>OY992894.1:49604151-50046651 GCA_963921405.1 Cepaea hortensis | reverse complement strand
TAGAAATAGTAACATGTGTATGGACTACGCTTGAATTCAAAGCCACCGGGCAAACACAAAACCAAAAATAACATGAAGAACTAGAACAAGAGTAGTAAAACTGAAGGGGAGAGGGAGGAAAAGAAGGAGGAGTGGGAGGAGGGGAGAGAAGAAGAACAAGAAGAAGAAGAAGAAGAAGAAGAAGAAGAAGAAGAAGAAGAAGAAGAAGAAGAAGAAGAAGAAGAAGAAGAAGAAGAAGAAGAAGAAGAAGAAGAAGAAGAAGAAGAAGAAGAAACCATTAATATTGACAGACAGCTACACCAATGGCATTTATTGTACCTGTTCTTACAGCCAAGTTTACAGATGCGCCACACTAAAATAGACTCGAGGAAATAAAACACCGGCTCCAGATCTAGAAACCAGGCGTTTAGTCGAAGACACAAATGGAATCAGTTGAAAGTAGTCGAGGGGAAGAGAAAATAAACAAGGAAACGAGAACTACGATGAACTGCAAAATAGATCAGAGTGAGAACGAAGGTCACAGAAAGGACAATTTGGTCATATACAAGGTCGCGCTACATTTTTGTTTTTCTTTTTATCTGCAGATGAGCGGGAATGATATGTCTAATGGTATGTTGGAAATTCGAAGAAGGAGAACACCGTTCGTTACACAAGACCAGTATTTAATCTATTGGGGAAGGGAAATGGTTAACTCATATTGTTATGACGTGACCTCGTAAACGTGTGCCATTCACAAATGACGTTTTAGGTCTACACTTTCAGTGACCATACGGCGCACAATGGCTGTCTGACATGGAAAGTGTCTAGAAAATCAGCTTTACTTTCCCAGAAAATGCATCGACACCCAGTTTATAACAATCGCATGGCAGTACCCATCGCCAGGCAAGTCCAGCACTAATAATGAGGCTGAGGCAGTCCCATAGTCGCACTGATGGAGAAATAAGTCCAGTATTAATAATGAGGCTCGGTGAGTACCATAGCTGCACTGATGGAGAAATAAGTCCAGTATTAATATTGAGGCTCGGTGAGTACCATAGCCGCACTGATGGAGAAATAAGTCCAGTATTAATATTGAGGCTCGGTGAGTACCATAGCCGCACTGATGGAGAAATAAGTCCAGTATTAATATTGAGGCTCGGTGAGTACCATAGCCGCACTGATGGAGAAATAAATCCAGTATTAATAATGAGGCTCGGTGAGTACCATAGCCGCACTGATGGAGAAATAAATCCAGTATTAATAATGAGGCTCGGTGAGTACCATAGCCGCACTGATGGAGAAATAAATCCAGTATTAATAATGAGGCTCGGTGAGTACCATAGCCGCACTGATGGAGAAATAAATCCAGTATTAATAATGAGGCTCGGTGAGTACCATAGTCGCACTGATGGAGAAATAAGTCCAGTATTAATAATGAGGCTCGGTGAGTACCATAGTCGCACTGATGCAGAAATAAGTCCAGTATCAATGATGAGGCCGAGGCAGTCCCATAGCCGCACTGATGGAGAAATAAGTCTAGTATTAACAATGAGGCTGAGGCAGCCTCATAGCCGCATTGATGGAAAAACAAACTCAGCACTAATGGACTCCCGACTATTGAACGGATAACCCAGTTCAGTATCTGCTGCGTTGTCGCAGCTTCACAACAGTCTTGTATTACATTTCCTGGTGCGTATTGAGAAAATGGTGCCAGCCTTGTGTTTGTATAGACCAGGGGTTGTCGATGAAGTGGTCAATATCACACCGGTAGCCTTTACTTTCCAAAGCATTTCCTAGTACTCATCTTAGGCTGATATTTGAACGTGGCATATGCCTCTCCATTGAACTCCGTCCCTTGTGTTCTGAACAAATCCGAAGCATAGAACAGAATAGATGAATAGTGCGTGTGCGTGTGTGTGTGTGTGTGTGTGTGTGTGTGTGTGTGTGCGCGCGCGCGCGCGCCAGGTTAACGATCGATTGTGATGAGAAAACACATCATTCTATTGAGACATATCCGAGCCTTCGTCTGTAATCATGCTGATGTTCAGGCGGCAGCTCTTTGACGGCCAATCAAAAATAAAAACACTTTGGGGGAAAGTTGTCGCAACTGAAGCTCCTCAACGCATGACTCAACCCCATTGGTCCGCTGTGACAACTCAAGGTCAACGGTTGAGTTCCACGAACCTTTAAAACAAAACCGGCCTGTATCTGTTGCGACCTACTGGTCAACTTCAGCGAAATCAATATCCCCTGACTGTTGCAGACAACGTACTTTACTCACCATGCATCCCACATCCCGCATGAGACATGACGACAACCGTTATGAACTACTTGGGGATTTGCGGTTGTTTCCGTTGGGGACCATGGATGGTTCATATACTATTACAATTTAATCATCATAAAGTGGCTTGCCCTGTAGAACTTGTCCTCGAAATGTTTCTTATATCAAGTGTGTAAATCCAGAAGGAAATATCGCCAGCGCCGGCCCGTTCTAGATAACACGGAGTGCTCACAATATTTTCAATGCGTTGCTTTCCTTCTTGGCAGTGACCAATACTGGTCGATGGCTCCGGCCATTGTCGATATAACGAGATTCTCGCCTGCAGTGGCAAGCTTGAGACCATAGCTAACGACTACTGCAAACCCAGTGTAAATAGTCCGCAATTTCCGTTATTTTCTACTGAACTATACTGTTATTTCACTTAGTTATACAGAAGCCCCTCCCTCCCCCCCCCACCCACCACCTTTTTTTTGCATATCCTTTATAGGACGTCGCAGTCAACCACCGTCTTTTTTTTTTTTTGGTGGCTATATGTGATTTGTTGACAAGTTTACGTTCAGTACTTGTTCATTGATTTATGGACCGCCGGCACTCATACCATTGTATGAAAACCATCGCAAGGCGGTCGGCTGCCAAATCGCCCACAGCTGTGTTACGAAAGCGTATGCGCGATTGCGAATTACATCCATAACCCCTTCGCTATAGAAGTAATTAAACATCACGCACAGATCAGAAAGAAGGAAACGTCGATTGTTTAGTCAACATTAACGGCCTCAAACACTGCCATTTTCTATCATAAGTAAACACACATAGTATTGTTTGGCTCTCATAGAAGGAGAAGAATGAAGTAGAGATTAGAGGACGAACTAGACAACATAACATTCGAACTTGTCACCTCCAAATGACGACAGCGCCTCGCTGCAGGAACAAGTGTACTTCGACGCATAACCAACTAGACACCAAAAAAAGTGCCTTCATTAGCCAAGTCTATCGTACAGATCAACCTACAACTATGGAATACGGACAGAATTCGTATCAAACCACTGAGATAGCATTATACCTCTTTTCTATCCGGACTTTGGGAACACATGCCTCAAATATTGGCATTCATTTCTTTAAACTTTACAGGAAGGTAGTTACGTTCGGTCACACGGACGCTAAGTGACGCTGCTTTGTGACACTGGTTCAAGAGCAACACACTGATGACGTAACAACAGAAACTCAGTACGTAGTCAACACAAACATGGCTTAACTTGAGCTTGACGCTACGAGATGTGTCCATGCATGTAAATGTATTTTGTATGTTATTTTTTATTGAAATAAGACATATATTTCATTGACGCTTAATAGAAGTAGTGTATATTAACATTATGTGTTACACATCACAGCGCGTGAATACACCAGATCTACCACACACACACACACACACACACACACACACACACACACACACACACACACACACATCTAGCACACTTGTCTGCCGGACAGGCGGTCATGTGATCGACATCACCTCCAGGCAGGATTATTTCTCAGTGACCCGCCCTCCCACGCCGACCCAGCTTTAAATGAGTATCAGGAAACGTCCTGGGAAGTAAAGGCGGCCTGGCTGACGTGGATGCTGTCATACACCGAGTGTCGATCAACCAAGGCATGTGGGGCTAGCAAGAAATAACCATTAGGCCACACAGTGTGAACATGGTATTTTACCTTTACTTGCTATATAAATATATACAGCCACTCGTGGGTTTATACTGTCAACAACCAAAGGACAGGCCTTTCACAGCGAACTGTTCTAGGCTGTGGCTTTTAAACAAAACCAGGAAATCTCTCCTATACTTAAATAAGTGAAATAGGTAACTGGTATTTCCTGCTCTAATTTTGGAGAAGGGACGTGTGAGGAAAGAAGGACTAGCGCATCCTTTAAAAAATGGTCACCTAGTATTTATGAAGTCTTTAGCTTTTGCAAGCGTACCAAAGTCTGTCCTGGTGGAGTATCTCCGCGTGTATCTCTGCCCCAAGCAGCTCTCCACGTGCCACAAGGCAGTATTAATTGTGCAAGTGGAGGTGGTTGTGTGTGCATGGAGGCGCTGAGCAAACACCACATCTTCTATAGGGACTGTAATATGGTGTGTGTGTTTGTGTGTGTGTGTGTGTGTGTGTGTGTGAGAGAGAGAGAGAGAGAGAGAGAGAGAGAGAATGTGTGTATGTGTGTGTGTGTGGGGGGGGGGGGGGGGGGGGGGGGGAGAGAACGCATACCTGTCAGATGTGTGATCAATATTTGTAATATGTTTCTGCTATCAGTAATTCAGCTTCAGTTCTGGCTGGATGGCTTATGTCCCTTAGCATACTAGTCACCGTGCATGTAAACGGCTATAATTTGTTTGTGCCAGCGACTAGCTACATAGGCGCTGATTATATTATATGCACCCCTTCACCATATGTTCAGAATGTCATCCCCACCCCACCCCCCTTTTCATATTTCCTCCCTATAAATCCCCCCCCCCCGCCCCTACACAGTAAATGTAAAAGCGGAAGCTAAATTTAATAACACTTGCACAAGTCTGTTCGTATCAAGTGTTTACATAAAACGTGATTTGCGGCTCTGCTTACGTTATAAAACGAATGTCAGAAGGGCGAGAAGTACAGAACAGTAAAGTATGGAGGGAAAAAAACCATATCAAGTAATCGGTTCTTTTATTAACGCGATCTTGGAAACCCTAAAATCCCCCCCCCCCTTTTTTTGGGAGGAAGTCCCCCCCCCCCCCCCAGTTGAAAACTACTGATCTAGATCTACTTTCTCTACATACGACATAGATTATACTATCTAAGTGTACCTTCTCCAGACGAGACAAAGATTATACTATCTAGGCCTACTTGCTCTTATAAGACACGGATTATATTATATACGCCAACTATTTCGCCTAGGACATCGATTATATTATCTAGGTCTACTTTCTCACATAGGACATCGATTTTATTATCTAGGCCTTCTTTCTCTACATAAATCATAGTACACTTGTTCCTGCACCAAAGCGCTGTCATCGTGTGGAGGTGTCAGGTTTGAATCAGTAACTATACCTTTCAATTATCACGTTGTCTAGTGTGTGTTCTTGTCTCTACTTCTTTTTTTTTTTCTGCTTCTATGAGCGATAAACAATTTCGCTAACAATAAATGCGCGACCATAAAGTCATACAGCACTGTAAACAACAGCATTATGTCAGCGCTATAGTTCTTATGCTCTCTTGGGGTCAAAGACAGCGCTGAAAAAGACAGTTTATGAATCGCCTGAGTGGCGTCAAATGTTTCCCAATTAACATTTCTCTACATAGAACATCGATTATATTATCTGAACCTACTTTCTCTACAATGGACACTGATGATATTATTGAACAGCGCAAGTGGTGAGAACTTGTGTTCTCTCCGTGAGAAGAAGCTTGTCCTTTCAGATAACGTTCACGTGAAACCTTGACTTAGACCACGAACAGAACAACACAATTGCTTACCTTCTGTGACTTGCACATTGTAGATAACGGTTGGACTTCGTGGGTCATGTGACGACCATCTTGAGCACAGTGGCCACAGACCGGCAGCCGGCACGACAGACAGAACATCCCTAAAGACTCTGATGGATGCTCGTTACATTTGAACTCCTTGCTGTTCTTCTTCTTGTACTTGAGTATAATGTCTCCTTGGGTGGGGTCCACCAGGCTGTGTTTAGCGTACATGCCCGTGGCTGGGTGACACTGCTCCCGGCAGATGTCGCAGAAGAAGACCTCACACTGCTCACACATAGACGTGGCAGGGCGATGATCTATTAGACAACGCTCACATTTCAACTCCGTCTTCTTACTGGGGTTTTGGTATTTATGGACTATAGCTTCCAGGACTCTGTTTGTGGGTAAAGATAGAGCCCCGGTATCATCCATGAAGACCAGCCGCTCGCATATAATGCATTTGATGCCATAAGTACAACTCTGCAGGCTCTGTAGGAAGATGTTGGCAACGCTGGCAGTCCCCACGTAACTGCTAGGACGACTGTTGCACACCACCCCGCTGTCTGTTTCACTGACAATGCTGAGCTTGTCCATGTCAGGGAAATCCAGCAGGCTGGTGCGGTCACTGATCACCGTGGCACTGTCCGACTCGGAACCAGCTGAAGACAAGGAGTGCGGCAGCAGATTTTGAGCTGGTTCTTGGCAACTCAGGGCACAGGCGACGCATAAGGAGTGCGAGCAGGGCATGAGCACTGGTTTAGTGTACACTCTACAGCATACAGGGCAGCGAAGCTCGTCCTCCATTGTTGACAATCTAGACACTAGCAACCAGCAGATTATAGCATAATTAAGTTGAATACACTATAGTTGTAGGGGTATTTCACTGCTATATGTAATCCCTGGATCTATATATCCGATTCTAGTTCCATGTTTTTACGTCAAAGATTCTTAATCCAGGAATTTCTTAAACGTGTGCGTCAGCAATATAGTTACAACATACATATGTAGATTACCAATAATCCTCCACAGTGAAAGTATCTGTGTGGTCAAGGTGTATGCTGTTTCTGTCACCTGCAAATACTCCACGAGGTTTCAAACAATTGTTTCTGAATTTAGTTCCAGTTTAGATACACATATCCAATTGTCTTAGGTTACTGTCACTTACGTATTCCTCACGAATTTTACAAACACAAATGTGTCCTTATATAGTTACGGTGTAGATATTCCTATCACAAATATCTAACACCCCAAGTTCTATTCATACGCCGTCTTAGATGTTCTTTCGTCTCTCGTGTAATCCAAGAATGTTGAAAGCATCCGTAAATCCGTTAATAGTTAATTTCCACATATCTGTCTTGAACATGTTGCAAGTATGCTTTCCACATCAAGTGTCATTTGTTTTACTCAGGTTTACGCAATCCACAAAATGTAATATATGTTATTTCCCTGATCTGTAAATCCACGAAGTTCGCACGAATGTAGTTATCCATTTCAAGAAAAGCTGTGGGAGATTGATCATTGCCAGAGTTAATGCCCTTAGATAATTACGAAAAGCAAACTTATAGACACGAATCCTGGAATTATATAACGCTCAGTTGACTACACCATCAAATAATATTGGCTACACCAGCAAATATTGTTGACTACACAAGTAAATACGTCTGTTCACAACATGCATCTCGAAATCTAACACGTTTATGTGCCGTGCTGTTTAATAGCAATTATTATACACCAGCCGGCCTTAGGGGATAGTAAAACTGTGTGTCACAATTCCACGACACAGCGCGTCAACGGTTCGAAATCAGCTGCCGGCTATTTGGAAGCAAATGTCTTTGCGTTGATTTCGATTTTATAAGGCATCGGCCGTTTAAAAAGTAGTGGCAAACTACTAAACTAACATTGCCTAGTAAATCACAAAGTGCTGGGGTATATTGTAACGTCCTGTTATAAATGACACGCAACAATATGTTTAGTGTACCTGTCACAAAATGAAACCGTGCGTTTACCCAGCTAATTGTTAGGGAGGATGTTTTGATTAACCGGACTATCTGCTAAGCAACAAGGGTTTCAACGAATACAGAGAAAACATTCATAGTTGTGGCTACACGTGTTTCCAAAACAGGTCGGGCAGAAATAACAGTTGTACTGGTACATCTGGTTGACGGATTGGCCACTGTCGGAAGTGCGGGAGCCGAATCCCGACATCGCCTTGACAAGGTTGTCAACATTTGAATACAAATGGAAGCCGTGGGGTCAGCCCATATACACATTTGGTGGTGAGTGAGGAGGAAGTGAGTGCGCTGAATCATACATCGTTTTGACAAGTCAGATGGAAAACGGAAGTACTCAGCAAGGAAGTAAACAGTCCATATGTCATATAGTTTCCGGACATCACTCAGAGGGGCAGATTGCTACTGACAGCTTGTTGAGGAAAACTCTTTGTTGGAACTCGACAGCAACTCGCTGGCTTGTTTTGAGAATCTAAACTATTACTGACAACTTTGACAGGACTTAAGCCAGGAAAATAGTTTCCTGACAATGGATGATATGCGCAAATAACACCTGCAGAACGTCACCCATATCACGTGACCAATTTTAGGAGTTTGCCATATAAACCCGAGTTGGGATCAACTAGGGGGGAGTTGACCAAGAACCGTGGATTATGATGGACGTGTTTGTGGGAGAGCTCTACAGTGTTAGATTAATTTAACATTAACTAGCATGTGCCGTTATGGCAAAGTGTAGTAGCCATCCCGGGAATGAGGCGGTTTTTACATAAGGTAGTCAATATAGTCTATTAGTTCTAATTAATATAGACTGTGGCCTTGTTAAACTATAGTGTGATGATTAGCACTGTTAGTGGAAACTAGTTAGAGTAAGAATAGTGATATTAACTCTGCTAGTTAAGAATAGATTAGTGAAGTGTTTATAAGCTTTACTAGGTGAGAATTGAGTAATGAAGGATAATTGGGATCTTCCCGTAGGTGTCCCTGGTGGGCGGGGTTCCGCATTCTGTTTGCTGATTTTTTTTGTCTTGGCCTGATGATAACCTATGTGGTCAGTTCATCTGTCCCTGATGGGTACATTATATTTTCTGAGCGAGGCCGATGCCCACGATCATCTAATAGAGATCAGTGAAGGGGAGGCTATCACCAGTTGTATGATTTATTTTACAGGTTCCTCTGGTTGGAATGAAGAACCCGGAACAACTAAAAAATCCGATCCCGGATAAAGTATGATGTGGAGAGATGGGCCAGCAACTTTCGCAACGGAAGAAGTTAAGACACATTGCTCGGTGGAGTCTAATGGTATATGTATCCTACATGAGTGAATACCAATCGTTAACACACCTGAAGTGATGGAGGTTCAGCCCACGTGGAACTAGATCAGTAGGAACTGATGTTCACATTAGATGAAACCAAACATTGAAGTGTAGTTGTGCCACGTATCAAGGAAATCAGAACTTTCAGACTATATCTAGTGAATAAAGCAAGCCATTTTATTCTAGATACAATAACTGTTTAATAGTGAGAACTAGTGAACATTTATCAAGAGACAAAAAGTCTTGTTCATAGGACAGTGTTCCATGTTTGTTTTCACCGCGCCGGAATTATGAAGCCGGAGTTTCTATAAACTGTTAGGAACAGTTGTGTTAGGAACAATAACAGTTTTTTTCCACGGATTATATATTTACATGGGATTCAGATCTCATGGTCATCAGAGTTCCTGGAGGAGGACATGTCTGGAGAGAAGGATACGACTTCGGTGAGGTTTTTCGTACTGACTCGAATGATGTCGTGTGATCCTTGCCATGATGTGTACACTATGATCCTGAACTTTGAAGGCTGACATACACATTTATGTTATAATACACGAGACACTTTTTTCTTCGCATACACGTCTCATATACGTTACACTTTTCTTTTAATAAATTAGTCTTTATTAATTTTTAGAAGCAATAGTTGTTGAGTATGTTGCGTTGGGGAAGTATGAGAAGGGGGGCATAGTACGACAGTGAGAGAGTGATAGGAAAAGGTGTCCATAGGCTGATGGAGTGTGTTGGACGGAAGCTGGTGGATTCTCCAGAATATTGAGAGGAAAAAAAAAATATTATAATGTGGGTGTCGACTCTCTTCACTCCAGGGACGACACTTTAAAGGAGGACACGACATTATTGGGGGCTCGTAAACGGGATATTTGGACAGTGGGATCTCTCGATAACGGGATCTTTGGACAGCGGGATCTCTCGTAAACGGGATCTTTGGACAGCGGGATCTCCCGTAAACGGAATCCTTGGACAGCGAGATCTCCTGCAAACAGGAACGTTTGACAGTGGGATCTTCTGACAACGGGGTCTTTTGACACGGGATCCCTAGTTATAAGAGGGAGATATCATATTGGAGAATCCAGCTAGAGTGAATGTGGATAGGGGTTAGGACTAATATCTTACTTGTTCACACTTCACACGTCTGCATAGGTCTGTGGTCCTGATTCTACTCTTGTCACTGAGTGAATGTGCTGTGTGTAGTAATATCTAGATTTATAGTACTTGGTCATATATCTGTATAGTAATTTGCAGTTATATTGTACTAGACCTGCTAGCTTACCTCTCTGTATAATGGCCACCCCTAAACTTAGCACGTTAGAATTAAAGGCAAGGGGGGAAGAAATTGGATTGGCTGGGTCTTCTCTAACGGATTACATACAGGAAGTGGAGAGAGAGTATCGTCAAGCAGAAAGGGAGGATCGAAAGGCCGAGTTGGAATTGAGAAGGATGGAATTGGAAGCTGAGCAAGCAGCTAGGAAATTGGAAGCTGAGCAAGCAGCTAGGAAATTTGAAGCTGAACAAGCAGCTAGGAAATTAGAAGCTGAACAGGAAGCACAGAAAAGGGAGCACGAGTACCGGATGAGGGAACTCGAGTTGAAAAGTCAAGAGAAACATGACAAGAAGAAAGCCAAAAACTCAGGAACCAAAAAGTGGGAACCTTATGTGCAAAAATCAGAGGATAGTTCAGAGAAGAAGAAGGAGGGAAGCAAGAGCACTTCAAGCTCTACACCAAAACGACCATGGTCGCAGAAGTGGTGTTCAATTTGTAAGTCACCCTCTCACAATACGAGGGACTGCAAATCGAAGGCTAAGAACCCTCACTTTGCCGCATGTCAAGTGACTTCCAAGGAGGTTGTCACGGAAAATGCCAAGGTCAACAAGGAAGCTCGCCACCAGGAGAGCTCACTCAAGTCTGGCAATAGAAAATCTAGGACAGGGAAATGGTGCAACCAATGCCAGTCGAATACGCACAATGCTATTGACTGCAGGGGAAAGTCAGGAGACACTCAATTCGTCGAGTGCTCAGGAAAACCTAAGGTGGAGCCCACCGAACAGGTCGAGGCCGAGGAAGAGACTCCAGACCAGGAAAAACCACCTGTAGTGGAATTGGTAGAGGTTAACGGTCGTCAAGTGGAGTGTTTATACGACACAGGACTGGACGGGGAGGCCGTGATTTCTGCGGATCTGGTACATCCAGAACAATTCACAGGTGAAACATTGGACATACAGCCTGCACAGAAGAGTGCTGTAACCATGAAGTTGCCCATTGCTAATGTGGAGATTCGGTCAAGGTACGTCACCGGCACCATCAAGGCCGCTGTATTGACCGATCCCATTTTTCCAGTCATCCTAGGTTGCCGGTATGTCTTTCTGGGAATGCCCAGGGAGCCAATCCATATGGGAGCAATGCAGACTCGCTCTCAGACGAAAACGGAAGAGGCAGACGCAATTGTGACTAACCCCATGCCGGGGGAGCTACGAACTGCCCAGAGTGAGGACGATACTTTACGTCCTTGCTACAAAAAGCTGCAGAAAAGTGCTGATCCACCAGGACGGGGGCAGTACTACATGAAGAATAGGATACTCTACAGGAGAGCAGGAAGGGGAGACAACCTATACGGTCAGTTGGTCGTCCCGAAAGCTCATCGGTCCCAGATTCTTCATATGGGGCATACCATCTCCTTTAGTGGACACATGGGTATTGCCGCCACCATGCAGCGGATTTCCTGCCACTACTATTGGCCGGGAATGACAGATGATGTGCGTCGGTATGTGAAGTCATGCCCTGAGTGCCAGAGGGTGGCACCGAAACACTGGACAGCACCGGTGATGTTGGGTGAGATGCCCATCATGAACTCTCCTTTCGAGAGGGTAGCCATCGATATCGTGGGTCCACTTCCCAGGACTAGGAAGAGGAACATGTATATACTCACAATGGTGGATTGCTGTACAATGTGGGGTGAAGCCATACCGTTGACCACGATTGACTCGAAAAGAGTGGCGGACGCACTGATGGAGGCCTTTACCAGATTAGGCTTTCCGGATCAAATTCTGACGGACAATGGATCTCAGTTTTGTGGAAAACTCATGGAGGAGGTATTTAGGGTGTTTCACTCTAACCACATACATACCAGCCCTTACCACCCTCAAGCCAATGGACAAGTAGAGCGTTTCAACGGCACGTTGATGACAATGCTCAGGAAATTAGCGCAGGAAAAACCTGATAGGTGGGATGAATATATCCCAGCAGCACTCTTTGCCTATCGGGAGGTTCCTCATGGCTCAACAGGACTACCACCCGCTACGTTGCTGTTTGGTCGTCCAATCAAAGGACCGTTGGAAGCCATGTTGAGGAGTTGGACTGAAGAGGGGACGTCAGAAGAAGTGATCTCATCCTATCAATACGTGGAGGAACTGAAAGAAAAACTCCACAAGGGATGGACTCTGGCAAATCAAAACTTGAAAAAGGCCAGGAAAAGACATGCGGCTTACTACAACCGTAGGTCTAAAGAAAGATCTCTAGAGGTGGGAGACAAAGTCTTGTTGCTACTCCCAACGGGAAACAACAAACTGGAGATAGGTTGGCAAGGACCATTTCCCGTGGAAAGGGTGATATCCAGAACCAACTATCAGATCCGGATCCGGGGAAAGTCGAAGATTTTCCATATCAATCTCTTGCGGAAATACGAAGAGAGACCCGGAGACAAGGCAGCTCACCTCATGGCAATGGCAGTTGCAATGGAGACGGAAGTGGGAACCAGCGAGGGCAGGGAATATCCCTTGGTATACCAGGAAACCTATAGGGATGTGAAAGTGAACCCTGATCTGACCTCCCAGGAGAGGGAAAGGATAACCCAGGTTCTCAAGTCTCATAAGGAGATACTGACTGATAAACCAGGACGAACGAGGTTGGTTGAGTTCGAGATGACTTTGACCACACAGGAGCCTGTTCGCCAAAAGGTTTACCCAGTGCCATTCTCTAAAGAAAAGGCCCTGGGGGAGGAAATACAAAAACTGCTGGAGGATGACGTGATTGCACCATCCACATCCCCATACAATGCGGGGGTAGTTTTGTTACGCAAACCAAGTGGAGAACACAGGTTGTGTATAGATTACCGACTTCTGAACAGTCATACACAGTTTCAGGTGGAACCTTTGCCGAATCCAACTCAGTTATTCGCTAGGCTCCATAAGGCTCGGTACTTTTCAAAGGTGGATCTGAGTCGGGGGTACTATCAGATACCAGTCAAACCGGAGATTCGACCACTGTTAGCTTTCAGTACACCCAGTGGACACTACGAATTCAAGGTCATGCCCTTTGGACTCAGCAATGCACCTAGTGTGTTTACACGCATGATGAGGACTTTACTAGATCCGTTACAGGATCCGTCCATCATCTCATTCATGGATGATATTCTGATTTCCAGTGATAGCTTGGATGACCACTTACAATCCTTGGAGAGAGTGTTTAATAGACTCAAGGAAGCAGGGCTTACTGCTCGTCCAACCAAGTGCATGATTGGTTACCAGACTCTGGAATTTCTAGGTCACACCATCACTCCAGGACACATTGTTCCAGAAGAGAAGAACCTGGAGAAAATCAGAAATGCACCAAGGCCAAAAACGAAGAAGGATGTGCGATCTTTTCTCTCGTTGTGTGGGTTCTATCACAAATTTATCCCACATTTCACTGAACTGGGAGCTCCGTTGACGGAAACCTTGAAAAAGGGATTCCCGGACCAAATCATTTGGACACCAGAATGTGAGAATGCCTATAGTCAGTTAAAGGAGGCCTTGGTCAGCAAACCTGTATTACAGCTCCCTGACCTTTCCAAACCATTTGTGTTGAGAACGGATGCAAGTGCGATTGGAATTGGAGCCGCTTTGTTACAGGAAGGAAAAGACGATGCTTCGGTTTTGAAACCTGTGGCATACGCAAGTAAGAAACTTCTACAGGCGGAGAGGAATTATTCAACCGTCGAGAGAGAGTGCTTGTCCCTCGTATGGGCAGTGCAAAAATTTCAGCCATATTTGTATGGAGTTAAGTTTCGGGTCCAGTCGGATCATCAGCCCCTGATGTTCCTGGCTACTTCTCAGAAGCTCAACGCACGTTTGATGCGGTGGTCGTTGTAACTTCAACCATATAACTTCACAGTGGAGTACATTCCTGGGAAGGAAAATGTTGGAGCGGATTTCTTATCAAGACACCCAGCTCCTGAAGAAGAAGAATGAATCATCTGGATTAAACTCACGGTGGAGAAGAGTGAGATGGACTACTCTCTTAAGAGGGGGCCTATGTCACAAAATGAAACCGTGCGTTTACCCAGCTAATTGTTAGGGAGGATGTTTTGATTAACCGGACTATCTGCTAAGCAACAAGGGTTTCAACGAATACAGAGAAAACATTCATAGTTGTGGCTACACGTGTTTCCAAAACAGGTCGGGCAGAAATAACAGTTGTACTGGTACATCTGGTTGACGGATTGGCCACTGTCGGAAGTGCGGGAGCCGAATCCCGACATCGCCTTGACAAGGTTGTCAACATTTGAATACAAATGGAAGCCGTGGGGTCAGCCCATATACACATTTGGTGGTGAGTGAGGAGGAAGTGAGTGCGCTGAATCATACATCGTTTTGACAAGTCAGATGGAAAACGGAAGTACTCAGCAAGGAAGTAAACAGTCCATATGTCATATAGTTTCCGGACATCACTCAGAGGGGCAGATTGCTACTGACAGCTTGTTGAGGAAAACTCTTTGTTGGAACTCGACAGCAACTCGCTGGCTTGTTTTGAGAATCTAAACTATTACTGACAACTTTGACAGGACTTAAGCCAGGAAAATAGTTTCCTGACAATGGATGATATGCGCAAATAACACCTGCAGAACGTCACCCATATCACGTGACCAATTTTAGGAGTTTGCCATATAAACCCGAGTTGGGATCAACTAGGGGGGAGTTGACCAAGAACCGTGGATTATGATGGACGTGTTTGTGGGAGAGCTCTACAGTGTTAGATTAATTTAACATTAACTAGCATGTGCCGTTATGGCAAAGTGTAGTAGCCATCCCGGGAATGAGGCGGTTTTTACATAAGGTAGTCAATATAGTCTATTAGTTCTAATTAATATAGACTGTGGCCTTGTTAAACTATAGTGTGATGATTAGCACTGTTAGTGGAAACTAGTTAGAGTAAGAATAGTGATATTAACTCTGCTAGTTAAGAATAGATTAGTGAAGTGTTTATAAGCTTTACTAGGTGAGAATTGAGTAATGAAGGATAATTGGGATCTTCCCGTAGGTGTCCCTGGTGGGCGGGGTTCCGCATTCTGTTTGCTGATTTTTTTTGTCTTGGCCTGATGATAACCTATGTGGTCAGTTCATCTGTCCCTGATGGGTACATTATATTTTCTGAGCGAGGCCGATGCCCACGATCATCTAATAGAGATCAGTGAAGGGGAGGCTATCACCAGTTGTATGATTTATTTTACAGGTTCCTCTGGTTGGAATGAAGAACCCGGAACAACTAAAAAATCCGATCCCGGATAAAGTATGATGTGGAGAGATGGGCCAGCAACTTTCGCAACGGAAGAAGTTAAGACACATTGCTCGGTGGAGTCTAATGGTATATGTATCCTACATGAGTGAATACCAATCGTTAACACACCTGAAGTGATGGAGGTTCAGCCCACGTGGAACTAGATCAGTAGGAACTGATGTTCACATTAGATGAAACCAAACATTGAAGTGTAGTTGTGCCACGTATCAAGGAAATCAGAACTTTCAGACTATATCTAGTGAATAAAGCAAGCCATTTTATTCTAGATACAATAACTGTTTAATAGTGAGAACTAGTGAACATTTATCAAGAGACAAAAAGTCTTGTTCATAGGACAGTGTTCCATGTTTGTTTTCACCGCGCCGGAATTATGAAGCCGGAGTTTCTATAAACTGTTAGGAACAGTTGTGTTAGGAACAATAACAGTTTTTTTCCACGGATTATATATTTACATGGGATTCAGATCTCATGGTCATCAGAGTTCCTGGAGGAGGACATGTCTGGAGAGAAGGATACGACTTCGGTGAGGTTTTTCGTACTGACTCGAATGATGTCGTGTGATCCTTGCCATGATGTGTACACTATGATCCTGAACTTTGAAGGCTGACATACACATTTATGTTATAATACACGAGACACTTTTTTCTTCGCATACACGTCTCATATACGTTACACTTTTCTTTTAATAAATTAGTCTTTATTAATTTTTAGAAGCAATAGTTGTTGAGTATGTTGCGTTGGGGAAGTATGAGAAGGGGGGCATAGTACGACAGTGAGAGAGTGATAGGAAAAGGTGTCCATAGGCTGATGGAGTGTGTTGGACGGAAGCTGGTGGATTCTCCAGAATATTGAGAGGAAAAAAAAAATATTATAATGTGGGTGTCGACTCTCTTCACTCCAGGGACGACACTTTAAAGGAGGACACGACAGTACCGCACAATAGGTTTCATGTGTAAACAATGTTGCTGTAACCTAAACCATTCTATCGTGTGTATAGAAACGTATGAGGTGCTTGGTGCGGGTATTACATCATTTATATTTCAAATGTACCTGCGGAATACCTTACTGTCAATCTTACCTAGGGACACATCAGAGATGTCTGTCGTTAGCAGTCTCCCCCACCGAGAGAAGACCACGGGCCATTCTCGGATCAGAATCGATTACCTAATGGACACGAGTATGGTGTTTATGATAATCGGAAAACATAAAGTGTGGGGCAGCTTGGCAAAATCACACATGCGCGCGCGCACGCTCTCTCTCTCTCTCTGTCTCTCTGTCTCTCTCTCTCTCTCTCTCTCTCTCTCTCTCTCTCTCTCTCTCTATCTATTTCTCTCTCTCGAGTATATAATAGAGGACATTGCGACAACCAGTATTCATCAGCAAAAATAAGAAACAAACCACAGTAAGACAGACGCGAGCGCGCGCGCGCACACACACACACACACATACACACACGGATATAAAATTAAAGTAACCACATCAAGGCATACTATTATGGAACCATACATTCATTTTTGAATAAAAATAGGAACAAGTAGACTGAAATGAAATATGTGGTATTAATTAAACAAAGCAGTTCCAAGAATTAAATGACAATCGAATCGGTAAATACGCACGGAAGCCATATTATGCTGTAACGTAGTTACTTTAGTGCCATTTCCGTTTTGTGTGTTGTTGACGTTGTTGTTGTTGGTGTTTTTGTTGTTGTGGATTGTGTATTGTTTGCTGATGAAGTTTTACTGTCACGACACCTGCTTTTTTTTTTTTAAATAATTGTAATTTATTAACGTTAACCTACACTGTGTGTTTCAACTGTCTGCATGTTCTAACGTTTACAACAATTTAAACAGTTAAAACTCATTTCGGTTATATATGGTGGTGTGATAATGAAAGTATTCAGCGTGAAGGTGTGTGTGTGTGTGTGTGTGTGTGTGTGTGTGTGTGTGTGTGTGTGTGTGTGCGTGCGTGCGTGCGTGTGTAAAAATGTTTTGATACCAGTTGGGTATAATGGGGTCGATCCCATAGCCACACTGGTCAGACGTAAAGAATCCTATCATTGTTTGAAATTGAACACTTGACCAGTAACTTGGTAACAAATTCCTTATGTTACTGCGGCAGCATAAACGCGCTCGAAACATCTTTAACCACCAGCATGTATAAATGTGCACAAAACGTCTCTAATCACCAGCTTATATAAATGTGTATCAAACATATTTACCCACTAGGATACATTAATATGTAAGCACCATCACTAATCACCACCATGTATAAACATGATCGAAAAATCACCAATCACGATCATGTATAAATATGATCGAAAAATCACCAATCACGATCATGTATAAATGTGTATGAAACATCACCAATCACGATCATGTATAAATGTGTATGAAACATCACCAATCACGATCATGTATAAATGTGTACGAAACATCTCTATTCACCTGGTGTATACATGTGTACGAATCTTATCTGATCATATCATGTATAAATGTGTACGAATCACCTTTAATCACATCATATGATATACAAATGTGTACGAAACATCTCTATTCACCATGGTGTGTAAAGTTTTCGAATCACCCCTGATCACAGCATATATAAATGCGTACGAAACATCTCTAATCACAGCATATATAAGTGCGTACAAAACATCTCTAATCACCAGGTGTGTAAATCCAAAAAGGAAATATCTCCAACAACGGTTGTCCAAGATAACACAGAGTGCTTACAATAGTCTCACTGAGATGGCCGAAGATAAACACAAGACTTCACACTTTCCATTGACACTTTTATCCCCGGCGCGGGGCAGCACAAGCCGATACGTCTGATCTCTGAGCCAGCGACCCCTCCCGCTTACATCTCCCAATACTGACTGGCAGTTCGGCTCAGATCTCTCATTCCCCCCTACAACAAAACTGGACGCCAGTCGTCGGCGGCACTGCCGGAGAGAGACAGTCGAAGCTGGAAGAGTGGCCACGCGTGCTGCTGTCGCTTGGCGAGGAGGCCTAGCTTGTGGGGGTAGCCCAGCAACCCTTCTCTTGTCTGTTCGCGTACTATAATTACGCGTGAGAAAAATGCTGAAAGGGTAGCTCAGGGAATTCTTTTTGTTTGTAAACATAAGCATGCACCAGCTGGCTCTGTCCCATGAATTTTTA
The DNA here is from genome assembly GCA_963921405.1 of Cepaea hortensis. Lineage (NCBI taxonomy): Eukaryota > Metazoa > Mollusca > Gastropoda > Stylommatophora > Helicidae > Cepaea > Cepaea hortensis. The sequence continues at coordinate 50,027,848 of OY992894.1, read as the reverse complement.
TATTAGATTGTCTTTTTTTTTTTTTTTTGCTTTCCACTTGGTGTTCTTGAAAGCATAGAAATGTACAGGATGTACCGTGACGGCACAGGCATACCTCAATATTACAACATGGCAGGTTCGAGACAGCACTGGAGAAAGACACTTGTGAGTTATGACCCAAGTGGGCCCGCCACTCTAGGGTGTCAAGAAGATAAAGAGGGTGAGACAGTCGAGGAAACGTGTGTGTGTCGTGGGGGAGAGGGATAAAAGGGGGTGGGGGAGCACCTTCTGTTACGCCAACGGGCTAGGCGTGTCGCGATGTAAAGTGAATCTCGTCACAAAGTGAATAATTGTGTTTTCACTGCTGGATGCATTGGCGGGGCCGCGGGGTGTAATGCGCTTGCGATTAAACGTCGGGTGCGCTGACGGCGGAGGGGTGGTGGGATAATTCCCTATGCCGTCAGTTAGACTTGAACGTTGATTTCTCGTTCAGAAAACAATGGCAAACTACTTTGAGCTATAGCCTACAATGGGTGACGTGATATTCTAGTATGATAATTTTTTTTTGTGTTTAGCGTGAGCCGCGTGGCCAAGTGGCTACACACCCGCCTCACATGCCAGTGATCCAGAGTTTGATCCTATGTCCGGTCCGGGATGTGCACTACTGACGAGCTCAAACGAAAGCGAAACTCGAGTCTAGAGCTTCAAATCCGACGTGGACAAGGCCCAAGGTTCCTACCGGAAGGTGATCAGCTTTGTCAGTACTGAGTGGGTTGTAGTCAATCTTCAAACCCGAAATCTGAAACAACCAAATAAGTCACACTACTGAGTGTAAAATTGCCTATTAAAAAAAAAAAAAATTTCTTTTACATTTGGTTGCCTCCGTATAAAAATCCATATCTCAGTAACCAACTGAGGGAAAATGATGTGATTTAGCATATAACCTTATCATTATGTCCACCCAACAAAAAAAAAAAAATTTTCTGGAGATTGTACAGCAGATTTCAATGTTTGTTTATATGCGATATATAATTTAGGGTCACGGATTAAGTCCATAATTTTAAATGAATTACACCTTCAACCAGAAAATCAGCGTTCAATGTTGAATATTCTCCGTGGTGCACAGGACTGGCCTTATGGCAAGAACTCTGCACTGTTTAAACTGGGAGTATTCAGAGGTGTCGTCAATGTGGGTTCTTTCGTGAAACCTGATTATTATTATTATTATTATTTTTTTTAATCTTACCACTTATCGCTAACATTGGAATGTGTGAATATTGTTCAATGGGACTTAATGTGAAATTTCGTACACTTCAAAGCATCGCTATGAAGCTGAACACATATTTTTGTCAAGATGCTGATCGCAGGAAACTGTTTCATACTATTATAAAATAAAAATTTAGTTGCATGTCCTTCACAGGACGTAGCAGTCAACCCCAGCATTTTTGCTGTTCGTGAATCCTGGGCAAATTTTACGTTTAGTAGTTTGCCATTGCTTTCTGAACAAGCGGCAGCTATACCTTTTTCAAAAAACTAGCACCGCTGTGTTTCGAACCCAGGTATACGGGCTTACAAACCGCGTTCGCAAGCCCTTAGCCACGGCGACCGGCCGTACTATTTTACTATTACTATTCTACTATACTATTGCACTATTATACTATTCATACTATTACAAATTCCGAAAAAAAAAAGAACAGTGCGTGCATTGGGTTTGAGCAAATGTCATTTCGTCAATGGGTGCAAGAATCTGGAATTAAACCACCACGCAATAACCAACGGTAGGTAGAAAGATTATTGTAGATAGCTTTCACAAGGGTGTCATCAGGCGAGTTATTATAAAAATGCTGGATGCCAAAGAAACAGTGACTGTAAGAAAACTTAGGGTTTGGCTCAGAAAGAACAGTAGCATAGAGCTATCCAAAACAACTTTGTGGAAAATTATAAGGACATTAGGCTTCACTTTTAGAAAGTACAAAGGAGGTAGAAATATCCTTTGCGAGCAACCGCATTTAGGAGCCATGAGAAGCAGATACCTACGTGAAATAAGGAAAATGCGCAAAGAAAATTATGGCATAGTGTATTTGGATGAAACGTGGATCAATGCGCACCATACAAGTGATAAGGAATGGCAATCAGTGGATGGAAAGATAAAGCGATATGTGTCCAGTAGTATAAGACAGCATTTGGTCATGGCCCATGCTGGTAATACGCATAATGGCTTACTACAGAATGCTGGACTCGTGTTCGTATCAAAGCATACAAACAATAGGGAGTATCATAATAAGATAAATGGTAATGTATTTAGAGATTGGCTCGAGAATACAGTGTTTCCATCCCTAAATAGACCGTCGTGTCCAATTATGGACAATGCATGATATCAATGTTGTTGCCCACGAAGACAAAATACCTACAGCATCGAGCACAAATGGAGCAATAAAGATATGGCTCTGAATGGAAAACATACCATTTCCAGAAACGTATTTCAAGCTAGAATTGTTGTCCCTTGTAAAACAGACGCAAAAAAAGCAAGAAATATCAAATCGACAATTTGATAGAAGAGCATCGTCATGGGTGATTGAGACTTCCGCCGTACCATTCTCATTTTAACCTTATAAAACTTGTGTGGGCTAAAATTAAAGGACAGGTGGCAGCTGACAATACTATATTTTAAATGGCTGACGTCAAGATACTAAACCCAGTTTGCGCTATTAAATATTGATAAAAGTTAGTGGAAAAAATGTGAGGACCATGTGTTGAAAGAGGAGGATGACTATTGGAGAAAGGATGGATTGAATTTTATGCAACCGAGAGCAGTCATCAACCTACTGGAATCGTGCGACACAGATTAAGGTCTGGGCAGATCGCAGACATTAATCCACATGCACGCCTACTTGGATATTTTTGCTCCAACTATTCAGAAGAAGAATTGCAGGCCCTTAACATGACAGCATCGGCACAAACAATACAACTTGTCAATAGCAACAGTTTGTATTCCACAGTGATGAATTTTTAATTCAGTAAGCCCTCAACGGTGACAAACAATTTGCATTGAAAGAAAGAAAAAAAGCTCTAAACACTTTGAATACCAACCGAAGAGTAATATTGTGGTGGGAACTGACATATTGTGGCATAACAAGAAACGTGAGAAGAAACACGTTGTCAAATGAGGGGACAACACACGAACATACGAATAATTCTATAAACTTAAATGAAAAGAGGACCAACATCTTGACCGTTATGAAGGAAGCCCACTAGAGAGACATTCACAGCTATATTCGTCGTGCAAAACAGGTAATGATGTTCCGTCTCAGCAGAGTAGACATTGCACCCACTCCCATACGAATCCGGATACGCCTTGTGTCGTCATCTGAATTGGCGGGGCATTCTTTACTGTAAAACAAGTTTGTTAACGAGAAGTCACTAGTTTTTCACCAAAACATCAAAGAAATGTCACCACTTTCCGTGATTTAAGTTGCTTTTGGACCTGTCAAAGACATATTCCTTGGGTGGAGATAAATATAAGACGGCAGGAAAAGTTTCATAACGATGCAACTGACAGTTATCTACATAATTGATCGTGAATGACGCCATTCATTTCTGGACAGACTATAGTAAATCAACATGGTGCTGAGGTTGACCGCTCCGTCCGGCAAAAGAAATCATCATCTAGTGTTTTGCGGGCTGGCATTGGCGATCATGCCTCTCCACAAATTGCAATCACCGACGGGGATCAATTCGTGTGTTGACTCCACCCCCCCCCCCTCCCCCAGCCATGACACAAGACTGTCAAGAATCTTCTCACACTGCCTTCTTCTATCTCTTTTCCCGCAAATCTATCCGGTTGTCACATCATGTTCTAGTTTTTGTCTACTCATGATGTGGCCCAAAAAAACTATGACTGTCTTATTTGTGATGTTTGTGATAAGTTGTCTTTGCGACTCAGCTTCCTATAAAACATCCTAATTGTTTTTTGTTTTTTTTTTGGGAGGGGGGGGGGGGGGTGGGTGGGTGGGCCTGTCCAACTAATTTTCAACATTCTTCTGTAAAACCGCATTTCCAAGGCTTCTGTGGATTTTTTTCGCCTGTTTACTAATTGTCCAGGATTCGCAGCCGTATATTAAAACTGGTGTTATGTAACATGCAAGAACTCTTTTTCTGTCAAGTTTAGTTAGTTTAGTTTAGTCGTTGGATCAACATCACGCCACACGGGTGAAACCCATAAGTGCTCCGTTCTCCTCCTAACTCAAACCTGAGTCTGGAGAAACTCAGCTCAGTGCACAAACTCCGTAGCACTGGCGAGGTAACTGTCAAGGACAGTGGCTTATTGCACAAAACGTTCCTCATTTGATAGAATGCGTGTTTGCTTGTCATATTCTGCTCGTTGTGCAATAGACATGCATCTGGTGTAATACAGTCGTCCTACACGCGATTAAATCTAGTGAACACTTCACCATCATCGCCATTATCGCCACTAAGCTTGTATAAATTAAAATACACCACCCAAACTAAAAGGAATAATTTAATTATTACACTTGTGCTTATGCTACGTTTCTTCTGGTCACTTTGGTCGGTCGTTATTAATTCATGTGACATTTCACTGACAACAATAGACAAGATCAAGTACCTCGCCCAGTCATGGTCGCCTTACCAGGGTACTGAGCGTCAAGTACCTCATGGCCTATTGATTACGGAAAGCGTTGTCACAGAGAACTTCACACATGTGCGGCCACCAACAGCACACGTGTTTGGTATCACACCGAGAAAGACTGGTACAACCGTCACCACCGCAATTACCCCTGCTGTTTGTGCAGTCACTGAACCGGAAAATCGAGTCCCATATACAATCCCTGATAATTAGCTGAGATCTGATCGGCGTAATCAAACTCTTGACACACACTTTCATCACTAGCGACCAGGGTAACCACTAAGATAATTATATAGGCACTCTTTACCGGTACTCTAAAGGAGAATAAAGGCAAAGGTCAGATAGGCCACAACAGCACAACAAAAATGCTCCAACCTTCGCCAGATTTTCCTCATGCAATTTCTAGCCTTCCCGTTTGTGATGCCCTGTGTCCTACCTTGTATTGGTAGACTCTTCTTCTATGAAGCATAAGCAATGTATGTTGTTTGTCTCTGTCTTATAGTTGTATTTAATGTTGTACATTCATTCGCCTCTTCCAAGCAATTTTGTTACTTTATCTGGCAGTTCAGAGTATTCGCAACATTTGGCACACTTTTCGGAACATTCGTCACATAACACTTCGTAACGTTTGTCACACTGTCACACAACATTTGGCAACATTCACACATCTACTTTGACATATCAATGAACTGTAAGTTATAGTAACACCAATATATAGAGCCCCCCCCCCCCCCGACTTCTTTTGTAAACACTGCTAAACAATAGCAAACAAGACGAAGAATGATACACGCTAACATCAAGCGTTTACACCAATATAAACGTAGGCATCTCGGCCTCACGTATCATCATCGGCGTGTGCCCTGCCAAAACGCGCATGCCTTCGTATGTCTCAACTGATCTCGGTCCTGGGTGTTCTGGATATCTCTGATGATGTTCCTTTCTGCTATCGTCTGAGGCCAACTAGCACCATTTCACTCGACCTACTTCTGCCTCTTTTACCGACCATCTTACCAGTCGCTACGATGTTTTCCATTGTCTCTGTTCTCATTTTTCCATTGCCTCTGTTCTCATCACCTGACCCTAGAATACTGTTTGTCTCTTTCTTGTAGCTGTACATAATGTTCTACCGTGATTAGGATCCTATAGACATTGCTAATCATCTAGGAATTAGAGCAAGAATGAGTAAAGTTAACAAGAGTTTACACCAACATACCTATAGAGCACCGGAGCTAGGCGCTCGCCTGCCGACCTGGCGGTCACGAGTTCGAATTCGCACTGGGTCGGTTTTTATAACATTTACATGGGCTTCCATGCCAACAGAAAATAAGTACCAGGAAATATCTTGGAAAGTCAAGACGGCCTCTGTGACACTGACCACATGATCCCCCGAGTGTAGATTGGTCTAAAACAAGATGGGTCTAGCACCAGTGACCGAATGCACAACAGAGCGTGTAAAAGCGTCCTTCGCTCTTTTTTTCACTCGCCTTCTCGTGTTGGTAGAGGTCAGCGGGGCCGAAATGTTAAGAACATGTGCTTTTAGACTCCTTATGCCTGATGGCGGGGTAGTGGGGTATTCCCTACACTGGTTGGGAAGCTTTAGAAGAATACAAACACAAGTAAAAAAGAAAATGGACGAGATTGCTAGAACAATATATTCAAAAATAAGAATGAGACAAACAGCTTTCTTTGGTCATGTGATGAGAAAAGAGGCATTGGAGAACATAATAACAATTGTAAAGATGAAGGGAAAGAGAGGCAGGGGCAGACCAAGAGAAATGGAGGAATATCATCAACAGAGTTGATCCAGAAAACCAAAGACTCAGATCTTTGGATAGACAAGAACGCCTACGCCAGCTGGCAAGTCACTTGATGATGATAACTGCTAGAAGCTTCGTCAGCACACAAACCAAGAAACAATACTGATTCAACCGCATTCAAAATAAAGATAAGAAACGTAGCGGAGAGAGACCGTAGAGTGGTGATCGTAGGATCGGTTCGATGGCTTGGTGTACGCCAACAACGGACTAACGCGGTGATCGTCAGCTCGGTTCGACGAGTGTTACGTGTCTTGGCGTACTCAAACGACGAACTAATGTCTGCAAAGTTAGTTGCATATGCTTTACAGGACGTCGCAATCAACTCCAGCAGGTAGTATTTACTGGGCAGTGTTGTGTGTTCACTAGTTTGCTATTACTTTATGAAACATCGACACTCATACCTCTAAATTAACGCAAGGCTAAATCACCCGTTGCAGATTTCGAACCTTGAACTCGCCATGTCCGGGAATTATGAAACGTGTTCACTGCCCCTAAATCACAGCGCTTGTATCACTAGGTAACGTTTTTATATTTTGCATAGCTGTATCAGCATCTATGTGCTGAGGAAGACTTTAGCCGCAACTTCTATTTTGTCATTTACAGTTGTGTTCTTGTAGAGCTGACCGATTCCACTTCTCTTTATCGTCGATTTACTCATGGTATATGCACAGCCTTACTGTAGCTCCGACAATTTCAGCCAGAGAACCTTACGCCCTGTGCAGACGTTCTAAACAGTGAACTAGATGAAGAATGAGTAAAGTTGACACTGAGGGTTGTCACAATTCAATCCCCTGAGAATGTACTTTGACTTCAGTGAGGAAACAAAAGATCCCACTCCACTGGGAGCACACAACAGGGCAAAAGAACATAAATCAACCAGCAGTTTTACACCAACCAGTGAACACAAGCATACAACATCACAGGCCATCTCGGCGCCGAGCTGGCGATGACCACTGGTCAGAATCGTCCTATTGGCAATAAAAGTATCCGTACAATCTCTCTTCTTAACTGGCCTTCGGGCGGGAATAAAGCCAAGTATCAGACGATCAAATAGTGGCATGTTTATATCTCTGTCGACAGTTTATGGTGGGACTGTAATGTTTCCCAGTTCTTGTTTACATTACAACGTCACTAGTTCAGTATCATAGTATTTGGTTTAAACAAGACACATCTATCTTGTTGCCCGTTTATTTGTTCCTTGACAAATATATTGGTCGAAATGTTTTTGTTTGTCTTTGTGGTGACTATTACTTCTGGTGTTCTGTTTGTGGCTGTCATCTATCGAGCTTTTCGGCTACATTTTACTTTAATTCGATCTGTCTGTCTGTCTGTCTGTCTGTCTGTCTGTCTGTCTGTCCGTCCGTCTGTCTGTCCGTCAGTCCGTCTGTCTGTCCATCCGTCTGTCTGTCTGTCTGTCTGTCTGTGGGTCGGTCGGTAGGTCCCTCGACCTGTATGTCTGTCCATCTGTCTGTGGGTCGGACGGTAGTTTCGTCCGCTTGTCTGTCCTTATATCCTCGGCCTGTCTGTACCTACTCGTCCGTCTATCTGTCTGACCGTCCGTTTGCTTATCTACTGTAGACAGACAGACAGCAGACAGACAGGCAGACTGAGACCGAGAAAATACTTATGGGTAAGATTTGATTTTAAAAAGAAAACAGAAATAGATAAAAGCATGGAAGTGGAAATGGACTCCGATCTTAAATCAGTGACAACACTTAATGAATCTTATTATGCCACTGACTACATTTTGTTCAAGTCACGTACGTTTCCTTTGAACCGTAGATAAAGTTGGCCAGGCTGAAGGCCAGTCTTAAGTCTCTCACCGCCTGGACGTGAGCAATGAAGCGCTGGGCACGGCACTAATCACAGAGGGTGAGTTTATATCATGAGAATAGAACATATTTCCATAGACTTCTAATCTGAGTGGTGATTTACAATCGCTGAGACTGGTACACATGTGATGCATGAGGAGGGAACGTGTGGGATGGGACAGAGATAGGACGTGATATGGCGTGGGAATCACTGAAAAGTCGCCAGGGCAAGACTGGTGGGAGAAAGGCACTGGAAGGACTTTAACTCTTTGTATGTGTTGCTAAAAAAAATGTCCAGGTCTCTTTTGCATGCATGGGAGGCGCTGGGCACATGTTACTTGACCCATATATTCAGTCCATAAGTGCTCGAATCCCCTTCTCAACAAATCCCGCAGCGTGTAGCGGCTCAAGACATCATTTCTGTGTTGGTTTATTACACTTCTTTGGCTTCCTGCGTAATGTTCTTCTTTGGCCATGTCGTATTTTATATACGTGTCGTCCCTGGGGTGAGGGGAATCAACACCGACATCCTTTTAATCCCAAATCCTTATCCCGAGGATCTCCCAGCTTTCTGTCCACAACACCCCGTCAGTCCCCGGATCTCTCTCTCTCTCTCTCTCTCTCTCTCTCTCTCTCTCTCTCTCTCTCTCTCTCTCTCTCTCTCTCTCTCTTACCAATGGACCATGCCCCCTCTCATTCTTTTCCAAAACATACTCACACAACACTAGCTTTAAAAAAAACTGACAAAAACAATTTAATAAAGAAAAGTGTCAGGTATGCGCCAAGTGTATGTGTAGAATGTCTGTCGTATAATCTAACGTGTATGTAGTCAGACCGAATAGCTCAGGAGCAAAGTCAGTTTCATCACTGTACTGGCCACACAACAGCACCATATATGATGGACAGAAAACCTCACCCAAATGATGTGTCTCTCAGGCCAAGTGTCGATTTCCTCCGATAGCTCTTGAACAGTCCGGATGCTTGGTCATCAATAGTGAAAACAGTCCAATATCGATCCTCAATCTAATACACACAGTGTAAATACTCTTTCATAAAAGTTCTGGGATCAAAGAATCCTAAAATTAATGTTACTGTCACTTTGGAGAAAAAAAAACAATGTTAGTATTTTACTGTTCATGGGAATTCCCAAAATGTAACACACACAGTTAATCGGTAATGATAGGAATTCACCAATTGTAACACATACTGTTAATTGGTAATGATAGGAATTCACCAATTGTAACATATACTGGTAAGTTTCCAGGAATCTAGATCTACTAATGTTCCTGGTACCGGTGTTATTGTCATTGTCTTGATTTTAATGTGATGTAACCTATCACCTTTGAAACACTCTTATATTATCATCGTTTCCTGCTCAGCAGAGGCAAGGTTCCTGCAGATCCTCTGAGTTATGGGCCCAGTGCAAAAGCCTCTCAGTAAACTCTGTATTCAATACTCGAGCCATGACTTTTCTTCTAGCCGGTGGTAGCAATGGTGGAACCTGTTGAAGAGAGAACACACCTGGTGAGAGCAACCCGATTCCAACCTTTATTAGGTGAGTGTAGGCCACCGGCCGCACTCAGAAATATAACAGAGAACCAAACTCTGTCATAAGGCCGAGGAGCTCATCACATTGGTCTGAGTCATGGTAAGACAAGGAAAGACTAAAGGAAAAGGGCAGAAACCCAGCAGATTCCCTACTGGAAGATCCTACCATTTGACCTTTCCTTCATCCCCCCCCCCCAACCATCCTCAATCTCCCTAAATATCATCCCACTACATTGCCCTTAACTCACTGAGTTAAGTGATTTCTCACACCAGCTAGTTTAAGCTACGCGATAGGCTACTGTGCCGACACTCTTATAATACATTCTATCAACGCACATTACTACACTCAATTCCTAAGAATAATCTAATGTAGGTTTATTTACTTAATTACCATATATGCGTTCCTGTTTGAAAATTGAGACTATTGAATAACACAATGGTTAAATGTCCACCGATGCAAATCAATATTAGACACTATAGTCTCTCTCTAGAAACAAACTAAGAATATTGCACACGTCCGTAGCGCCTCACAACTTTTGGTCGACTAACCCTAAAGTTGTTTACCTCAACTGGTTTAATACTGGGTCTGAGTGACGTCACAAAACTGTCTAGACACTAGACAGTCTAGAATCTATTTTTCTCTCTCCTGTCTAGACTGGGTGGAAACAACCCGCCGTCTATTCCGCTTTCATCTGGGGACCTATTCCGGCACTTCAAAAAGTCTTGCCGGTCTGTGATCTAGAGAATTCTTGTTCCCACAACAAAAGAACCTGCCGACTTTTACCCAGACAATCCGTCTACAACTTCAACGGACGGCTGCCGCCAGCCGACGTATGGCGCGACAGTTTTTCCTCGATCAACAACACATTAAAGAATTGCCGGCTTTGTGGTAGACATTTGGCGCAACATTTTGACATCGATCAACATTCCAAGATATTATGTGACAGGCACACCTCTTTTAATTTGCTGTTCTCGCAGCCTGACCATGGTTGTAGATTCCCAGTCAGCGATTGGTTCTCGTAAACGACTTACTTCTCGTAGAGCATTCAGAATGTCTGCCTGGTCCATGGCTCGTCCGTCTTTCACGGTAGCCCTACCTGCAAGCCTGCTCATTCCCTTGCATACCCGCATGCCCTGGCACGAAAATGAAACTAATCTTTGCCAGCCGAGACCCCTTCAGAGACAGCAGCCACTCTCTTCGGACCCATCTCATCTCTATCCTCCTGAGCACACTCATTGAGTCACTAAGGACACATGCCCGATTGAATGTTTGCGTCTCGAGACATCAAGTGAACACATCTGTTGAAGAATGTCTTCAGCTTGACCCATCCACGACTTTCCTCTTTTTAACCTGCTGACGTTTACCTTCTTAATCTCGCTATGCAGTGGATGTTGTGTGTTTGCATTGGCTCTGAGATAGGCACGTGCTTGTCAGATCTGTATTCTGTCCCTCATGGTTGGAAAATCAAGAAGGTAGCGCATCTTCCTGCATGCTGTATCTCTTGTACATCCAAGAATAATGCCCATAGCTTCGTTCTGTATCTTTTCTACCCATTCTATCTGCTTATAGCTGAGAATCAGGAAGGCCATCGCATACTATAAAAAAGAAAGGTCCAGACCCTCGTAAAGATGACATAGATGTCTCTGCTCAATGTTTGCTGCCGCCATCACCCGCAACGCATCCAAACCCCGCTTGGCCTTTGTTATCACCTGGTCTACGTGCTCAGTATAAGCTAGGCTTCGATTAAATCGTATCCCCAGGTAATTCATTGCCTGCGTTCTTTCCACCGTCTCTGAACGCAGATTTACAGTTGGCGTTGGGGTGTTGACAATATGGTTATTCAAAGAGAACCATGTCACTGTCGCCTTTGTTGGGTTGACCATTGCCCAGCTTCAACACACCAAGTGCTTATGCGATGAGTTTTCTTTGTAGTTAAACAGCAACCTGATCTCTATCCGTACCCCGACGATACACTAAAACATCGTCTGCATACGACAAAGTCCTCCCCGGTCCTATGATTTGCTCGCTGGTGATTCTCACAGTGTAGGCGTTGAACAGCACCGGAGATAATGGTGATCCCTGTGGTAGACCAGGATATATTGTAGTTGGTTGCAAAGTCCAACAGCCAAATCTAAAAACTACTTTCCGTTGGAAGAGGGCTGCAGAGATCCAGCTAAGGAGGAAAGGACTTATCTTGAGTTCAAGAAGTTGAAGCATTAAAATATCCAATGGTACTCTGTTGTACTCGTCCTAAAGATCAATCACTGCAGCAAATGTTTCAATGCCTGAGTGGAAACCTTCATAGACATCATGGGCAAAAATTTCTGCATTGGTCCAGATTTCGCTTTTTGGACGGTACCCTCCCAGGGTAAGTGAGAAAACACCTTGCCTCTCTAGCTGGCTTGGTGTTGTTTTTTTCTGCAATTAACTTCTCCAGCGGATTGCCTGTTGTATTACTCGATACCCCTGAATTTTTGTGTGGTCTTTGCCAGGCTTCGGCAAGGGAATCAGATAGCTGTGTAACCACTCCTCCTTGATGCTAGCACACCCTATACTGTTGTTGTATGTGTGCTAGTTTCTCTAGCTCGTTGTCGGTGCACCTATTGATGTCGTCATATCTTATGCCTTCTGGCCATGGGGCACTATTTTTTTTATCATCGAAGCACATCCTTGATTTCTTTCGCTGTCACTGTGTCTTCATCCGTAATGTTTTGGGCCTTGCACCTATCTGAGGTGACCTCCTTGGCGAGATTTCTGCCTCCCATGTCTGTCTGGTTGCTCCGCTCTAGATAGCTTTCTAAGAGGGCTTTGCCCTTGTTCTCGTCAGTTCTCTGCCATATGAGGTCAGCACCTTAGAAGTCAGGAATACTCTTATTCTTGATTACCCCACTCATGCTTCCATGTAGTTGCTAGAACAATTTCAGTGACTTGTTTGTGCTTACTCTTTGACACACATCTACCCATTTTTCACTTTTAATCACCTTAACCAGTGTTTCCCTATTACCAGTGTTTCTCGCCTTCAGGCGAACCCACTCCGATTTCTAAGGTACTTGTAGTTTACCTACCCAAATCAAGGAAGAGAAGTCAACATTTTAGTCCAAATGACGAATTGAACCTGCTACCTCGGCATCAACACATCGGATGTTTAAGAACGAGCTGTCTTATCCATTCGGCCTTGCTAACCTCCATCCATTCTACTTCACCTTAGCTACCCGTCGTTAGCCACCTGTCTTATCTCGTTAACCTTCCTTATCCTGTGCTATAGTCTGTCCAGAAATGAATGTCTTTATTCACGATCAATTATTTTGAAAACTGTCTGTTGCATCGTTATGAAATTTTTCCTGCCGTCTTACATTTACCCCCACCCAAGGAATATGTCTTTGATAGGTCCAAAAGCACCTTAAATCATGAAAACGGTGATATTTCTTTGATGTTTTGGTGAAAAACTAGTGAATTCACGCTAACAAACTTGTTTTACAGTAATGCCCCGTTACACTATGCTAGGCTCTTGTCATAAGGCCAATCCCATTGTGGGATGTGGATTTTAATTCCTGAGAATAATTCGTTAAAATGTCTAGGGGGTATTATTGATTCTCTGGTCACTGGTCAGAATGCAGGGTGATCAGGGATATTTACCACAAATCCCAGGAGAAAAGAGTTCAATCCTTGAAACAATGGCATCTGTGTGTAGGTTTCCCTTCCCACTTCATCACCCTTTAAATTAACTATAGATGCTAGAAGGAGATTGATTGCTCACAACATATAAACAACCACTTATTGGACACCACATTTACTTGATGTACACGACACTTTTGGACAAACAGTTCAGGTATTAACTCAAGATCTGCAATTACATATATAGATGTGTAATAAACACTATGCATTTTCAGACAGGCATGGGAATGATGTGCAGTATTACAACATAGTACCCAGTGACCCCAGAAAAAACAACAACAATGTTATTACAAACAACACAACAACCACAAATTGGGTCTACTTTCATTTTCCCTCATAATTAAGGCAAATAAAGATATTAAATAGAACCCAACATATAAACATTGGTTTCTGACACCTTTTACAATTTACTCATTGTTAAAAATAATGAGTTGGTGCCAAAATATTATACATATATACCATTGGAAAAAAACTACTGACCTGTTACCTTCAGAAAAAAACAACACCACATAAACAGCATTTTGTATTACTAATTAAACTAATTAATAGTCATTTATCTCCTGGTGTGCAGTTAAGAGTTCATCTTTGCTGTCGATTAGATCCTTTTCCCATTATCTGGGTACCGAATTAATGCACTCAGCCATGTTCTTACTATTTAGTCACTGGTAATTGGCTGGTGCAAATCATACTTTATAATAGAAATTACACACAATCACAAATCCCTCGGCGGGCTAGAATATTCGAGTACTCTGTTGCAGTAGGCTCGGTGTCTTTTATTGAAATTTGGGGCCTCAGGTTGGTCTAACTTTCCGGAATTTCCACTTAAGCTCTGCAGAAGGTACTTTACCATCTCACCCTACATGGTGCCAAGTAGACGTCCATTCAGCTGCTCTGCTTTTAATATCAGAATCCCAAGTAGTTCAACAAAGATTTTACACCCACCAAGTCGCGAGTCTATAACCCATGGCATTTAGGTTGACATTGGACCAGCAAAGAGTTAGTCGTTATCTAGTCCAGTGTAGAACTTTATTTGACTGAGAGGCATCTCATGGTAGTATCTGTGACTAGGGCCACACTTGATCTATACCTACATATATCCACAGATGAATAAATCCAGCACAGTAACAGGTTTGCAAACAATTGGATGATTCCTCTTGTTGCAGATATAGAGACATTTAGCTGCTTTCATATGGTCTTTTATCTGATGGTGTTCAGGGTTTGGAACCTTGAGGTAATCTGGTTTCGTAGTTATGTTTCAGATGATATTCAGTTTGTACCTTGGTTGTATTGGCTTATGTGGTTCAGTGTCTTCTCCCCATTTGGTTGAGCCAGAACTTAGTGTTGAATAGCTGAATTCCATGTTTGACTGTTGCAGCTGTGAGACATTCTTTCGAAGACTTATCCATTGTTGGATATTAACTTGGTAACCCAACCAACAGTTGAAGGGCTTTCACTGTTGCTAGTTTTAGTAACTTGTAGGATTGTCCCATAGTTTCACTGATTGTGCTGAGTGATAAGGCTTATAGGTGATACTTCTCAGACATAAAGCAGACGATACACTGTTGTCAGTTACTCTGTTGATCTTCATCTTTGTAGATTATTAGATCTTGAAGTCCATCCTGGATATTCCTACTAAAATAGGACTTAATCACTCACCCAGTCAGTTGTCTTCTAATTTATCTGTTGCTCGCTATGGAGCTATTGAGCGCAGCAGTCCATGGGTATTTCTAGATGCAGACTATGGTTAGGACATTTACTTTCTGGCTGTTGACCCAGGATCCAGATAAAGTGATATAGTCCCACCACATTCAACCACCACCTGCTTCTCTTCTATAGAAAAGGGATGACAAAGAATACAACACTAGCATTAACCTACTGTGATGTGTTAACTTTCACAAGACAATTACAAACAAAAATACAAAACAACAAGGGGAGAAGGGGAAAGGAGTGGGTGTCCACGTTCCACTGTCCCTCATTGCTGAGTAGAGCCATTCTGATTCTTAATAGTGAGTAAGGTATTTTCTCACTTTATTTTCTGTTCTGTTGTTACTGGGACAATTAGAGGAGTGAAGTCATTCTGTCCATCCAACATGTTGATATTGTCTCTCTCATTACTTGAAGAGAATAGCCTATACAGAATCTCTGTGGTTTCTAATGCCGCGTCTTCCTTTCGGCACTATAATCATCATCATTAGGTCAAGACTATTCAACATTGGCTTCTTAAGTACTTACGTACACATGGATTCTTACATCAACATCCTCTAATCCCAAGGTGCAACATTAAAATGTATATTCCCACAGGAAAAAGTAACAATCAGAACAGAGAAAATTCTCATACCAGAAAAAAAACATACATGTACATTTCTCTGATATTAAGTACATGATAATCATACATAATAATCATAATGATGATGCAGGGAGCCTAGGTTTTTGAATTATCTTCATGAACTAAAACATCCATTGTTTTCCCCCACTGCGTACAGCACATGAGGATAGTAATCGCTGTGATATGTTTTGCCAATGACTGCTATTATTCGGAGGGTATTTATAAGAATAACTTATGCCGCATGGTCCAGTCTTCTGAATATTGCAAGCAATTTATTCACATCAATCTTCGCTTCTGTTTCTACTACGGTGAGGCGATGCGGAGTGAATCCTATCCGAACATGCATTTACATCACGCGTTTACTTTAATTCTTCATGAATTTATATTCAAACATGGCCTGTCCCTAACACTATTTTATGAAATGATTATATGTTCACCCTCATATGGAGTGGTTACTAATCTGTTAACAAAAGGATAGTACTAAAATTTAACACTATAGTTCCAAGTTACAGATTATGATGTGGCGAAGCATTTTATCCCCTGACTAAGAGTCAGGAATACGCGTAATCATTTGTATGTCCCCGCATGGATAAAACACCTTTCTATAGTACATAGATTATTTGCAGATTTCTAAGCATAAATAGTGAGATATTGTTCACAGTGCCTAGAAGTTTTAACATAGGAATATGAAATTGACAGACACTAGTTCTTTACTATGAAGCATGAATCAGGGGTCTGCTCCTACATTGAGAAAATCTCTAGAATGTGTTTCAGACATGAGAGTTGATACTTTACAGTACACATAATATTCATAGATTATAGCACTACTAGTGAGATATAAGTTCATAATGCCTATACAAGATATTAACATATAGATTTGAAATTGTAAGACATAGGAAAAATTACAGCGTGGCGCCCACATGTGTTTCCTTAGTAAACATCATCCAGCCTGGTTTAAGAGAATTGTAACTAATTCTTAATTAAACATACTGGTTTATGTAATACATAAATATATCTTAATAATGTAGATAACATACCAATAGCTTGAATAGAATCATGTTTTTAAGGCAAACTACCTTCTCCCCGAAGGGAAAGGTCGACTTTCTTGTGTTTTCTCTTGACAAGAAATGGCCGCTTCAGTCTTTGTTTTCCCCCTCGCCAGGATTGGCCAGATAAGGGAGAGAAAACAAGCCAAAATAAATTTAGCTGTGCCACGGTCAGTCTATCGCTGTTTTATTTTCTCCTACATTAAGTAAGTTACTTAAACAGTAATTGTAAGGGTTTGTTTATTTTTAAGGGAGTCCATAAATAGGAAAGGGTAAGGACGTTTTATTATACCACACCCATGTCCCACGAGAAAATTAACTATTCAACGCTAATGTTTCCATGTGAAGACGTAATATATTTAATTATGTGCACTTCATCTCTGACCCGTAAATTATATACCGCATAAAAACAAACTGTTAAATCTGCTGTATAATCTCCAGAACAAAAATTGTTTTGTTGGGTGGACAAAATGATAAATTTATATGCTAAATCTCATCATTTTCCCTCAGTTGGTTGAAATATGGAATTTTATACTGGGAAAGACAAAAGTAAACAGACTATAGTTACCCCTAGTCCATGTATTTTTCGCCTGGCTTCTGGAACCTTCCCAAAGTTATCGGCTCCTGTTGTATAAAACGTGAGCTTTCAGGACGCTTTGGAAAACATTCACCTTCAAATTAATATCCTATTTGTGGCTGACTCAGTCACGGGATTATTAATCTGAGCAAGGGATGGACTAACTTGGGGTGTGTTTTTAATGATTTTTAATGACTGTGGTGATTTTTAAAATATTCCTTTCCAAGTTTTGAATTCACCCACTATGGAGTTCGTGCAAGATAAAAGGTAAATACAAAACTTGGAACGGCAATGTTTTCAAACACCTCACAGTCATAAAAAATACACCTCGTATAACTGCTTTTTCTTTTGTTTCATATCATTCTCTTCCGAGGCTGAACGTGGCTGGTTTAATACGGGGGGGGGGGGGATCTAGCATTCAGTCCATCATTTAGGACTCCTGATTTCATCACTTGTTTTCTACCTTCCTTTTCATCCCCGCAAAATCCAAACTCGACGAAGCAGCGTAATCTTTTATTCAAATAATCATTTCACTGATGTGATTCACCTCTCACTCTTTTAACCACAAAAGCTTCCATGACGAAGTCGGTTGGAAAATCTAATGGACCGAGGCAGCTCGCTTTGAGTAGGGATGTAAGAAAGGTCGACATTGTTTCTCATCGCCATGTCGTCGCACTAAATTGCTAAAGATAAATGTTTTCGCACACGATAAATCATCGCCGAGGTCTAACCCGGACTCCGAGGAATGGGAAAAACGTGCATACTAAAGTAACCTCGGTGAGTGATGCACAGTTTGGGTTGGCAGGCGTATGAAGGTGAGCAGGTAACGAGTTTTACAGCCTGGTGGCATTCGGATTCTCTTGTTAATGAATTATTACAATCAAAGTGAGCAGGAGATGCTCCTTTATATATATATATATATATATATATATATATATATATATATATATATATATATATATATATATATATATATATATATATATATATATATATATATATAAAACAGAGTGTATGTTTGTTTGTGTGTGGGGATTTTTGTATTGGATGCGTTCGATAACGGTACATCCGATTGAGATGAAATTTTCTACACGTCTTCCTTTCATTCATTGGCAACCGACTATAATAATTTCTTAATGTAAAATCTTCGACTTATTTAATAACATTTACTTTTCCATTTTCATTATATAATGTCTATATAGCAGGGGGACTTCACTCTAGAAAAGTTATTTCAAGGGGCATAACTTTTAATAACATTTCTATATACTTTATAGTCATATTGTTGGACTTACTTGCACTATTGTTAAACTTTTTGTCTATAGTTATTTTCAGGCATATGAGCTATATTAAATAATGATATAATCTTTAAGACATTTTCAAAGTTTTCATAAAAATAATGCATAATGCATAACATTTTAACCCATCTTTTTCTGCTTACAAAACTTATCAACTGTCATGTCGGTGATTAAAAACAGTTTTCATTAAAAATAATGAATGGTGTGTGGAAGGACATTCTTTTAAGTTACTGTGCGCCAGGAGCTGGGCGACACCACGCCGGGTCAGATAGATAGACAGATAGTCGGGAACGGAAGCTTATTTGACTACTTCTATGAATGAATTAAATAACATGCTCCCTACCAGGGACTGGATGAAGCCGGGCCGGGACAGACAGACAGACAGATAGACAGACAAACAGATAGTCGGGAACGGGAGAGCTTATATGACTACGTATATGAATAAAATGAGATGCTCCCCACCAGGGACTGGGTGAAGCCGGGTCAGACAGCCAGACAGACAGATAGTCGGGAACGGGAGAGCTTATATGACTACTTATATTAATTAAATGAGATGCTCCCCACCAGGGACTGGGTGAAGCCGGGCCGGGTCAGCCAGACAGACAGACAGACAGACAAACAAGCAGACAGACAGACTGATAGATAGATAGATCCCCTCCAGGGCCTGGGCGAAGCCGGGCCGGGTCAGCTAGTGTGTATATATATATATATATATATATATATATATATATATATATATATATATATATATATATAGAGAGAGAGAGAGAGAGAGAGAGAGAGAGAGAGAGAGAGAGAGAGAGAACGAAATACACACAAGGGCATAGCGACACAGACGCACACACTGCGAGAGAAGAGGTGCAGATAGAGACAAAATGAAGAGAGAGAGAGAGAGAGAAAGAGTGAGAGAGAGAGAGAGACAGACAGACAGACAGACAGACAGACAGACAGACAGACAGACAGACAGACAGACAGACAGACAGACAGGACGAGAGAAACAGAGAGACAGAAAGGACATAGAGACTGACTCACGCACTGTGAGAGAAGGGGAGCAGACGGAATCACGGTGAAGGGAGCGACAGACACACACACACAGACACACCCACACACACACAAACACACACACACACACACACACACTCACAAAGAGACAGAGAGACACACACGCAAGGACAATGAGACACGGACTCGCACACTGTAAAGGAGGGGGGAGCAGACAAAATCTCAGTGAAGAGAGAGAGAGAGAGAGAGAGAGAGAGAGAGAGAGAGAGAGAGAGAGAGAGAGAGAGAGAGAGAAAAGAGACACAAAAGGACACTGTGACACGGACGCAAATTGCCGTCTAGCCACTGAGACCCACACTTTTGAACAAGGGTTGGGTTCAATGTCAACGTTCGTCGATCGCTACGGGAGTAAGTTGACTGGCCACCTTGCCTCAGTGCACTCAGACCTACCATAATGTAACGATCCTAATATTTTACAAACCCAAAACAAGTTCCTGCCAAGAGACTTTTCTTCCTCGAGAGATTTACCAGAGACGCTCAAGTCCCTCGTCAGGTTTAGTGTTCTGGATCAATTCCGTTGATGATATTAATCTACCCAATGTTAGAAAGGGCCTGCGTGCCAAATTCTTAACCCTTTGACAATAAAGTTCGTTCGTTCATTTGTTCGTTCGTTCGTTCGTTCGTTAGTTCGTTCGTTCGGAGACCATCACGCATCGTGTCACTCGGTCTGACTCTGCATTTTCTACCGTCGATCTTTCCAGTTGTTACGGTGTTCTCCTGGGCCTTTCTTCTCATTACAAAACAAAACAATACTGTTAATCTCTTGTCTATAGTATAGTTGCGTAAACTACTTTGATCAGTCGGTTCGCGACAGTCGTTACTGGATACTCAGGCGGTCCAAGACTATCGCAACATTCCTCTAAAAAATCTCATCCCCAAGCTCTTTCTAATGTGTTTGTTCACCTCCCAAGCTATACTTAATTGTTCCCAATGAGCTGTAATGCCGGTGTTATCTGTACATATGTATTTGAATCTACAGAGATTTAGAAAACAATTAAGACTTTTGATTTATGTATGTCTTTACTTGCCCGTTGCCTATAACAATTCTGTTATACATTGCAGTTGATGCTTAGCAGTTCTGAGCCGTAATAAAATTGTTTGAATATTATTGAAGGCAACTTTGGTCATCCGGATTCTGTTCTTGATATCAGTTTCAAGCCTTTCATCGTGAGCTATCATGTGACATAGAAAGAAAAAGCCTGCGAATACACCATCTTTGTGTTAAAGTGGCTGCACAACTGCTTTACTGTCGTGAATGTCCGCGGTTCCATTCCTGTCATACACTATGTGGTACAGCAAACGAGGCTATGGATGCGCGATCATTCTCCCCTCCCCTATCACTTCGTACAAGCGAGAAAGGGAGAGTTATAATAGTGTAGAAATACAGACACTCCCCCGATGTGTCTCCACCTTGCCGTGTTGGGGGAGCTTGCGTGCACCATTGACCCCATGTGCTACGTCGATGGATGAAAAAACTACATATCTGACAGCTTATGGGATAGGGGCCAGACTAAGCGAGACACAACCTGCTGCTCTTCAGGTAGACTGAGGTTAGCAGTCAAAAGTTTAAATCAGGCGCACGAAGGCAGAAGTTCTTGGTCCGGACACATTCTATAAGGCTCTCTGTCGAGGGTTGTGGCTGAACGACTCTAAGCCATAAAACGCTCAGATGTGAAAGCCTGGCCGATACCCACCTACCGAAAAATGGAGGTGAGATTCTGAGCACGCTACATGCCCTTTCCAGATGTTTGTCCGAAGGCTCTCAGCTGGGGGATATGAGGGGTCCCCGAATGAGAGGGCTGGCGTTTTTCTCGCTCACCCCTGCACGGAGGAAAGGTGCTGAGCGGCAGCACATGTAGCCTATCTCGTGAGCGAGTAATAAAAGGTAGAAGAGGTGCCCCAGTTGAATGAAATTGGTTACCAACACTGTCTGTGTCTAACTCATAGAGAGTCTAGAAGTCTAGACAAAGATGGAAAAACGTCTCAATAATTCGAAATGGAACGCACGGCTAACGAATCCATCGCCTGGCCCGAAGTCCAAAGCGAAAGCTTTCCTAGTGGATGTCGCCCACAGACTGACCGTTCCTGGTGTGTACTTGAGCGAAATGCCCAACACATGGAAGTGAGGAATTAAAGCAGCCATGAGCAGGGCGTGGAAAATCCTCGGGTGGCCCAGTCTGAGAGCAATATGTGCCGGCTCTGCAATTATGGAAGCCTCCTTGGATACCGGGGGAATGCCCATTGTCTGCCCCTGCCTTCCCTTGAGGGTTTACCGTGATGTCGATGACCGTTCTACTTTTACCAGCTGAGATGTGGGCGACACCACAGCACTAACAGTCTAACGTCCCTCGAAACCCCGGGAAGGCTAACCCGTAAAAATGCCTGCTGAAGCCGGATGTGCTGGCCTACGGGTGCAAATAAATCAGGCACAACGCAAAAAACGTCCAAGTGAAATGTCTTTCGTGCTAGGAACCTCTCTGACTACCTAGTTTCTGAGTGCCGCTCTTGTTCGGAACAGCTCTAACTAGGTAGTTTCCGAATGTCCGTCGTGCCTGGAACAGCTCTGACGGGCACAACGACAAGCACATGTGCGAACCGAAAACTCGCTGAGTGGATACCGTCTGCAGACCTTTCTGGTTTGTGCGGGAACGGCCCGGGGCGAACGAAATGTCAAATATATTGAAGTGAGGAATTAAAGCAGCCATGAGCAGGACGTGACGATTCCCTCGGTGAGCCCAGTACCAGAGCGCTATGTGTCGGCTCTGTAATTATGGAAGCGACCCAGGATGCTATGGACTGTCCCCCGCCTTCCTTTGAGGGATATGAAGTTTCGACTGTTCCAACTTGACCAGCTGGGAGGTGGACGGTAGCACAAAAGTGAGTCACCCAGGAATGCTAACCTGGTCAAAAATGCACGCTAAAAGCCGGATGTGTTGAACTAAGGGTTTCGACCCAAGGGTGCCTAATGAGACACACCGCAATCACATCTGAAAAAAAACACTCCTGATGAACGCAAAGAAGAAGAAGACAGACAGACAGACAGACACGCAGGCAGGCAGGAGAACGGGCTGGCCCGCCTTCCTTTGAGGGATATGACCGTGAAGTTTCGACTGTTCCAACTTGACCAGCTGGGAGGTGGACGGTAGCACAAAAGTGAGTCACCCAGGAATGCTAACCTGGTCAAAAATGCACGCTAAAAGCCGGATGTGTTGAACTAAGGGTTTCGACCCAAGGGTGCCTAATGAGACACACCGCAATCACATCTGAAAAAAACACTCCTGATGAACGCAAAGAAGAAGAAGACAGACAGACAGACAGACACGCAGGCAGGCAGGAGAACGGGCTGGCGGGCAGACAGACAGCCAGACAGGCAGGCAGGCATATACGAGGGAAATGTTTTAATTTGAAATATCCAGGCACCGAGCTAGTAGATGTTTAGAGGTACAATGTTAAGCTAGATTATATACTTTCTCCGTGGTCCCTGGCTAGCGGACCGGACCTCCACCCTGAGGAGATCCAGGTGACAAAATAGATTACTTGTGTACGTTCATCATCATCATGTGCCCTGCCAATAAACGTGGGTGATTCCGGTTGGCCAATGTCTTATATCAGGTCTGTATTCTTGTTTCGATTACGTTACGTGGCCAAGACACCCAGGCATTTATCACCTTTTCTTCCCGTGCCCTTCCCCATCAATTGTGCCAGCTGTCACCAAGTTTTCAAGCTTATTATTCCCCATTACGTGCCTAAAATAGTGACCATCCTCGTCTAATTTCTGATATCAATTAACTGTTTCTGTTTATTTCTTGTAGACATTTCTCATTCGCCTTTCTGTCCGTCCATGGCATTGTTTCTATGTCACCCAGTAAACACATTTCCACTGCCATTACATGTTGTTCAGCTTGATCGCCTATTGTGCGTCTTTCCCATGCATATTATAGTATATGTTCTATATAGCACTCTTTTGCTCATCTACAGTGGACAGGTTTTATTGGTGAGTATGTCTTTCATCTGGCAACATGCTACCTTTGCCATAGTGAGTTGTGTTCTAATCTCTACAAGACATCTCCCATCAACTGTTGTGACTGCTCCGAGATACTTGTACCAATCTACCTATTTAAGAAATTCGCCACATACTTAGATATTACAATGTTGTATGTCGTTCTTCTTCGTGACGACCATGGTCTGTTTCCTCACCATTTAATTCTAACTCTAGTTGTTCACTGTACACAGTAACCACATCTACAAAATGCTGTAGATTCTGTTCATTACCAGAATTCAACGCTGTGTAAAATGTATATCTTACAATATTGAACGTTTTATTCTCTGATGGCAATGCCTCTCATACCCTCTAAATTTATCATATTTTCACTAAATAGAAAGGGGAGCGGGGAATGGTCTCGAGACAAAATGCATGCTGTCGCACACCTCACTTGCTAGGTATTCATTACCAGTTTTTATTGTAGCCTTTTGTTTTCTCCTTATACTGCATCTTCTTACAAAACCTGCAGATGTCAACATGAATATATTTAAAGAAAGCAGCAGTCAAGTTGAGCTTGTTGGCATCTCCATAGAATATGTCCTCAAATGGAGTGTCTGTGTGGACCACGATGATTTTCTCTTCTGCATATCTTGGACACTTGCAGCAAATGTTTAGCTGTCATTTTACCAGTTCCACAGTTACATTCATCAGTATCTCCTTTAGTTTATTGAACAAGTCTGAAGATTGCTACTTGTTCACGTCTGTCGAGACAGTAACTTGCATTCTTGAGACCTGGATGCCATATACGTTCTTTAATAACCTAAGCTCTTTCACATCAGTTGATAGACCTGCAAGAATCTTTATCACGTCGACATGACTTCCTTCAGCTAAAGACCTTTTATAGTCAACTAGCTGACACGGCCCGGCTTCGCCCAGACTCTGGTGGGGAGCATCTCATTTAATTCATATAAGTAGTCATATAAGCTCCCGTTCCCGACTGTCTGTCTGTCTGTCT
This sequence comes from Cepaea hortensis, assembly GCA_963921405.1. Classification (NCBI taxonomy): domain Eukaryota; kingdom Metazoa; phylum Mollusca; class Gastropoda; order Stylommatophora; family Helicidae; genus Cepaea; species Cepaea hortensis. The sequence continues at coordinate 50,003,069 of OY992894.1, read as the reverse complement.
GTCTATCTATCTGTCTGTCTGTCTGTCTGTCTGTCTGTCTGTCTGACCCGGCCCAGCCCATGGTGGAGAGCATCTCATTTAAATCATATAAGTAGTCATATAAGATCCCGTTCCCGACTATCTGTATGTCTGTCTGTCTTGGGTAAATGGAGGAGGGAGGAGGAAGAGGGAGGTGGAGGAGGGAAGAGGAGGGAGGAGGAGGGAGGAGGAGACAGGAGGAATAGGAGGGAGGAGGAGGGATTAGGAAGAGGAGGGAGGAGTAGGGTGGAGGAGGAGGGGGAGGAGGAGGGAGGAGGAAGAGGGAGAAGGAGGGAGGAGGAGATCGCAGGAGGAGGAGGAGGAGGAGAGGGAGGAGGAGGAGGGAGAGGGAGGAGGAGGGAGGAGGAGGAGAGAGTAGGCGGAGGGAGGAGGCGGAGGGAGCAGGAAGAGGGAGGAAGAGGGAGGAGGAGGAGAGAGGAGAAGGAGGAGGGAGGAGTAGAGAGTGGGAGGAGGGAGGAGGCGGAGGGAGGAAGAGGGAGGAGGAAGAGGGAGAAGGAGGAGGGAGGAGAAGGAGGGAAGAGGATGAGAGGGAGGAGGAGGAAGAGGGAGGAGGAGGAATGTGAAGGGAGGAGGAGGGAGGAGGTAGAGGGAGGAGGAGGAGGAGGGAGGAGGATAGAGGAGGAGGGATGAGGAGGAAGAGGGAGGAGGAGGAATGTGAAGGGAGGAGGAGGGAGGAGGTAGAGAGAGGAGGAGGAGGGAGGAGGAGAATGGAGGAGGAGGGATGAGGAAGAGAGGGAGGAGGAGGGGGAGGAGGGGGAGTAGGAGGGAGGAAGAAGGAGGAGGGAGGAAGACGGATGAGGGGGAGGAGGGAGGGGTAGGAGGGGGAGGAGGAGAAGGGAGGAGGAGGAGGGAGCAGGAGGAAGGAGGAGGGAGGAGGAGGAGGAAGAGGGAGGAGGGAGGAGGAAGAGAGAGGAGGGAGGAGGAAGAGAGAGGAGGGAGGAGGAGGGAGGAAGAGATAGGCGGAGAGAGGAGGAGGAGGGAGGAGGAGGAGTAGGGATGAATAGGAGGGAGGAGAAGGGAGGAGGAGGGATTAAGAGAAAGAGGGGGGAAAGGGGAGAAGGAGGAGGGAGGAGGAGGAGGAAGAGGGATGAGGAGGGAGGAGGAGGGAGGAGGGAGGATGAGGAGGAGGGAGGAGGAGGAGGGAGGATGGTGAAGGAGGAGGAGGAGGAGGGAGGAGGGTGAAGGAGGAGGAGGAGGGGGAGGAGGGAGGGGGAGGAGGAGGGAGAAGGAGGAGGAGGGAGGAGGGAGGAGGAGAACGTAGGTGGGGGAGGATGAGAAGGGAGGAGGGAGAGGGAGGAGGAGGTGGAGGAGGAGAGAGGAGGAGGGAGGAGGTGGAGGGAGAAGGAGGAGGGAGGAAGAGGTAGAAGGAGGAGGGAGAAGGAGGGAGGAGGAGACAGGAGGAATAGGAGGGAGGAGGAGGGATTAGGAAGATGAGGGAGGAGTAGGGTGGAGGAGGAGGGGGAGGAGGAGGGAGGAGGAAGAGGGAGAAGGAGGGAGGAGGAGAGAGGAGGAGGAGGAGGAGGAGAAGGGAGTAGGAGGAGGGAGAGGGAGGAGGAGGGAGGAGGAGGAGAGAGTAGGCGGAGGGAGGAGGCGGAGGGAGCAGGAAGAGGGAGGAAGAGGGAGGAGAAGAGGGAGAAGGAGGGAGGAGAAGGAGGAGGGAGGAGGAAGGAGGAGTAGAGAGTGGGAGGAGGGAGGAGGCGGAGGGAGGAAGAGGGAGGAGGAAGAGGGAGAAGGGAGGAGGAGGGAGGAGGTAGTAGGATGATTGATTGCCATCCCAACAGGTTAATATGTTATTGCGGACCTCAGAGAGAAGTGTCTATGTAGAAGACCATTTCCTGGACGTACGTATTTTGGGAGGGGGAGGAGGGAGGAGGGAGGAGGAGGAAGAAGAAAAAAAAACTACGACAGTTGGCATCTCTGGAATGAAAGGAAGGCGTGTAGAAAATTTCATCTCAATCGGATGGGCCGTTCGCGAGCGTATAAAGGACATACATACAGACAGACATACAGACAGAGATACAGACAGAGATACGGACATCCTAATTTATATATAAGATGATGTAAGATTTTGTTCACTTCTATCGAACGCCCTATTAATGTTCTCAGCAAATACACATTTGTTATATTCTTTCGTCTATAAACCACATTGTTCTTCCCCTATTTGGGCTGTATCTTCTTCCTAACTCTTTGCTTAATCATTCATAGCAACATCTGATTTATGTGACTCACTATGCTAATTGTTCAATGCAGATTACATTCCAAAGCTCCTGATGTCTTCAGGATTACAATAAACATAGATTTCCACCAGTCAGGAGATTAATCTCTGCTGTGTTCATAAACCCGGTGGCCTTGTCTATTCCATTCTTTCAAGGCACTGGTCATTTCTGTTGCGATATTGTCTGTACTGGGGGACTTGCCAGTTTTCATATGGCTGAGTATCTATTCGTGGTGCACGCTAAAGATACTTCTGCGGGTGTAATATAGTCCGTAATTGACTGCTGCACTGGCAACGTTGTTTAAAATGATGATTCTACCCCCAATAAAATATTTAAATCCCTGGCATAACTTTTGTGGGCGTGGAATACAAAGGCAAACCACAACATTGCTTTCTAGAATAAGTTTACGTGTAACCAGAAAGTTATATTTATCGTTAAATTACATTTTGTGTGCATTTCACACATTCTTCGGTCTGATTAATCAGATATGTCGTGAACTAACTGACCGACGTCCATTAAAAATATCGCCTATATTTTTCTTTTCAGAAAAGTAACGGAATATTTAGAATGCAGTGAGTTCGATGTGCCTACAGCTTATAATTTCTCTCACTGTTGTCTATTATTTCCTGTGGCATATAACTCTATCTTCTTGTCATCTACGAGAGCTAATCAATACTTATGAATTTATTTCACTTGCTCATCTGATGTTAATAGAGACACCCTATTGTTTCTAATCCCTGTGTGGAATAACTACACAATCCTGATCCATACAGCAGGTATGTTCATCCTTTCTAAGTCAATGCCTCTTCTAACCAACTACATCCATTCTGCCACTCTCCTTGTGGGATCATTAGTAAACACATCTAGCCATGTTTCAAATATAATCTTACTTGATTTCTTTAAAGATACGTTTTTCTGTTTAAACAGGAGACTGTCAGAAAGCTTTGTAAAGAATTAATGTACCTTAAAATTTAAAAAAAAAGTAATCATAATCATAAAAAAGCTACTGTTTGACAATCTGTAAAACAAAAATTAATACTGGGAGAAAAAAATAATAATATTCTTGAAGTGCCCTTTCACACTTCTTAATATAAGAAATAAACAAGTAAAGATGGAGTAGTTTTCAGCTAAATGAGAAAAAAATTCATAACCCGATCAATACATCACTAATCGCCAGTCATAGTGGTTCTGCTTGAAAACCGCTGCTGTATTCAGAGGTAATTGCATTTTTTTTTCTTTTCCCCGGAGTCCTCAATGAAGTAAACCTAATTAACTTCTCTACAAGACATCTCCCATCGACTGTTATGACTGCTCCGAGATACTTGTACCAATCTACCTATTTAAGAAATTCGCCACATACTTAGATATAAGTTGTTCCTTGCCAGTGAGAAGTCCTGATCGTTCTGGTCCCATCGATTGACGGACGTCGGTCGCGGTGATTGGGCAATCTTGAGCATAGCCTACGATGGGTAGCGTTGTGATGTTCTGTTGTGATAATTTGGTGTGTCCAGTGTGTGCCGCGTGGTTACACACCCGCTTCACACGCGTGATCCGGGACTGTTTCCGGATCAAGTCAGGGATATGCACTACTGACGAGCTCAAATGAGGGCGACACTCGAGTATAGTGCTTCCATATTGACGTGGATAGGCCTTAGGTTCATACCAGAATGCGATCGGCGTTGCCAGTAGTGGGTTGTGCTCAATATTTAAATTTCAAATCCCGAAACAACCACATAATCAATTGATTATTGCTCACTGGATTTAGGAGGCCTGGTGTTCCTTGCCAGTGAGAAGTCCTGATCGTTCGGGTCCCATCGATTGACGGACGTCGGTCGCGGCGATTGGGCAATCTTGAGCATAGCCTACGATGGGTAGCGTTGTGATGTTCTGTTGTGATAATTTGGTGTGTCCAGTGTGTGCCGCGTGGTTCCACACCCGCTTCACGCGCGTGATCCGGGACTGTTTCCGGATCCAGTCAGGGATATGCACTACTGACGAGCTCAAATGAGGGCGAAACTCGAGTATAGTGCTTCCATATTGACGTGGATAGGTCTTAGGTTCATACCAGAATGCGATCGGCGTTGCCAGTAGTGGGTTGTGCTCAATATTTAAATTTCAAATCCCGAAACAACCACATAATCAATTGATTATTGCTCACTGGATTTAGGAGGCCTGGTGTTCCTTGCCAGTGAGAAGTCCTGATCGTTCGGGTCCCATCGATTGACGGACTTTGGTCGCGGCGATTGGGCAATCTTGAGCATAGCCTACGATGGGTAGCGTTGTGATGTTCTGTTGTGATAATTTGGTGTGTCCAGTGTGTGCCGCGTGGTTACACACCCGCTTCACACGCGTGATCCGGGACTGTTTCCGGATCCAGTCAGGGATATGCACTACTGACGAGCTCAAATGAGGGCGAAACTCGAGTATAGTGCTTCCATATTGACGTGGATAGGCCTTAGGTTCATACCAGAATGCGATCGGCGTTGCCAGTAGTGGGTTGTGCTCAATATTTAAATTTCAAATCCCGAAACAACCACATAATCAATTGATTATTGCTCACTGGATTTAGGAGGCCTGGTGTTCCTTGCCAGTGAGAAGTCCTGATCGTTCGGGTCCCATCGATTGACGGACGTCGGTCGCGGCGATTGGGCAATCTTGAGCATAGCCTACGATGGGTAGCGTTGTGATGTTCTGTTGTGATAATTTGGTGTGTCCAGTGTGTGCCGCGTGGTTACACACCCGCTTCACACGCGTGATCCGGGACTGTTTCCGGATCCAGTCAGGGATATGCACTACTGACGAGCTCAAATGAGGGCGAAACTCGAGTATAGTGCTTCCATATTGACGTGGATAGGCCTTAGGTTCATACCAGAATGCGATCGGCGTTGCCAGTAGTGGGTTGTGCTCAATATTTAAATTTCAAATCCCGAAACAACCACATAATCAATTGATTATTGCTCACTGGATTTAGGAGGCCTGGTGTTCCTTGCCAGTGAGAAGTCCTGATCGTTCGGGTCCCATCGATTGACGGACGTCGGTCGCGGCGATTGGGCAATCTTGAGCATAGCCTACGATGGGTAGCGTTGTGATGTTCTGTTGTGATAATTTGGTGTGTCCAGTGTGTGCCGCGTGGTTACACACCCGCTTCACACGCGTGATCCGGGACTGTTTCCGGATCCAGTCAGGGATATGCACTACTGACGAGCTCAAATGAGGGCGAAACTCGAGTATAGTGCTTCCATATTGACGTGGATAGGCCTTAGGTTCATACCAGAATGCGATCGGCGTTGCCAGTAGTGGGTTGTGCTCAATATTTAAATTTCAAATCCCGAAACAACCACATAATCAATTGATTATTGCTCACTGGATTTAGGAGGCCTGGTGTTCCTTGCCAGTGAGAAGTCCTGATCGTTCGGGTCCCATCGATTGACGGACGTCGGTCGCGGCGATTGGGCAATCTTGAGCATAGCCTACGATGGGTAGCGTTGTGATGTTCTGTTGTGATAATTTGGTGTGTCCAGTGTGTGCCGCGTGGTTACACACCCGCTTCACACGCGTGATCCGGGACTGTTTCCGGATCCAGTCAGGGATATGCACTACTGACGAGCTCAAATGAGGGCGACACTCGAGTATAGTGCTTCCATATTGACGTGGATAGGCCTTAGGTTCATACCAGAATGCGATCGGCGTTGCCAGTAGTGGGTTGTGCTCAATATTTAAATTTCAAATCCCGAAACAACCACATAATCAATTGATTATTGCTCACTGGATTTAGGAGGCCTGGTGTTCCTTGCCAGTGAGAAGTCCTGATCGTTCGGATCCCATCGATTGACGGACGTCGGTCGCGGCGATTGGGCAATCTTGAGCATAGCCTACGATGGGTAGCGTTGTGATGTTCTGTTGTGATAATTTGGTGTGTCCAGTGTGTGCCGCGTGGTTACACACCCGCTTCACACGCGTGATCCGGGACTGTTTCCGGATCCAGTCAGGGATATGCACTACTGACGAGCTCAAATGAGGGCGACACTCGAGTATAGTGCTTCCATATTGACGTGGATAGGCCTTAGGTTCATACCAGAATGCGATCGGCGTTGCCAGTAGTGGGTTGTGCTCAATATTTAAATTTCAAATCCCGAAACAACCACATAATCAATTGATTATTGCTCACTGGATTTAGGAGGCCTGGTGTTCCTTGCCAGTGAGAAGTCCTGATCGTTCGGGTCCCATCGATTGACGGACGTCGGTCGCGGCGATTGGGCAATCTTGAGCATAGCCTACGATGGGTAGCGTTGTGATGTTCTGTTGTGATAATTTGGTGTGTCCAGTGTGTGCCGCGTGGTTACACACCCGCTTCACACGCGTGATCCGGGACTGTTTCCGGATCCAGTCAGGGATATGCACTACTGACGAGCTCAAATGAGGGCGAAACTCGAGTATAGTGCTTCCATATTGACGTGGATAGGCCTTAGGTTCATACCAGAATGCGATCGGCGTTGCCAGTAGTGGGTTGTGCTCAATATTTAAATTTCAAATCCCGAAACAACCACATAACTAATTAACTTCATTATTTAAAATTTCTGTACATCCATAAATTGTATTCGTCAGCTCTATTATGACGGCTGCTCGTCTGCTATTATTTACCAGCAGAAATGTGGCGCCAGAATTATGGAGAGGATGTGTCCTGAGTGTTTTTAAAATATGACCATCAGGTAATTTGTAATACAAGTGGGAGTTTGGAACTCTCGTCGAATCACCAAGGGACTCAAAGTTTTATATCAATTAGTTAATGTGATTTGTTATTCTAAGAGTCGTCGATCGGCAGTGGTTAATGCACTCGTTAGCCGACTCGGTTGTCTTGACTTTACACCTCCCTCGAGGCGGGATTCCCCCCCCCCCCCACCCCCAGACCGGTGATTCAGGAGTGCACTCAGCATCGTAGAATGCGGACAGGAAACTTTGTGTCAGCCATGTTGCTGACCACATTGCCTGCCTTGAGGTCAAGAAAATGGAGGTCTGGGACCTATTCCCCCAATTCAAACTATGCCATTGTGCCTCATACCACGTCCACCACCGGGAGTCGATTTGTGTATAACAACACGGGTCTAGCACAATGTTCCCAATGCTCTTTAAGGTATATACAAGAGTCGGTTACATTACCTTTGCATAGTATCCTAGTGGGTTTTCTTCTCCTGTCACTCCGCCAGGCACATTCTAGACATGGGAAGATCTAACCACCAGCATCCGAACCTACTCAGCGACTTGCAGATTTTTATATTTTGTTTTAAATTTTTATGTTTGCGTTCGCTCGCTTTGAACTCAAGCGTGTTCCAAACACTTGCTACTACTTCTAGTGCATAGACTGATTTTTGCGCCAGGATTAGCATTCCCTATTAACAGTGTCGCTCGCTATTAGGGGAACCCACTCCGACTACTGAGGTACTTGTAATTTACGTCCACAAGTTAAGAACGAGAAGTCAACATTTTAGTCCAACTGGCAGATGTTAAGATGGTCATCTCTGACAACGATAGATATCCACAATTCCATCCACTAATGAAGGACAGATACCCAAACAACTCATACAACGTCCTCCTACATGTTGCCATCTCCGACAGCTCCCTCCACGCCTTCAACATGTTGCCATCTCCGGCAGTTCCTCCACGTCCTCCTACATGTTGCCATCTCCGGCAGTTCCTCCACGTCCTCCTACATGTTGCCATCTCTGGCAGTTCCTCCACGTCCTCCTACATGTTGCCATCTCCGACAGCTCCCTCCACGCCCTCCAACATGTTGCCATCTCCGGCAGTTCCTCCACGCCCTCCTACATGTTGCCATCTCCGGCAGTTCCTCCACGTCCTCCTACATGTTGCCATCTCCGGGAGCTCCCTCCACGCCCTCCTACATGTTGCTATCTCCGACACTTCCCTCCACGTCCTCCTACATATTGCCATCTCCGGGAGCTCTCTCCACGTCCTCCTACATGTTTCCATCTCCGGGAGCTCCCTCCACGTCATCCTACACGTTGCCATCTCCGGGAGCTCCCTCCACGTCCTCCTACATGTTGCCATCTCCGGGAGCTCCCTCCATGTCCTCCTACATGTTTCCATCTCCGACACCTCACGCCCTCCTACATGTTGCCATCTCCGGGAGCTCCCTCCACGTCCTCCTACATGTTGCCATCTCCGACAGCTCCCTCCACGTCCTCCTACATGTTGCCATCTCCGGGAGCTCCCTCCACGTCCTCCTACATGTTGCCATCTCCGGGAGCTCCCTCCACGTCCTCCTACATGTTTCAATCTCCGACACCTCACGCCCTCTTACATGTTGCCATCTCCGGGAGCTCCCTCCACGTCCTCCTACATGTTGCCATCTCCGGGAGCTCCCTCCACGTCCTCCTACATGTTTCAATCTCCAACACCTCACGCCCTCCTACATGTTGCCATCTCCGGGAGCTCCCTCCACGTTCTCCTACATGTTGCCATCTCCGACAGCTCCCTCCACGTCCTCCTACATGTTGCCATCTCCGGGAGCTCCCTCCACGTCCTCCTACATGTTGCCATTTCCGGGAGCTCCCTCCACGTCCTCCTACATGTTTCCATCTCCGACACCTCACGCCCTCCTACATGTTGCCATCTCCGGGAGCTCCCTCCACGTCCTCCTACATGTTGCCATCTCCGGGAGCTCCCTCCACGTTTTCCTACATGTTTCAATCTCCGACACCTCACACCCTCCTACATGTTGCCATCTCCGGGAGCTCCCTCCACGTCCTCCTACATGTTGCCATCTCCGACAGCTCCCTCCACGTCCTCCTACATGTTGCCATCTCCGACAGCTCCCTCCACGTCCTCCTACATGTTGCCATCTCCGGGAGCTCCCTCTACGTCCTCCTACATGTTTCAATCTCCAACACCTCACGCCCTCCTACACGTTGCCATCTCCGGGAGCTCCCTCCATCCCCTGCAACATGTTGCCATCTCTGACAGCTCGCTCTATGTTCTCCCCATATTTTCCATATATGTCGCTAATTCTCCATTCTGAGACCACTCTCTATTTATTTTCTCTGAGGAGTTGCCGTTAAAGATCTTTCATGTTGTACTATTTAGGGATTTTCACAGTGTGAGTTATTACACAGTGCCATCGTCTTTTCTTCACGTCTTGGTTCACTGAAATCTGTCTTCTAGTTCTCTCCATGAGTTTCCCTTTTCTGACCCTGCCATACATTTTTAGTCCTTATATTCTATGAAAAAACGAGGCAATGAATATTTGCACTTTACTTTACTTTACTTTACTTTACTTTACTTTACTTTACTTTACTTTACTTTACTTTACTTTACTTTACTTTACGTTACTTTACTTTATTAGCACTGTGGCGAAGGTGTTGCGAACGCAAATGTCAATCCCACATACCGCGTTCGAAACATAGCTGCAGATGATTTGGAAGCAGACCGCCTTGCACTGATTTTCATACAATGGTATGAGCAATGCTTGTCGTTTATAACAATGTAGTGCACAATATTGTAGTGAATCCATATAGTAGTATATCACGGTGTAGTGCATCAATATTGTAGTGTATCTACATTGTAGTGTATCCATTTTGTAGTGTGTCCATAATGTAGTGTATCCATATTGTTGTGTATCCATATTTTAGTGTATCAGTAGTATTTCAGGGCAATTTCGACCGCTCAAACGTGGAGCCGCTCCACATTATATTCCTTATATACGGTCATGTGACGTATTGACAATATCTAACAAAAGCGCTCCATATAATTCATATTTCCAGCGCTAAGACACTTCACTACTTCCAGTCTTCCTGTAGGTAATGTGTAGCTAAGTTATGTGTATTAATTATTGTGTATGATTAACAGTAATGCTGTATGTGAGGTAATGCTGTTATTGTGACCACCGTGTGAAAAGCAAACTTCAAATGAAAACTATAAAAACTACGACATGTATATACAGAAACATAAATAAAGAAATCACACCATAGATTTAATATAACATTATTATGACTATAGGATGAATAGATGTTGGCGTTAGGATGATGACACAATCGGGGTCGTCAGGGGTGACAGGGTTGTGTTGGAAATTGTGTGTGGCCGGCACAAACAATATAGTGGAATCTGAACTTTCCTTTATTATACTGACTGGCTAATTTTATAAACGTTGCATTCACTCTGTTATCGTCATATTTGTAGCTTACGGCCTTTGACGATCTTACAATCGTATTCAGTATAGTTCACAATCCTACTGGAACGTTCAGCATTCTTTGACCATATTGCCGAAGAACATTTCGAGCCAAAATAGGCCTTACTAGCCATCTTAGAACTCACAGCTCCAAACTTTAGACCCCACTGAATGAAATGAAAGGTCATCGTCATTCTTGATGGAAAAACACAATAGTTCATATTATCTACCAACCGGATTACACGACACACACATTGGACTTACTCACAGTATCATCTGTTTGTGTCTTATCGATCTGTTGTTACTCCCAGATTTCAGTGGTCCTTCTACAAAGCCGATGAGGCGGAAGCCCAGGAGGAAGAGGAAAACGAGGATGAAGAGGCTTAGGAGGAGGAAGAAGAAGAAGAAGAAAAAGAAGAAGAAGAAGAAGAAGAAGAAGAAGAAGAAGAAGAAGAAGAAGAAGAAGAAGAAGAAGAAGAAGAAGAAGAAGAAGACGTGGAGGAATAAGAAGATGAGAAGAAAGAGGAAGAAGAAGAGGAAGAGGAAGCAGAGGAGGGAAAAGAAGACGACGGAGGAAGAAGAAGAAGAGAAGAATGAAGAACAAGAGAAGAAGGAAGAGGGTGATGAGGTAGAAACAGATAAGGAGGAAGATAATTACAGCTATACGTATGTATCGAAGGGTGAGATCATGCAAGTTGACATACTACTTATATACATATTAAACCCTCTTCTAAGAGAGGGAACTCTAAATCTCAAACCTCCGCTGCCTTGCGGGTATACCCATATGGGAAAGGCTTCGGGAGTAAACCCTGAGGACAAATCCGGAGATGGAGTCCCTAAGGCAGTTCCATGTTGTAAACAAAATAGTTCTGGCAACTCCTGCGACGGCACCGATGCCAAGTTGCATTGGCTACTGCCTTTCCCTTGGTCAACATCGGCGACGTGGAGAGAGGGAACCTGCTACTGGGCAACAGCTGGTTCTTCGATTTCCATTGCCCAAGCTTGTGCCCTGAAGAGATCACTTCAGCACTGTCAGGGTCCTACAATGTAATGAATCTGGCTCGCTGGACCTAACATATGTGAGACATACACAAGTACAGAATGACTTGACGGGACACACAGTAACACTAAGTTTGATGGTTTTATTTACACTTCACATGCAACACAATCTAATTCGGCATGTGGCCATCACAAGGTGAATATCACAACCTATACATAATACATCAATGCACTCACAAACTCAAACCCACAGCTATGCAGTCTTTCTATCTTCTTCCAAGAGCTACGAACAATCTACATTCAGGCACAGAAATACAAGAGCCGCTTTCATACACGTCAGTGTCGTCTGATGCCCCTAGCCGTGTCTGGCGTTTTCCGCTCACAGTGCTTGCCCTGTGGATTCGAGCGCAACGAGAATTGCATGCGTCACGCTTGTACTGGCTTGACTCTGAGGGTCGCTCTCTCTGTCGTCAGCGAAACCTATGAGTAAGTCACTGGTGTTCGCCTGGCGGGCGTAACGATGTCGCGGCATATCAATGGGGATTATGACAAGCACCGCGTAAAGCGGTGACACAGCACGGGAAGCAGCATTTGCCGGTTATAAGTCTTAATGCTCGATTGGCGTAGAGCAAGGCGCCAGGGGCTACTTCCGACGGTGGGAGAGATCATCGTATCTCACTAGACAGCTACCGCCTGCCTAAGCTGGGCAGCCCCCAGCCAATAAGGTGATGTCTCGCCACGGTTCATCTGCTCCTGAGGGTGTGTGGAGCTTAGGGGGAAATCCTGACACATGGACCGCAATCTATACACCTAGCAACAAGAAAAAAAAAAAAAACAACCAGCCCTAAGGCTGGGAACATGGAACGTAAGAACCATGACCCCTGGCATCTCAGACGATCTAAATGAGATTGTGGATGCCCGCAAAACTGCAGTGACAAACAACGAACTACTAAGACTGGGGATAGATATTGTCGCCCTTCAAGAGACCATACTCCAAGTATCTGGAAGCATCAAGGAGAGGGATTTCACTTTTTACTGGCAAGGCAAGCCGCGCGGAGAGACCAGGGAGCATGGAGTTGGCTTCGCTATCAGAAATAAGCTACTTAATTCCATCATACCACCAAGTGATGGCACTGAAAGAATACTGAAGCTCCAACTCCAGACAGAGGCAGGCCCAGTTAGTATTATAAGCGTTTACGCCCCAACACTAACTGCAGCATCAGAATCTAAAGACAAGTTCTATGACGACCTTAGCAAAGAAGTCAGTGAAACACCAGAGAAACAACATCTTTTTATCCTGGGAGATTTCAATGCCAGGGTTGGCTCCAACCACAAATCTTGGCCTTCATGTCTAGGACAGTTTGGCATTGGGAAGATCAATGACAATGGACAACGTCTCTTGGAATTCTGCAGCCACCATAATCTGTGCGTGACCAACACCTTCTTAGACACGAAACCTCAACACAAGGTGTCATGGAGGCACCCCAGATCAAAGAACTGGCACCAACTCGACCTGGTGCTCACTAAACGCAGCAACCTCCGCAATGTACGGCTGACTCGCAGCTATCATAGTGCTGACTGTGACACCGACCATTCACTCGTCTCCAGCAAGGTGAAGATAAAGCCCAAGAGAATCTACAGAAGCCGAACAGAAGGAAGACCACGCATTGGCACCAGCGGCACCCAGAATAAAGAGAAGGTCAACAAATTCATGCAGGCTCTAGCGGATACTCTGCCTGGCCCCACAAACGGAAATTCCATCGAGAGATGGAGTCATTTTCGCGACACCATCTACAATACAGCACTTTCAACATTTGGCAAAAAGCAAACTAAGTCAACCGACTGGTTTGAAGCACACTCTGAAGAGATGCTCCCAGTCCTGGAGATAAAGAGACATGCATTCTCAATGTATAAGACATCACCTTCAGAGAAAACACTGCAGGCATTGCGAATGGCCAGAAATAGAGTATAACAGATGGCAAGAAGATGTGCGAACAGGTACTGGCTACAGCTCTCTGCTCAAATTCAAACTTGTGCAGACACTGGAAATATAAGAGGAATGTATGAGGGCATCAAGCAAGTTCTCGGTCCATCAAAAAATAAGATGGCCCCTTTAGATCAACTGAGGGGGTAATCATAAAAGATCGAGCGAAACAAATGGATCGCTGGGTAGAACACTACTCAGAGCTATACTCAGTGGATAACACTGTCAGTGAAGAAGCTCTGGAAGCCATCGATCAACAGTCTGCCATGCAAGCCTTGGATAACGAACCTTGCCTCACAGAAATCAGCGAAGCACTAGACTCTCTCAAATGCGGCAAGGCACCTGGAAAAGGTAATATTCCACCTGAAATTGTAAAATGTAGCAAAGAAACAATCATCCCAGAACTGTATGCAATGTTTCAGCTCTGCTGGAGAGAAAAATCAATACCACAAGATATGAAAGACGCAAACATTGTTACCCTTTACAAAAACAAAGGCGCCAGAAGCGACTGCAACAACTATCGCGGCATTTCCCTACTCAGCATTACAGGCAAGATTTTTGCCAGAGTAATCCTAAAAAGATTACACATTCTTGCTGAAAGAATCTACCCCGAATCGCAGTGCGGATTTAGACCCAACAGGTCCACCATCGATATGATTTTCTCACTCCGGCAGCTCCAAGAGAAGTGCAGAGAACAGAGGAAGCCGTTATATATTGCATTCATCGACCTCACAAAGGCATTTGACCTCGTGAGCAGAAGCGGCCTTTTTAAGGTCCTTGAAAAGGTTGGATGTCCACCCACCCTTCTTAGCCTCGTGAAATCATTCCACGAAAACATGCAGGGGACCATTTTATTTGACGGCTCAACATCCCAGTCATTCAGCATCAGCAGCGGAGTAAAGCAGGGCTGCGTGCTTGCTCCTACACTCATTGGTATCTTCTTCGCTGTTCTCTTAAGGCAGTCATTTGGGACTGCCACTGAAGGCATATACCTCCACACAAGATCTGATGGCAAACTTTTTAACCCATCAAGACTCAAGGCAAAGACCAAGATAAGATCAAGATGCGTAAGAGAACTACTTTTTGCAGATGATGCAGCACTGACTACTCATACAGCAGAAGATCTCCAAAGGCTCATAGATCGTTTTGCTGCCGCCTGCAAAGACTTTGGGCTCGCCATTAGCCTAAATAAAACACAGGTGATGGAACAAGATGCTGGTGCGCCTCCGTCAATCAAAATTTCTAATTACGAATTGAAGGTCGTCCACGATTTTGTGTATTTGGGGTTGACAATATCAGATAATCTTTCATTAGAGACAGAAATCGACAGACGCATTGGAAAGGCAGCCACAACATTTTCCAGGCTAGCTAAAATAGTTTGGGAGAATAATAGACTAACAGAGCGTACAAAAGCTCAAGTATATAAAGCTTGTGTTGTTAGCACACTACTCTATGGGTCTGAATCCTGGACCCTGTACTCAAGACAGGAAAGGAAGTTGAATTCCTTCCACATGAGATGTCTGAGACGTATCCTGGGCATAACATGGAAAGACTACATAACAAACAAACAGGTGCTTGAAAGAGCAGATATTACCACAGTGCACACCCTCCTCAAGCAGAGACGCCTCCGGTGGCTAGGCCACGTATCTCGAATGGAGTATGAACGTATTCCCAAAGATCTCCTGTACGGAGAACTAGCCACAGAAAAGAGGCTAACCGGAAGACCCAAAATGCGATATAGGGATGTGTGTAAACAAGATATGAAAACCATTGGAATAGATCCAGACACGTGGGAGAGAGTTGCAACAGACAGATGCTCCTGGAGAAGAGATGTACGAAACGGACTGGTGCTCTTTGAGCACAATCTGATCCAACAAACTGAGGATAGGCGGCACAGGCTCGAAGCGCAGTCACATATTGCGGAACTTGCCTCGTCTTACAGATGCGGAAACTGTGACAGGGATTGTTACTCTCTCATTGGACTATACAGTCACCAGCGGTGCTGCCAGGCACCTCCCAAGCGGCACAACTCTATAGTCCTTCAGGACTGAAAGAGGTCTACTACTACTACATATTAAACCAATCAGTGTTGAACATCTTTGCCCGGGAAGGTTAACCCGGTCAACAAATGCCCGCAGAAGTCGGATGTGACGGCCTCACGGCGCAAGAACGCAGCTCTGCTGTAAACAGGCACAACGCAATCACGTCCACACAAAAAACTCCGGATGAACGAAGAAGAAGAAGAAGAAGAAGAAGAAGAAGAAGAAGAAGAAGAAGAAGAAGAAGAAGAAGAAGAAGAAGAAGAAGAAGAAGAAGAAGAAGAAGAAGAAGAAGAAGAAGGAGGAGGAGGAGGAGGAGGAGAAGAAGAAGAAGAAGAAGAAGAAGAAGAAGAAGAAGAAGAAGAAGAAGAAGAAGAAGAAGAAGAAGAAGAAGAAGATCTTTGAGTCAACATCCCATTTATGTACATAACATATAGCAAGTCTTGACCATTCAGCTGTCCATTAAAATATGTTACACATAGAACTGCGAGCGGCGGCGGCCTAGGGGTCAGACACTCACCAGCGGGCCCAGTGGTCACTTTCGGCCCAGTGGTCACTACCAGTCTGATGGTCACTCCCGGCTCGTTGGTCACAGCCGGCCCAGTGGTCACTGCCGGCCAAATGGTCACTTTCAGACTGTGGTCACTACCGGTCCAGTGGTCACTTCCGGCCCAGTGGTCACTGCATGCCCAGTGGTCAATGCCGGTCTGATGTTCATTGCCGGCCTGGTCTTCACAGCCGGTCAAGTGGTCACTGCCGGCCAAATGGTCACTTTCAGACTGTGGTCACTACCGGTCCAGTGGTAACTTCCGGCCTAGTGGTCACTGCCGGCCCAGTGGTCAATGCCGGTCTGGTTTTCACTGCTGGCCTGGTCTTCACTGCCTGCCTAGCGGTCACTGCCGGCCTGGTGGTCATGGTCACTGCGGCCTGGTGGTCATGGTCACTGTCGGCCTGGTAGTCACTGCCGACCTGATGGTCACTGCATGCCCAGTGGTGATTGCCGGCCTGGTGGTCACTGCCGACCTGATGGTCACTGCAGACTCATTGGTGATTGCCGGCCTGGTGGTCACTTCTGACCTGGTGGTCACTGCCGGCCTGGTGGTCACTGCCGACCTGGTGGTTAGACATCTCATCTGGGCGGGGTTTTTAGATTGATCTTGGTTCTCAAGTCGACGCAGTCTAAAATGGGTACCAAGAAATATCTTGGAAAGTAAATGCGGCGGGTATGGTGCTGACCCATTACCAACCGGGTACCTACTGGTCTGCAAATCAACGGGTCTAATTCTATATTCTTCATGTGCTATCACGTGTGTAAATGGGTCCTGTGTGTTATGGCTACTAAAGCATCTAGAAGAATTCTTTTCCAGAAGATTCTATATGCTATATTAGCTTGGTGGCTTGTATAAATCACTGTTTTAGCCATATTGAAGATTTGCACTCGTGTGGTACTTTTGCTTAGCAAATCTACCTGGTACATGTTTATGGTTCTCATTTGATGCATCATTTATAAATAGAATGCGATGAACATGTTTCATAAATGTTATTTTCTAAAGAAGTTAATTTCCTGCTGTGTTTAGCTTAGGACGATAAAATTTGATGTTTAATGATGGAATTATGACAGCTATAGTATCATATACTTGAAAGTTGGCGCTGAGTGGCGTAGGCTGGGGTCACTCTACGTGTAGTACTGGGACAGTTAGTAATGACGGCGCACCATGATGTCGTGTGTAGGGAGTTGTGCTGACATTGGTATGAGCGTTCAATGTCAGCTCTCAACGTTCGCTATGGAAGGGAATAACTGGCTACCAGTTTCCCCTACCCGCATTCATTCATTTATTCATTTAGCAGCGTGTTCTTTATAGAACCTCGCTCCCATTACAACTTTCTGGAAAACCTCTAGATCATAAGCAAGATGGCCTGCGTCCGATACACCAATCTGGAGATTATCCGCCACATCCTGCACCCATCTTCTCTTTGGCCTTCTTCTTCCTCTCTTCCCAGGCATATACACATCCATTATTGCTCTCTCCAAACTTTTGTGACGTTTCAAGTGACCAAAATATTACAATGTTCTTGGTTTTATTGTCTTTAATAGCCAACCTTTTTCAATATTCAGCTCTTAAAGTATGGATACATTTGTTATTTTCTTTATCCAAGATATTCTTAGAACTCGTCTATAACATGTATATTCCAAGGCATTTATGAGCTGTTCAGCTTGTTTAGTAAGTGTCCAGGTCTCACAGGTGTATGTTGCAATGGGAAAGATGCACTCTCTGAAAAATCTAATTTGTGTAGTTCAATATATCCCTCTCCACAATATATTCAGGTGTTTTAGTCTTTGAACAGCAATAGCTATCCGTCTTTTAACTTATTTCATTGTGTCACCATTGTTGGTAATCAATGACCCAAGATATTCAACATTTTCCACCGCCTGCATTTTTTCTCATTAACATATATTTCTTCCTCCATAGTAGTTTTGCCTGTACGCATCATCTTGGTTTTTGCTATGTTAAGATATAAATTGTCATTTTCACTATTCAGTTGGGTTGAAGTTATTAGGATTTCCATACCACTCTGTGTTTTGTGTGAATAACAATACTGTATCATCTGCATACCTACATTTTGGTATGTCATGACCACCAATATTTAGGGCATCATATAACAAGCTCCCTGTTTATATCATCTCTGACATTTCTCATTATATTTTCGGCGTACAGGTTAAACTAATAGGGGGACAGCTCCCTACCCTCAGATCTACAAATTGTGATGGTACTAACACTACACTTACCCACAGGTTCTTGCTACGCAACATTTCTTTTATTACATCGACTGGACAGGCTTCGACTTTTGAGTAGTATATCTCCAACTGAATTAACGCAAAATTTCATTTGAATTGAGATCATTCGTTGGCCTTAGCTGTAGCTTCCAGAAATATAGTGCATACACACAAATAATAACGCTAATCCGCTTACAGCACGCTGGTTGCGTGGCTCATAATTTTCGTTGTAGGAAATAGGTATGTATTCAATATACATACATCTTTTGCTCTCATGCAGTGATTCCAAACAAGCCTCTGCAATGTGTCCTTTACTTAAGCAAAGTAAAACAAAATAAATAAAAACAATTCGTGGGCTCATCCCATTAAAAAAAATTAGCTATTTGGTTGGTTCGTTAATTGACTGGTTGATTAAATGGGTCGTTCCATTGTTGACTTATTGGCTACTTTGCAATTAGTTTACTGGCTGGCTGATTTGTTGATTGACTGATTGAAGGCAGATACCCCGAAATTCCAGCTAATTATTATACACACACAGATGATGGAAACTTGTGATGATCTAGATGCATCCAGGTAAAGACGCTTATTGAGAGCAATGAATGAATCACCATACACAAAACAAAACAAAAAAAACGAGAAGTTCATTCAATCCACCTAAAGTCATCAAACTTGTTGATCGTTTAAGATGTATTAATCCACAACAAGGATACAGATAAGTAACCTGTATATCTTCATGTAGTGTTTTTCGTGTAGTTGTGTGTCGGTTTGTGTTTGTGTATTCTGTGCTGACGAAGGCTTTAGCCACAACGTACATTTTGTTTCTTGTAATCGTGTTCTGGTAAAGCTCACAATCTACTTCTCTTTTTTTTTTTTTTTTTTTTTTTGGGGGGGGGGGGGGGGGTGATTCATTCATTGCCCTTTTATGTTTTACGTCTGTTCCTCTTATTCTAGGTATGAAGCGCAAGCTAGTCAGCTGTCTGTAGTAATCTCGCAGAATCCAAAGGCTGCAGTCTTGACTTATGTTTTAGTTGTTCTCGGGCATTATGAAGAATTGTCTGTACTCTATGGTACAATCCATCCATCCATCCATCATGTGCCATGCCGGTAAGCGTGGGCGGTCATGTTCTGCCATCTCACCAGATCACCAGAGTCGTGGATCAGCTCCGTGTTTCTGTCTCGACCCTGCCACAAGGCCAAGCCATCCAGGTACTTGCTTCTAGGTCTTCCCCTTGGTCTGTTCTCCTCGATCTTGCCAGTTGTCACCAAGTTCTCCAAATCATTTCTTCTCATAACATGCCCAAAAAATTGTGACTGTCTACGTCTAATGTCTCTAATCAGTTTACGATCTGGTAAATTCACAGCTAGTAAAGTCTGTTGATGAAACGGGTGTTCGCCATTCTCGGACATAATGAAGAATCACTCAAACTTTGCAGTAAACTCACAGCGAGCAAAGTCTTAGTCAAGATTTCGATGTTGGTTCTGCTTCTTCTTCTTCAGCATTCCGAGCCATTGAGGTTTTTTGCTGCAGATACAATCCGTCTCCATTCGTCTCTCTGGTTGACCCTCTCTTGCCAGTCGTTGATTCCAAGTGCTTGTAGGTCTGTATATATATTATCTCTCCACCGTCTTCTTGGCCTACCTCGGGGTCTACGGTAATTTATTTCCTGAGTGTAAGCGAGTTTTGTTTCCCTATTATCTTCCATTCTTTCTATATGCCCCAGCCATTGTAGTCTATTAGCCTTCATGATACTAGTGATTAGCGGGGACTTAAATAGATCATAAATGTCTTTGTTACTTCTTCTTTTCCACTCTCCACTTTGTGTATCCCTAATGGGTCCAAAGATGCGTCTTAAAACTTTGTTCTCAAAGGTTTGTAGCAAGGCTTCGTCTCCTTTCGTTGTACTCCAGGTTTCAGAGTCATACAGCACAACTGGTCTGATCAGTGTTTTGTATATTGTGATCTGGTGTTACGAGATAGCGCCTTTGATTTTAGTAGATGTTGTAGTGCATAGTATATCTTATTTCCAGAATTGATTCTAGTTTGTCTTTCTTCCCTTATGATGTTGTAGCAGTTGAAGATTGTACCCAGGTATTTGTATGTTTCCGTTCTTTTAATGGTCATATTATCTATTTGTATGTGGCCAGAGATTTTAGCCATTCCTTCTCTTGAAATTACCATATATTCTGTCTTATCTTGGTTGATAACCAGCCCCCATCTGTTGGGCTTTTTCCTTTAAGTGAGTCAATATTTCCAATGCCTTTTGTTCATTTTCCCCTATAATATCTATATCATTTGCATAACCAAGCAGCTTGGATGTTCCTCCAATATCACATTCCTCCTTTACCCTCCTTACAACTTTATCTAGAGCCAGATTAAAGAGTAGCGGCGATAGTGCATCACCCTGTTTCAAGCCAGATGTTATTTGGAAAGGGTCTGATTTCCTGCATTTATATGTTACTATATTATAAGTATCTTCCATGCATAGTCTGGTCATGTTGATTCACTTCCTTGGTATTCCAAATTCCTGCATAGCATTCCATAGACTATTCCTATGGACACTATCATAAGCCTTGTTAAAATCCACAAAAATGTTATGGAGGTCTCTTTTATATTCCCAATTTTTCTCGGCTATTTGTCGTAAGATAAATATCTGATCTATTGTTGATCTGTTTTGTCTAAAACCCGCCTGGTAGTCACCTAATATGTTTTCTGAATATTGTTTTTAGTCTATTTAGTAATACTGCGGATAGTATCTTATAGCTTATGAACAGTAGTGATATTCCTCTATAATTTTCACACTGGAACTTGTCTCTTTTCTTAAAGATAGGTATCAATAATGACTCTTTCCAGTCATGGGGTAATTCTTCTGTCCTCCAGATTTTTATTATTAGTTCGTATAGCTTTAGATGTAATGCATGTTATAAATTCAGCAGCAATTCCATCAGCCTCAGTTGCCTTATTGTTTTTATTTAAGTCGTGTGATTGCATATAGGATTTCTTCAAATGCAGGTTCTTCAATTTGTGGTTCACACGTTAGAACCTCTTCCTGTGGGAAAGTGTTACTTGGGGCTTCACAATTTAGTAATTTAACAAAGTATTCTTCCGCCCGTCCGTCCGTCCGTCCGTCCGTCAGTCCGTCAGTCCGTCTGTCTGTCTGTCTGTCTGTCTGTCTGTCTGTCTGTCTGTCTGTCTGTCTGTCTGTCTGTCTGTCTGTCTGTCTGTCTGCCTGCCTGTCTGTCTGTCTGTCTGTCCGGTGGTCACGGGATCGAATCCCCATCGAGATAGAGCATGTTTGTTTTTAATTAGACTCGGGCTTCCAGGACACACCAGCGTTAACTGGATACTAAGAAGTGTTCTAGGAAGTAAAGGAGATTGGCATGATATTGACCACGCCTGGGCTCGTCGCCTGCCATGCCCAGGGAAAGATTGGCCAGCATTCGTCCTCGCTGTCAGGTCTTCGAAGTGTCATGTCGCTATCAAATCACCGACTCATAGCAGGAAACTGGTCCTGGAATATTTACCCAACACGACTCCTGACGTGCAACGTGGCCCATGTTTTACCTCCCTCATACAAGTTTCTGTTGGAAAGTATTTTAGCCTGTCTGTTTCTGTTATACACACTTTGATATTGTTGCCGGTGCTGAGTGTGCGTGAGTCTGTGTGAGTGTATAGGTGTGTGTGGGTGTGGGTGTTTGAGTGTTTCGTAATACACACTTTGAGACTCTTGCCGGGGCAATGCAGTCTGTGTGTGTTTGTGTGTGTGTGTGTGTGTGTGTGTGTGTGTGTGTGTGTGTGTGTGTGTGTGTGTGTGAGAGAGAGAGAGAGAGAGAGAGAGAGAGTGTGGGGGGGGGGGTGTCTTTCAGTTATACACACTTTAAAATTGTTACCGGAGCTACGAGGTTGATGTATGTATGTGAGGTTCTTATTCTGTGATCTCTGGGCGGTGACTGTAGAACCCACGCCGGTATCTGTATGCAATCAAGGTGGCCCTGTGCAAACACAGATAGTCGCAGTGGCAGGCTCGCCTACCGGCCCCGTGGTCATGTGTTCGTATGCCCAGACATTTTACAAATGTAACTGAGCTCCCAGGTCCACCTGGCCTAAAATGAGTACCAGAAACTGATCTGGAAAGTAAAATCAACCGGTTCGATTGTGACGTCACCACTCTTCGATTGCCGATCTGTCTGTAACAATATGGGGGATTACACCATCCACGCAATGTGTCACACACCGTGTGCAAGAGCCACTTTACACATTAACTAATTAGTGCCATGAGATTATTAATCGTCTTAAACGAACTGCCACATACCTGTTATGAGCCTATATCGCCGAAATGTCATTGCGTTATAATACATGTCTGCTACCATATTAACAACTTTTAAACCATAACTGTGACATCCCTACTTCCTAATTTCTGCCATCCATGTTTGTTATCTCCAAACCTATATTTTGTTTGGCATTGAATCTATTAAACCATACGTGTCGTTTCCAAGACGTTTTAAACCCAGCAGCAGCTGTCATGTACACAGTTTGGAAATAATAAAATGCACATTGCTTTCTCAAGCTGTGTCTGAAAGTTAAAAACAAAAAAATACTAATGGAAACAAAGTCACATTATTTGAATTACTCAATCATGTGCCATGCCGGAAAGCGTGGGCGGTCATGACTCGCCATTTCACTCGATCACCAGAGTCGTGGATCAGCACAGTGTTCCTGTCTCGTCCATGCCATGTGGCCAAGCCATCCAGATATTTTCCTCTCGGTCTTCCTCTTGGTCTGTTCCCTTCGATCTTGCCAGTTGTCACTAAGTTCTCCAGTCCATTTCTTCTCATAACATGTCCAAAAAATTTCTTTGAAAAACATCTTTGAATTACTACGACTGTCAAAAGAAAAGAAGGTGTTTATACAATGACATGATAAACAGTATCTCGTGACGCTCTTTGTATCTCTCTAGAACTATGACAGACGTGCGTCCCCTATTCTCAGATTCCTCTCCCCGCCTGCTTGCCTGAGGCCAGGCGTCCTCCGTGCAATCAAAATGGTTTCTTTTGTGGAGTTTAATTATATCCCTTCGTCCTGAAATTAGTTCTCTTTTGTGGTGCCCTGTCAGACATTTTAGCAAATGGGACATGCTTCGGCAAAAGGGTTCTTAACTGGACTGTGCCACGGGCACCTTGGTATTCAAGTTAAAGCTCAGGACAAGGATATTGGAAGCCTAACCGGAACATTTCAAGAAGAAGTGTGAGGAGACAGGACTTAACATTTACAAACTCTCGGCATGATCAGAGAGGAGGTGTCTTTCCTTCACCTGGAAATGGCTTGTAACTAGTTTACATGAATGATTCCATCTCCCAGTCCATATTCTCACAATAAACTATCAACCTCAGCTGAATAAACAATCAATGACTGGCTGGTCCAGGCCGTCGAGTGTCGAACTTGTGATTCAACAACCTAGCCAGTCTAGACCACTCGGCGCTATAAAGTGTCGACATTTGGTTGAGAGTGGGAAGTTAATGGCGTGCGGTCGTTTCTGTTGATACATTAAGTTGTGCGTATGTGTCGGTTGTGTGTGTGTGTGTGACAAAAATATATATAGAGAGAGAGAAAAGGTAAGGGAGAGTCAGAGAGAGAAACAGAGAGAGAAAGAGAGAGAGAGATAAAGAGAAAGGGAGAGTCAGAGAAAGAGAGAGATAGATAGACAGACAGGCGAGCAGATAGACGGACGGATAGATGGGTGGATGGATGAACAGACAGACAGACAGATAGATAGATAGATAGATAGATAGATAGATAGATAGATAGATAGATAGATAGATAGATAGAGAGAGAGACAGAGAGAGAGAGAGAGAGAGAGAGAGAGAGTTAATGTCCCTGCATAGTTCCCACTACACACATATTTACCGCCGACCTGTGTATAAACCGCCGGACACCCGATTGTAGATACTGTATCGCAATAAAAATACCAGATAGTGGATGGCATGAGTGGCAGGCCCACACATTCCTGAGCCACCTCAGCCATACAGAGGCGACGGTTCACGTGTTGTATGGGAGCTGGCTGGAGCTATCAGTTCTATCGTGAATTATAAATAAATTAATGGAGGTCGGCATGGCAGAATGGATACGAGTGCTCGTTCTTAAACATCCGGTGTGCTGATGCCGAGGTATCCGGTTCAACCCTACACCGGTCTGGTGGGCAACAATTTAAACCTCTCATCATTGACTTGGGGACGTAAATTACAAGTTCCTCTAAAATCGGAATGGGTTCACTTGATGGCGAGGGACACTGGTAATAAGGAAATCTAACCCACACGCAAAAATCAGTCCAGTATGTTACTAGAAGTAGTAGCAGGTGATGGATTAGGCTTGAGTTCAGAGCAAGCGAGCGCAATAATAATAATAATAATAATAATAATAATAATAATAATAATAATAATAATAATAATTAATAATAATAATAATAATAATAATAAACAAAATTAATAATTACGTAATTGTTGTGCCTTAGAAAGTGAGAGACGAGAATCTGCAGTGAAGGGTTTACTTCCTGGATTCTTTATTGAAAACGCAGTATCTTGAATGTTTTGTTGCTCCTAATGTTTCATTCTTATATATACCCTGTCTTGTACAATGAAGGTCAGTCGTTTCCTTAATTCACTATGAGTATACTTCTGGTGTATTTATGTTTTTTTTTAGCATCTTCCCCACGCTTTGTCTGTCTGTCTGTCTGTCTGTCTGTCTGTCTGTCTGTATGTCTGTCTGTCCGTCTGTCTGTCTGTCTGTCTGTCTGTCCGTCCGTCCGTCCGTCGGTCGGTCCACCCGCCCGTCTGTCTGTCTGTCTGTCTGTCTGTCTGTCTGTCTGTCTGTCTGTCTGTCTGTCTGTCTGTCTGTCTGTCTGTAGGTCTCTTTCTGTACCTTTCTCTGACCGTGTGTCTGTTTCTTCTCTCTGTTCATCTGTCTATCTTCTCTGTCTGTCAGTCTATGTGTGTCTGCCTCTCTTTCTGCCCTCTCTCTTCCTATCTCTCTATCCATCTCTCTCCCGCTCTCTTTCTGCCTTCTGTATCCCCCTATATCTCCCTCCATCTGTCTCTCTCCCCCTCTCTATCTCTCTCTGACACCTCTCTGTCCTCTCTCTCTCTCTCTCTCTCTCTCTCTCTCTCTCTCTCTGACATCTCTTTGTCCTCTTTCTCTCTCTCTCTCTCTCTGACATATCTCTGTCCTCTCTCACCTTCTCTCTCTGTCTCTCTCAGACTTCTCTCTGTCCCCCTTCTCTCTCTATCTTTCTCTCTCTCTCTCTGTGTGTGTGTGTGTGTGAGTGTGTGTGTGTGTGTCTCTATCTCTCACTCTCTGCTTTTCTACCGCGTGTGAACCGATTCTTAATTAATTATTTACGACCCCAAATTCCAATGTTCCTCCTTAAGCCCCGAATTCCCAAACCGAGACCATGTGGTGCTGCTTCACAGAGATAATCTGTTTGATTCCAAGACCACGTCTGTTCTACAGCTTCAGCTACCAGTCTAGAAGATGCACAATCTATTAGAACATTGAAGTGACATAGAAATAGAAAGGACAATTCTTAACCAAGTGGATAATTGTAAATACTTAAGGGCATTTATAACATCAGATGGAAGATGTACACCAGAGATTAAGAGCAGAATAGGGCAGGGAACATACGCATTTCAAAATGAAGAGTATCGTATGCAATAAGTCACTATCAATGAATGTAAGAAAGAGAGTGCTAAAATGCTATATTGAACCAGTTTTACTGTATGGCAGTGAATCTTGGAATGTAAATGAACAAATTAGGAAGAACTTAGAAGCAATAGATATGTGGTTTTTGAGACGAATGTTGCGAATTCCTTGGACTGCCTGAGTAAGTAACAACGATTGCCAGAAAGAGGCTAATAAAACTAGAACATTATATACAACAATAAGAAAGAGACAAACATCTTTCTTCGGTCATGTGATGAGAAGAGAGCCATTGGAGAACATCATGATAACTGAAAAGATCGAGGGGAAGAGAGGCAGAGGCGTACCAAGAGAAATTATGCTGGATGGTTTGAGACGTGGCATGGAGGAATATCATCAGTAGAGTTGATCCAGAACACGAAAGACCGAGATCTGTGGTGAGCCATGAACGCCTATGCCAGCTGGCAGCGTACTTGATAATGATGATGATAAAAACATAATGATGAACCAAGCATCTTTCTGAAGATGTTGCGTACATACGAGTTAACTGTTTATCCATATGGATTTTATGTTTGGTGGTCTTTTCTTATTCCACCCTACAACCTAATTATAAAACTACAAGCAGTTTATTTGAAACATGACGGTCATCTAAAATACTGATAACATGCATACGATTCTGCACCACACTGAATGGAATTGAAAACATCATTTCAAGTAACCACACATACAAACAATGTTACTTCAGGTCTGCACGTGATGGAGATTTCAAAAGCTGTTATTTATTGCTTAAACGACAGAGATGATGTTTTTTTTTTTTTTTCGCTGATACAACGTTAATAGTTTATCCCAGCTGCCTACTCAAGAATTCCGTTGTTCATTACATCAGCACGCACTTTAACGAAACCAGCCAATCAGATAAGTTCTTGATGTATTAATTATTTACAGCACTTTGAGATCGAGGCCTTGTGTAATGTAAGCATGTTTATTTTTAGAATTGAAATAGTGATGTTGAGATGTAAAACAGTGTAGTACTGAATTATATTCTACCGTGTTCTTCCTTCATAGTTGCTATCCTGTATGAAATACAAAGGGTCCCGCTGTTAGACGCTTGTCAACCGACCCTGTCGTCACAGATTCGATTCCTCATCGAGGTTGATGTTTACATTGAGTTGGGCTCCCAGGTGACCCAGTTTGAAATGGATACCAGGAAATGTCTTGTGAAGTGCAGGCGGCTGGGGTGATATAGGTCATATCAGCACTGGTGTGCCCATTGGTTTATACATAGTGTGATTCTAGCACCATATGCCATATACGAAGGCGTAGAAGATATTTTACTAGGAGGTATAACTAAGAGGTATAACCAGGTGTGTCACCGACCGTTAGGGTGTTTCTATTGAAATAGACAGAAATCCCTATACAAGAGTTTGCCGACAGTCTCTAGAAATTATGGCTCGTTACAAGAATGTCTAAAGGGATGGTCCCGATAGAAGAGACTGGGATTCACTTGGTAGACAAAGGCAGAAGGTGAAGAACACTCGTGTATGTAGGAAGCCCTAACACGACTGTCTAGTTTATCTGTCGGTGATCCTTCGTCAATTGATGGAGCCCCCTGTTTTAAATACTTTCACGCACTCACGCGCACACCTTGCGTTCAAAATGATCACGAGTGGAGTACGTTGATGAAAGTATAAAACAATAATACTCTTTAATAATAAAAGAGAAAATGAAAATTGTGGTTCAACTGGTGAACTATGATAGTTACATTTATGTTACAGGTACAAAAATAAAATAGTTTTCTGATGCTTAGACAGATAGCATATCATCATTCACACCATCCAGACAGTGACACACTCAGAACACATGTAGACACAGAGTCACCTGAGACAATCTGATCTCTGTTAGGAATAGTGCTGGCTTTCGGTTGCATTATGTCTTGGAGTCGACCCTGGCATTCGACAGGTGTACGATGCTCCTCCGGATTCCAGGTTCCGTCTCCACTAGTTGGTGGCTCAAAGTTTCGGTAACCGGACCAGTTAGGTGTCAGCAGTATCAGCAGCGAGGCTCCTTAAATCAAACAAACAGTTGCAGACTCCTTAGTGTCTTGACAATAACAATGTGTCTGAGTGTTGGTGTTGTGTGTCTGTTGTGTATGTGTCAGATGCAGAACAGGAACAAAACATAATTCCTCTCTGCTATTCTGTATCAAAAGCAAAGGCCAATAGTTCTTATCAGCTTGGCTATACCTTGTATGACATGATGATACAAGGTGAAAAAGGGTCCAGAAGTGGACACATTCTAAGACCACATGGTCCATTGGAGTAGAACATGTAGACAAATCTTTGTTTGAAAAAGGCATTACAAAATGTACATGGTTGTAAAACTTGCAGTGACTCAGTTGCAATAATTACTGGTGCATTCCTTAACACCATGGTGAGGAAGTCCTGGGCAGCCAGGATGGTTCCCTAGATAGCTAAGGAAGGGCCAACACTAATTCAACCTAATCCCACATCAGTCATTAGGCATAAAGCAATCAAGTGTCGCCATGAAGTCGTGAGGTATACCCCACAGAATATACGAGCTAAAAGATAAGAAGAAGGCCAGCAGGCAAGCAAGGGGGCTGAGATATTCCAGGCATTGGGCTTTAGGATGTCTCAGTTATCCCTTGTTGAGTGATGTACTCCCCAAATTCTGATTCCTCACCACATGGTATTTCCCTTGAACTTATGACCGTCAGTGTCGTGTAGTTCGGCATGGCGGTGAATCAGGGGTAAGCAAATTTATGTTTGTATATATATCGCCTAGTAATATTGCTGGCATGTGAGAATCATGTTCCACATGTCTCTTCTACTTCTGCCCACATGGCAAAATCATGTTATCATATTTTCAACAAAATATACATGTAAATACGTTCACAAAATGCATATGAAAATAATCAGTAAGGTTCATACATTATATCTATATATATTTTTATCTATAAATATATCTAGGCCTCACATGTTTTCTCTCAATGTCTCCCCTTTCAACTACCACGTTTCATAAATATACATGGTCGGGAAAGTTTTGGGTTTTCCCAATATCAGAATATAAATGTGTACACACTTCTTACTATAATCATAATTATTATGTCACTACACTCACCCCCAGTCTTAGTGCAGCACTTAAGATAGGTTTTGGTATAATCTACCAAGGATGCAATTGGATATGGCAGCTCACTTCATATAAGGTCTGCTTAGCACAGCAGCTATGGTCGTTGTGAACCGGACGGAAGTTGTTAGTCACAATTTCCGGTGCAGCCGTACTAATAGCATATCGTCGTATTCCCGTTGCTAGGGAGTGACGGACCTATATCCCCAGTCATTAGACTTGATATTAATAAGGGTTGAAGACAGGGGATTTCCCTTGTGACATCATTTGATGATGACGTGGAAATGTGCTGTCCCCAATAGTACAGTGTGTAGTTTTAGTGCAGCAAATGTCTGCGTCGCCAATATGACGTCATTATTAGTAATTTAGCTGCCTACTGAATCCAGAATGTAAATAGTAATTCCACTAACGCAGTAGTGGGGGTGTTTGCATAGTGATCTAGACTCATCCCGTCACAAGGTGGTATAACCAGGAAGTATAACCAGGTGGTATAACCAGGTGGTATAACCAGGAGGTATAACCAGGTGGTATAACTAGGAGGTATAACAGGCTTAAACTTTCTTTACTGAAAGTAGTAGGTTAGTAGCCTAGTAGGTTTGTTCCACACGCCGGTCAGTCGACTTAAATGTTGACTTCTCGTTTCAGAAAGCAATGGCAAACTACCGAAAGTAAAATTGTCTAGGAAATCACAAGTGGCGAATAGAAGCTGTGGGTACTTGTAACATCCTATAAAGGACACACAATTGTAAAAAAAAAAAAAAATGAAAGCAAAGCCATTGTGTTTCTTTCCCCTCAACAAAGTTATGTTGATACAACTATGAAACAATGCTAGTTGGAGGGTATAGGTTTGAATATTGATTAGAACTCAGCTCTCATTCTTTGTTCTTCAATGAGAAACTCTGCAAGTTACGATTATCCCTCATACTGCCGTAAGGGAGTGAGGTGATATTCTCTCTCATACACTAATTCGCGATATTATATGCTGGGTATAGCCAGCTCTCTTTCTGCCGGGTCTCCTTCTGAAAGTAACATACTGTAACCATGTTAGCCGGATGGGAACCAGATCCACCTTCGGTTGTAAATATAAAACTCTTCTATAATGAAAACGGGAGCCCGCGGTTGCGCAGTGGATAGACGATGGCCTGCTGGTCCCGTGGTTGTGGATTCGAATCCTTTAAATTGATTTGAATGCATGTCATAGATGTTCGTCAGCGAAGGATACATGTGACCACATGGTAATTTTCACCATCTAGCACTATCTGAGGTCTCACACGCTCAGTGTGTGACCTATCTGCAATCGTTATCTCGTTTGATTTTATTCCATTTCTGATCTTTGTCCTCTATGCAAAACGATGAGCATCGACTTTCTCCAAAAGTGCAATATCAAGCCTGGATCTATTATGTCCCGCTTACACAACCCACATATTAGTACCATAGTAGAGGTCGACCTGAGATCTTTTACCCATTTATAATTCACTAAAAAAGAGGTCCTTTGGTATTTGTGACATGTTAGATGATTGACAGAGGACCTAGGTAGTAGTGTTCTCTGGAAATTTTTCTTGAATAATAAATATACAAGAAAAAGGATATGATTTAGCACGTTTTGTCTAGAGGTCACTCAAATGAGCTAATCATTCCCGCAATAGCCTTTTTGGAGAACCATTTTTCTTTGGCTCAAACCCCCACTGTGAGACCACTATGTATCTACACAGAAATTTATATAAGAAGTAACTAGTTCACCCAAGGCCAGAGAAGATCTGAACCATTAGCGCCTGTACAACTGAGGATCCCTCTCACTCAACATAATGTTGCCAGTGTGCTGTTCGTCCGTCACATAGATCTTCTCCTATATATTTTGTCATTTTGTGACCTATATCAGTTCAATTAGTCTTTAGGACTTTAGGACCCAATTATTTGTAGACAAACAAACTTCAACAATAACTGTACATTACATCTGTTGGACAAGACATCTACATGACAGTTTCCTGCCAAAAGTGGGACATACATTCACAAGGAATTGTGTACACCACAATTGTACAAGATAGACATCATGTGATACTTGACAACATCTATACAGGACTTTTCACAATATTTATAACCAACCACAGCACTTAAGACAGTCACCAGAGACAACACTTGACAGCAACTGTACAAGAAATTCACTGGGACATGTACTTAAAACACTGGTTCAATAATACTGTTTATTGAGCTGATGGTGAGTCCAGTGATGACCATTGTTCCATCTCCTGGCATGTCAACACTTCAATACATACATTGAAAATGCATAAAATATGTCCCACATGCATGAAGATAAACATGATACAGCACTCCTACACCCTCCTCCAGCTAATAACCAAACTTTCCTCCTCCTCTCCTCTCTAATCACCACTACACCATTGACTTTTATCCTTTCCTCTACTGTTAATGAGGGAAAACCAAGATAAGCCATAACCTGGGGCAAGCATAGGGACCTTCTGCTCCACTGGTCTGTTTAATCCTTTTAGCACCTATGATGGTGTTGGACAGCTCAGGTTGCAGTTCTCCCCATGATGATTTTCCAAGTCTGACTAATTATCCCCTACTGTCACAGTTTGAAGAAAAGCTACAGCCTTGTCTTTCACTGGTGAGTTGACTGTTTATGAAGTTGAGACTTAGGATGTTGTTCTCCTTTTCCTGTAGAGGAAGATCTAAGATACAACTATGTCCTAGTCTTCTTCCTTCTCCTCAGTCTATCTCACGTACTTAACAAGTCTTCATTCTGAAACACTGTGTGAGCACAAGGCTGGAGATTAACTAAGATAAGTCCTAGCTAAACAATCCATTGTCCCAGTCATTTCACCAGACGTCTTGAATGAGGTTCACCACCATAGACTTGTTGTTTAGTTCTCAGATGTCTTTGATAATTATGATCACTGAAGTCATCAGAACTATTTTTCTCCCTTATTTATATCCAGCTGTTTGAGAGCTGAGCTGAAAGTCTCTAAGAAATTCCCATATTGTGGGTTCTAGAAGATTTCACTTATAGAGAGTTGGTTCTGGATTCTGGGACTACTGGTTAGTTTTCCCAGATGATATATGGATGCCTCTCCACCATCCTGTTTGTTCTCTGTTGATATACAAAATGGCACAACATCTCTTTACATGTGTTAAAAGATAATGTTATCATACATCAACATACACAGATTGGGGATGGGGAAGGTTAAGGTTGATGATGTAGTGAATTTCACTGTGATGCACTGTGGTAATCACAAGACTATATGCTGAGACAGGGTAGCTTAACACAATTACAAGCATTTATGTGGTCTAAGTTCCACCATGTTTGAACCACAGTAGACCTGGGCACAAGGAGGACCAGACACAGTACAGCAATCATTGTGACATAGCAACATGGGACAGGCATTGTGAAGGGAAATGGAAAATAGGCATTTACAACTGCAATCTGCATTATGTATTAACTAATGGCATTTACCAAATTAGCAGACCAGACATCCATTCCAATGGCTGTGATGTTGGTGCATGAATGTCCTATTCCATATTCACTTACACAGCAATGCCAGACCTCACCCCTTTTCTCAGACAGACCTGGCTCACAGGTACATCATCTTTATCATCATCATGTGCTCTTTCCCCACTGAGTAGTTTTTATGTCTACTACAGTAGGTAACAGAAGCTCAATTGCATAGCAATTGTTTACATATGCACCAAGCACATAT
Source organism: Cepaea hortensis (assembly GCA_963921405.1). NCBI lineage: Eukaryota > Metazoa > Mollusca > Gastropoda > Stylommatophora > Helicidae > Cepaea > Cepaea hortensis. Next base: position 49,970,290 of record OY992894.1, on the reverse strand, counting down.
GGGAAAAACATGTTTAGTCCTTGTAAATTTGCATGAGCCATACATTATATTCAGCCAACTAAGACACAGGTTCACACACCTATGGTCCTTCTAGGAACTAATTTATATGAACCATCCAACAGTAGAGGTAACAGTGTAATGCTGCAGAGAGAAATGGTATTCTCGTGAGCTTAATTTTGCCACCAGGTATCACATGAACTTAGCAATTCTGGCGTGCCATCACCGTCCTGTTTACATATGGATATTTGAAGCATCTTTCTTTCTACTAATGTGAGAGGCTACTTATCAAAGCACCAGCTCATTCACTCCAACAGTCTCAGCGTTTTACCAAGGAACTTGTACATGTTTACATCACTCATTCCAATCCAGACTGTCATATGTTAACTCGCGAGAGCAATGGTACAGTTGATTTAAGAATGAGTCATCCTAGGCATGAAGAATGCACAAGGGGTTTGGGTTTGCGAATTTGCATGAGTGTACTATACATTCATCAAGCATACGCAACCAGTCACAACAAGGGATTGATATGCACTTGGAGTATACAGCGTGAAAGACCTGACAGGTTTGCAGAAGCAGTGTTCAGAATACTGGCGCACAGAAGTTAGGTTTTCCACTTTCACATTTTATTCATAAAATACTATTATATTCTTCTCTTTCGTTCACTAGGCACAACTACAACATTAAAGTATGTTTTAAAGTGGTACCTGTTGTCCAGAGAACAATATATTATTGAATCTTTTAGGGCATTTTTGTCAACACATCACAAAATAGCTACCGCTCCAGTTGGAATCTTGGCTCGAACTGCCAAATTTTCAAAGGTGGCCCAGCAAACAGCGTGGGCTCATTACTTATTAACCAATGAAAAACAAGCGCATACCTCTGCCCTCCCCCAACTCGTTCTAGAACATTCGATCTAAGAATAGCCCTTATATTTGGGATGGTCCCCGTTAAGACTTAAAGTATTTTTATGAATGTATCGGGCTGGGAATGGGGAGTTCTGATACATCATGCTACAGTATTCTACCGTCGTCCATCCTCCTTATGTGTCCAATCCATCTAAGTCTACGAAGACTGAGCATGAAACAAACCGTCACACAACCTGATCTTTCCAATACTTCAGTATTTGTGATTTTGTCTTGCTACTTAATACCAAGTATTCTTCGCAGACACCGCATATGTAAGCTGTTTAAACGTTTCTCTTGGTGTGAGTAAGCTGACCAGGCTTCACTGCCATAAAGAAGAATACTCAGGACACAGGCTTGATAGACAAGGGCTTTAGTTTTGGCAGTAAGCTTCCTGTTCTCCCAGACTCTTTTGTTAACCTGTTCGTTGCTGTTGCTGCCATACCAATCCTAAAGTTGATTTCCAGGTCTAGGGATAATTTGCTATTTACCTCTGCTCCTAAATATGTGAAATGATCTACTATCTCAAGTCCGGCGTCGTCAATAAAGATTGATGGTACCCCATGTACACCATGTGACATAATCGGTGTCTTCTTTTTGCTAATTGTTAACTAAATTCAGAAAAGGCATTGGCGAATGCAAATAGTAGATGTTGTAATTCTTCCTCAGAGTGGGTCGTAAGTGCAGCATCATCTGTACACAGCAACTCTCTTATCAGTACCCTCCTAATATTGGTCTTGGCCTTCACTCTCTGAGCATTGTAGAGGCCGCCATCTGAGCGTGAGTGAATGTATATACCACCATCGTGATTGTCAGAAGTGGGGTGCCACCGCCTAGTTAAATGTATTATTCACTGGCGAGCAACCCCGGTTGGCAGAAGTGACAGTTGTTGATCTCTCACCGAGATCACAAGTTGTCGTAAATTGACTTGGGACAAAATCTATATGGCTGAACTAAAGATCATGCCCCTGAATAAACAAGAGTATAGCTACAAGTGGTTCGTTAAATCAGCCTGTCTTGATATTCTCCAAGGAGTGGGAAAATGGAAAGTTAGATGGTTAGGTTTACATCTAAGAATTGATTACTAGCAAGAGCAGGTTTTTCTCTCCTGACAGTATTCCCCTCCGTGGTACTTAAGTAATCCCCCACCAATGTACGCACACAAACACGTAAGTATAATTGGAAAATAACAGATAACTATGAGTTTAAAACAAACTACTTTAATTACTATCAATATCGTTGAATGGTTATGATGATGATGATGAAATCATGTATGTTTATGGCATGCAACAATCATGTAAGTTAAATAATGAAAAGTTAATACATAACTCGAAAGTTGTTTGTATCCTGTCTGGATCTATGACCGGGTTACAATTGAGACAAGTAAACAGCCGGACGGTGTTCGTAACCGTAGTGTTCCGTCCTGTCACCACCTGGTTCCTCCGTTGTCACAGCACGGGAAAAACCTAGGCTCCTGTTGAGGGCTTGGAATAGATAATCAAGAATGTATATTATCTAGTTCTACATTAGCACAATCCTAAATAATACATACATTATATCACCCCCATATACAATGACCAGTCTGGCCGAGTCTCTCTTCTAGCTTTACTGCGTTCACTATCCTCCTTTTCATTCTATCTCCCTCTCCTACTGTCTAGTCTGGGAAGGATTTTTCCAGTAGTCGAACACGCCTGTTATTACAAATCCTGCCATCCCTTATAACATCTATCATGAGGAATGAAATGTCCTACGTTCATGTCAATAATTCAAACACCTGGTTCCTTACAGCCTCTCTGTTCAACTTTGGTTTTGCAGATCGAAGGGTAGGTAGTGGTACCTTAAGAGTATCGTATCTCCGGGCTTAAGTGACGTAATCAGTCGCCATGAAAGGCCTCAGTGAGTTATGATGCACGCTCGTGAACCACACACTGGAAGCGATAAGCACACCATATACCCAATACCAATTGTTGGTAAGGGCCGCACCCTATACCTCTGCTTCACACACAATCCCTAGACAATATGTCTAAGTTCGCTGATCATAAGAACAGACTAGCATAGCACCATAATTCCTCCTAGTGAGGTACCATATAACAAATAAATGTATCTAACAGATACTTAAACATTATGCATATGAAGATGTTCCTACATAATTAGTAGGAAAAAATGCACAAAAAATGAAATATAATTATCTACACCAAACTGAGAAACCAATAGTTTCCATAGACGTGGCAGATGGCTGACAATACCAATTAAAATCTGTCAAATGCATGTCTAGAGTATAACAAACATTAAGCATAGAAACATGAGTATAAACATGCCTACAAACATAAATTGAACATATGCATAGCATGATATTCTTACTTGTAAGTAAGCATGACATAGTACTACAATTTATACAGACATGAGAGGAAATATTAGCTTTCATTGAAAATAACCAGAGTCAGACTTCGACTGAAAATCCGTACGTACATCTAAAAGGCTGTTAAATAGATACTAAGAAATAACATTCCTAGAAGATCCTAGACAACATAATTCGTTCATACCTGTTTCAAACATCTGAAGTATCTGATTGGACCCTTAGACTCCTCAAGTATTTATGAAGTTCCTTATTGCCTGTCTTCGTGGCCAAAGGCTTGCGAACGAGGTTCGTAAGCTGGGTACCAGGCGTTCGAAACTCAGCTGCGACCGATTTGTGCAGCAGACCGTGTCGCGTTGTGTTATTACGTGCTGGTATGGGAGCCGGTCGTTCAGAAAGCAATGGCAAACTACTGAACGTGACACTTGCCTAGTACATCAACAGCAGATGAAAAATGCTGGTGTTGACTGCAACGTCCCGTAAGGGATACGCAACATTCATTATTATTATTGGTTCTGGCTGTGGGTTGTAGCCATGTATTTTCCTGGCTATGAGTGGCACGTCGAGTCACTCCATTATCAGCCCACACTTCATGTAGCTCCACGCTTGGACGGTTTCCCTGGTGCCAGAATTTCGCAAGGTCCGTTTCTCATTCCATTGACTATGCCGTCGTGTAGTGTTATTATCATTCTGCCACCCCACACTTTCTGCAGGTAATTAATTGCCTCTATTCAACTGCCCCTTTGGACCGGCATGTTAATCAGCGTGACGTAATAAGGGTCGTTCTTGGCGAGAAGATACTGATCCGTCTAGCCATGTTGCCCAAGGTCTTATCGACTTCACCTGTATTATGTTGAGAGTTCTAGTCACGGGTCAGTTTCACAGTCTATTTCCGATGTAGACAGCAGACTGGTGAATAATTCATTTACTTGCCGACTTTGAGCGCAATCTTACGTTAAGGCTCGGTAGAGGTTAAGAAGAGTGGTTAATTCTTTATTCATCTAACTGGCCCATCAAACTTGTAGACCGGAAAAGTATTATGGGATGGTAAAGTGGCGTTCTGTGACACTGATTGCGAAAGGCATATTTGAATATAAGCGAAAAGTATATTCCAAAGAGTGTGAGAGGTAGTACATAACCTTGCTTAACTCCACTCTTGATTTTTAAACTCTTCTGAAAATGCACCATCAAACTTGATTATGCCTTTCGTGCTGTGTGGAACGATTCTACGATGGACAGAAGAGTTGGCATGCAGCCGATCTTCTTTAGCACCTTAAACAGATCCTCCAATGTAATTCTGACTTATGATTGTCAGCATGTATGTGTTGGAAAGTTTCGGTGTTATTGTGACATATGATTGTCATAATGTAAGTATTTGATAACTTCAAGGTTTCCCCTATAGTCTGTAGTACTACATAATTTCCTTTCACATGTTATCACTACGTGTTTCACATGTTATCACTACGTGTTTCACATGTTATCACTACGTGTTGCACATGTTATCACTACATGGTTCACAAGTTATCAATACAAGTTTCATATGTTATAAATGCAGTATTATTCAGTTAACCTTTATTTTTACAATACCTGTCTTAGTGCTAAACTTGCGTGCGAACGTTCATACTAACCGACTCACTCACACATACACGCAATCAATCATTCACACATTCTAACGAAATTCCAGCGGGTTCCGTCTTCATTTTCTATATAAAGGGGTCACGGGCTATCTTTAGACGGGAAAACACCACGCGGGATTCTTTGGTTAGCGTCTTTTTTTTTTTCTTTTTTTTTTTTTGGGGGGGGGGGGGGGTGTAAAATAACCAACCCTATTTTACAATGTGAACAGTAGAGGAATATTTACCTGTATTTAATTTAACTTTGTCACCAAGCGATGCTTCAGGCATTACGGGATAACTTCTCTCGCACCACACAAAAAGATTTGTCAGTCGTACGAGATGTATTGATTACACATTTTATTGCCACCGGCTCTTTACATTACATCAATGCACAAAACAGTCGCTAATAAATCACACATGAATACACCACAGAATTGCCTATCACTAGTCGTTCCTAACCCTACTGCTAATTCTATCTACTAGGCTAAAGAATACGCATCGACGCTAAGCGATGCGTTCACTACGAAGTCTGTCCCCTGTCTGAGGAATTCTCCGCGTGCTGACTACACGGTACGCGGAGTGACCTTGTGCGTACTTCGGCTTTTTCGTGCTGCATCATTCAGCACGCTTGGAGTAGTGGTCTCTCTTGAGTTTCAATTTAGTTCTCTGTATCTGTCACGCTGGCGTGATTATGCCGTGACCAGAGTGCTTACTCTCTGATTGACACCTCCGTGTCTCATGAGAGAAATGTTTGATAGTTCCCCTTTCTATTTACCACCTACACCTATCCTGCCCTCATGTAGGGGCACTGGGTTACCTCTCATCTACTTGAGGTAGACCACTCATTCAGGGTGGTCTTCCCTGAGTCTTTGACACTCACCCTCCCCTCCTGTGTTGCGTTACAAACTTTGACTCATGGTTGTGACGCAAGAGGTTTCTAAAAAATTAGTGTATCTAATTTTTGTCAAAGACTAACTTGGTTCTGGGTAACTCAATAGACTTCTACTGACTATTGTCACAATGTAGTCTCACCTTACTTGGCTACTAGTGATCGCCACAAACTTGTCTGGTTGGCGTGAGCCCTCTTCTCAATCGCAATATTATATTAATTGGAGGTTTGTCTGAATCGGACCATTGTCTTATAAGACTTGCCCTCAAATAGCAAATTAACTCACTACCCATACAAAGTTGACTTTCTTAGGGTCAACACATGAATTGCTTCATGTCCCCCATATAATATTAAACAACCCTTATACAAGTTGTGTGCGACAGGTTTTACCTATCTCGCTTCCGCGTGTAAAGTTATCTTCCACTGTTAAGTTAGTGTTTCGTTGTCTATTGTGTCCCCTGACCCAGAGTTATCTCCCTTTGTTCTAACAATGTATGTCATTTACATGTTTGTTTTCCTGGTTGTTTGCGTGTTTGGATCTACCTAATAATCTACTTTATCTTCTAACATGTGTGTCTGTCTATAATATGTAAATAAGATAGTTTTCAAGTGCCATAATTCGGTTAAACGTGGCCACAAACACGTGTATAACAATAATTCGTGACTACGTTTCCGTCTTATGAGACTTAAAATACTTTTATCCTAAGGTCTACACTAGACTACATATAACACATTCAAGACGGCACATTTCAACATTAAAAGCAAACGCTTGACGCAGACAAATAATAAAAAATCGCGTTGAGCGGCAGAAAAAATCCGCTGGTTGTTCTCACTCTCCATTTATATTTTCCCTTTTCTTTTACTTTCACACTTCTGTCACACATCTTTTATCCTCCCAAAAAAAAAAAACCACTTTTATCCTCCCAATTATTTAAAAACCTTGAAGTGACACTGTACAAGTTTGGCTCAGTTTGAAAAGAGTTGAGCTTAATGACTGTGCGTAACTTAATGCACGAGTCATATATTTATAAATTATTTACATGGATGAGATATATACACTATATTCTCTGACATACTAATACTACTTCTATAAATATATATATTCTAATTTGTTGTACACAATCAATCTAATTTAAGGGAAGTAATCTACCTATCTAAAAAAAATGAAAATGATGTGAGATGAGTTATGTACCTTTCTGAAATGGGAAATGTGAAATGTAACAAAATTATAATGTTTTAATGTTTAAATGAGAAAAAAAAATATGATTGATATTTTTACTATACATGGTGTAAATGATGTATGTTAAATGTATAATCCTTTTATCCTATACGGTATAAACTAATTTTAATCCTAAATGATGAGGTTGTTAAAATGTTCATCAAGATGGAATGAAATCAAGTAAAATGAAATGAACTAAATGGTACTATTCCTATTTAACCTAAATAGTGCTGTTGCTATCTAAACTTTTTTTTTCCTAGTCTTTACTTAGCTGTTATTAAATTTAACGTTCTATCCTATTCTACTTTTATGCTAAGTAAGTGGGTAAATTAATGATTTACCTAAGCTATAAAAAAAATCTATTATATTCACTAAATCTAATCTAAATCTATATTAAAGTAACTAATCTAACTATAATGTATCACTATATTAAAACATGTTATAATACATATCACATTACTAAATATATATACATGGTATTTATTTAACTCAGGTTAGTGGTTGCCATAACGTACAGTAATTGCTTTCGTTGGCATAGTTTATGTATACACAATTGTCCTGGGTATATTAAATACACTACACAGTCATACTTGTGTCTTATGGGTATTCTTCCACTCGTAGAGTCCACTGGTGTCGTAGACGAGTATCTTCGTGTCTGTTATTTATGCATTGTTCTGACACTGTTCTTCCATGATAACACAGGTGATTCACCGGAACACAAATGGAGCATAGTAAGTAACGAGCTGTCTATGCACACACGGTGATCAACTTGTCCTTGGAGCACAGTTCTTATTCTGCTGACTACGGACACATGGTAGTTCACTGTTCTTAGCACACAGTCCTGATCCTGATGTCTATGTATTCCATAGGATATTTTACACAGGATATTTTAAGTGTACTAAATTAACATTTCTTACACTACCTTTTCATGTGCAGTATCAGGTATTTCTACCTCAGATGGTCGACTAAGGGTATCAGCAAGAATGTTGTCCCTACCCTTAATATGCTCTATACTAAAAGTATAATTCTGTAATATTAATGACCACCTGTAGATGCGGTCGTTGCGATGCACCCCACTTTGTATGACCGTGATAGGGGAGTTATCGGTCTGGACTACGAAGTGATTACCCGCTAGAAATCGATGCAACTTCCTCACCGAATAGATGACGCTTAGGGCTTCCAACTCTGATATGGAATATCTGGACTCAGCAGGTGTGATCTTGCGGCTCACGTAGCAAATGGGATGGAAGATGCCACCATAAAACTGGCCTAGTACTGCAGCGATGGAAATCCTGCTGGCATCTGTCCTAAGATAATAAACGAGCCTAGGATTAGGCAAACGGAGGATTGGTACATTACTAAATAGGATTTTCAATTTTGACAATGAAGAAATTAATAATGCATCTTTGACATCTAATTTTACTGATGCTTTTAAAACATTTGAAAATACACTTGTAATTTCAGCTAAGTTCGGTATGAACTTACTATAATAATTTACTAAACCCAAAAGGCTCCTGACCTGCTTCTTTGTTGTAGGCATGGTCAGGTTCATAATTTTAGTAATAATTCTATTGTCAGTTTTTAGTTGTCCATGTGAAATGACATGACCCAAAAAATCAATTTCTTGTAGGCCCAATTCAACTTTGCTCGGTTTGACCGTGAGACCGAAGAGTCGCAACCTATCGAAGACATGTCTGAGTTTCAGTAAGTGTGTTGTCCAGTCATCTGTATGGATACAAATGTCATCTATATATGTTACAGTATTCGTCACTCCATGTAGTAAATCTCTAGTTAAGCGTACGAAGGTGGCAGGAGCGTTACGAAGTCCGAAAGGAAGGAACCGCCACTCGTAAAGACCTAAAGGTGTTGAGAATGCAGTAAGATGGATGGATTGAGTCTTCATAGGGACCTGCCAATATCCCTTAGTAAGATCTAATTTAGAGAAGATTTTGGAGGTGGACATATCAAGGATAAGATCTTCGCAGGAAGGAATTGGTTCTGCGTCGATCTTAGTGACATTGTTGAGCTTTCTATAGTCCACACAAAGACGAATTTTGGAGTCTTTTTTCTTGACCAAGACGATTGGAAAGGAGTACTCAGATGTAGATTTTTGAATGATTCCACTAGCTTCTAAGTTAAGAATTTCCTTATTTAGACTTTCTCTATAGCTAAGTGGGATAGAGTACGGCCTGCATTTGATAGGCTTTGAGTCCGAAAAAAGGATGGAGTGCTCGATCCTGTCTGTCCTACCTAGAATGTCGGAAAATATGTCCTTATATTCTGTTATTAATTCTATTGTCTGTCGTCGTTGCTCGTCTGTTAGTCCCTGTTCTAACCGTATAGAATCTAATGTAGCAGTCTTGTCTACAATTGGAACAGGTAGTTCCATCCCGTCGTCGTCTACCTGATTCAGTACGGTGGTGGTGCTAAGTGCGTTTTCTGTATGCTCACTAGGTGTATGCATATCGTCGGCATTGCCAGTCTCGCTAATTAGTGTAGTTGCGTTGTGTATGTCCGTCGTCTCATCAATAGGTGTGGGTGCATTGTGTTCGTCTGTCTCTAATTCTGTCTCTTGTCGTGAAAAGTAGGGTTTCAACATGTTGATATGAAATATCTTTAAGTGTCCGTTTATCGATATTTCATAATCGACATCTGAAATTTTTCGTACCACTTTGAATGGCCCTTGCCATGAGGTCAATAATAAATTCCGTTTGTCTGGGAGTAAAAGCAGTATGTCTTGATCTGGTTCAAGATTAATAGTTCTCGCACCTTTATTTGCGTATTGGCGGTAGATTTGACTCTTCCTCTCCAAAGCTGCCTTGGCTATGATACACGATTTCATAATCTTATCTCGTGTTTCTGTTACCATCTCATAAGGTGTTTTCGGGGTTGGAATTTCAATCGACTTAGTTACTAACTGATGGTAAATTGTTAGGGGTCCACGTGGGTTAGCCCCGTATACTAATTTAAACGGTGAGAAACCCGTGCTTGAATGGGGAATCTCCCGATAGGCGAACAGCACTGTTGGTAACAGTGTATCCCAATCAGCTGGGTTTTCTGCTGTCACCTTAGCCAGCATATGCTTTAGGTCTCCGTTAATTTTTTCTACTATTCCATTGCTGGCTGGATGATAAGCTGTTGTAAAATGCTGTTTAATCCCTAACATTTTAGTAAGGGCTTGCGTTGCAGCCGATATGAATTGGGTTTCACGGTCGGATAAGATGGTACGTGGAAATCCGAATCGTGAGAACAAATGTAGAAATACATTGGCAACGTCTTTGGAGGTGATGTATTTCAAAGCTACTGCCTCAATCCACCTTGAACATAGGTCTACCATCGTTAAGATGAAGCGCTTTCCTTTGCTGGACACCTGGTTTAGGGGTCCAACAATATCGACCGCCACACTCTCAAATGGCTTAGAGGCCAGTGTTGAAGGTTGTACTTCAGCTGTAGGATGTTTACCCTTACGTACTAGTTGTTGACAGACATTACATGAACGACAAAATACTTTTATGTCATTACAAAACCCTGGCCAATAAAAATGAGCCTGAATTCTGGCCCTGGTTTTGTCGTATGCAACGTGACCAGCAAACGGTGACTCGTGTGCAATCTTTAGCACAGTTTGGCGGTGTTGTACAGGTAACACCGTTTGCTGAATCTCATGGTTACCAGTTGTATAATAACGAGTAAGAATACCATTATTAAGTCTAAAGAACCATGATGCGTTTTTTGTTATTTTGGCTTTTTCTTTTAAGAGCTTTAGATATGGAGCCACACTAGGATCAGCTTTTTGCTGGTCTATGAACTTTTGCCTGGTAGTATCATCCGTGCTAGTTGGTGATAGCAACAGTAGTCTTTCATCCTGTAGTGTGTCTTGATGTTTAATAGTATCTGCTCTGGTTGTTGCATTAGCTGCATTTAAGTTTTCCCATGTAGCTATATCTTCGTTAGTGCAATGTTTCAATTGGGGTAAGCATCCCAAAATTAAATCAGTACAAGGGTTATCTAAAATCGCACATGTAAAGGTACCAGAAAGGAAAGGAGTGTTAATACGGGCTCTTGCCAAAGGGTAAATTTCAATATTACCCGAAAAGGTTCGGCATTTGACTGAGTCACCTGTATAATCATTTGGATTCACCAGTTCCTTTCTAAGACCTATAAGAGTGCTGCCACTGTCCAGCAAACATTGGCATGGTATTTCGTTGACCATTGCATTGTGGAACACCAAATTGCCTCTGGATGCTAATGCTGCATTTACACTCTCAATGGAGAATGGTACTGTATGTCCACATTCTAATTTTCCGTCTGCATGAAATTGGTGACATCGCTCACAACTGTCAAAGCTTAATATATCGTTTACACAACAAACATCTTCAGATTGGTTAAAAGGTAATTCTTTCTGGACTTCACACTCAGTCTCACTTCCACTATCAGAAGATGTATCAATCAAAATTGCATTATTGGCCTTCATTCTTTGGCGGCCCAGGCACTTATTGGAATAATGCCCGTAGCTAGAACAGAAGAAGCATTTGACTGCACGCTGTATGCAGTTCTCTTGTTTTGTTGTTTCTTAATGACTGTCACGAGATCGCCATGAGTTAACCAGATAATGATAATACCGACGTTTGCTTGGCGTAATTTTTCTAGGCCACAACAGTATTACTAACAGAGTAAACACAGCTGCACGGGTTACATCGGGGCAGCACATATACACATTTGGTGGTGAGTGAGAAGGAATGGATACACCGCGTTGGCAGTTCATAAACAGTTAAAATCACATAGCCTTGCCCGCTCAGGATATTGAATAGTTCCGTCTGTCATCTATAGTTAAGGACATCAGACGGAATGGCGGTTTTGACTGTCACCACATGACAGAAAGTTGAGGGCTGGTTATTGGAAACAGTGGAACACCTGCAGTACATCAACAACGTCACGTGCACAATGTAAGGTTGTTTGGAAAACCATGATTGGCAGCTTGGTATCGAAACCCTTTGTTCGAACTGTACAGTAACTCTCTAGATTGTTTTGGATGTCAAAACCAGTGGTGACAAATCTAACATTGATGGATCCAGGGAGGATGGATCCCTGACAAGGGAGGGTCTGCCAATATGCCACCTGTGTGGGCATAAAGGAAAATGTCACGTGATCAACTTTAGGAGTTGCCATAAAAACCCGAGTTGGGACCAACTAGGGAAACTTGAAAATGTGGATCTAGGCAGACATGCTTGTCACTGCAGCAGTTAGAACATCTAACGTGTGAAGGAGATATTTGATTTAATTTACACGAGCCTGTATGGCTACCATTAGATGTAATTTAGTGTAAACTGCAGTGCCGTAAGGTATAACCTATTATAATATTCGTTCTAATTAAAATAGGCTGTAGCCTTGTTAAAACTAAAGTGTGATGATTAGCACTGTTAGTGGAAAACTAGCTAGAGTAGGGAAGTGATACTTGGCTCTGTTAGTTGAAAATAGATTAGTGAAGTGTGGATAAGCTTTACTAGTTGAGAATCGAGTAATGAGGGATAATTGGGATATTCCCGTAGTGTCCCTGGTGGGCGGGGTTCCGCATTCGGTTTGTTGATTTTTTTCTTTCTTGTCTTGGCCTGATGATAACCTATGTGTTCAATCATCTGTCCATGACAGAGTAGGTTCATTGTATTTTCTGAAGCGAGGCCGATGGCCACGATCATCTAATAGAGATCAGTGACGGGGAGGCTATCACCGGTTATATGATTTATGTTACAGGTTTCCTCTGGTTGGAATGAAGAACACGAAACCAAGAGACAATCCGATCCCGGATAAAGTTTGGCGCAGGAAGATTGGCCAACAACTTTACAACAGAGATTATGCTAGAGGAAGATGATCAACATTGCTCAGTGGAGCTGAATGGTATCCTACCGGATAAATACCGAATGAGTTTAGGTCATACCAGTTTTAACACACCAGTAGTGATGGATATTCAGTTCACTTATGACTAGAACAAAAATAAAGGTCTCTATTGGAGTATAGACAATAACTGTTTAATAGTGAGAACTAGTGAACATTTATCAAGAGACAAAAAGTCTTGTTCATAGGACAGTGTTCCATGTTTGTTTCACCGCGCCGGAATTATGAAGCCGGAGTTTCTATAAACTGTTAGGAACAGTTGTGTTAGGAACAATAACAGTTTTTTTCCACGGATTATATATTTACATGGGATTCAGATCTCATGGTCATCAGAGTTCCTGGAGGAGGACATGTCTGGAGAGAAGGATACGACTCCGGTGAGGTTTATCGTACTGACTCGAATGATGTCGTGTGATCCTTGCCATGATGTGTACACTATGATCCTGAACTTTGAAGGCTGACACATACATTTATGTTATAATACACGACACACATTTTCTTCGCATACACGTCTCATATACGTTACACTTTTCTTTTAATAAATTAAGCTGTATTAATTTTTAGAAGCAAGAGTTGTTGAATACGTTGCGTTGGGGAAGTATGAGAAGGGGGCATAGTACGACAGTGAGAGAGAGTGATAGGAAAAGGTGTCCATAGGCTGATGGAGTGTGTTGGACGGAAGCTGGTGGATTCTCCAGAATATTGAGAGGAAAAAAATATTATAATGTGGGTGTCGACTCTCTTCACTCCAGGGACGACACTGTAAAGGAGGACACGACAATGACCATCTCAAGATGTGTCGGATAGTTTGGTGATTTATCGCACATAGAATAAGTATCATGAAAAAGTTGGCAATATACACATTTTGACAATTTTTGATCTTTCTTGTCGACTCTCTGAAATGGTTTTTTTACTGCTATGATAGCTTTTAGGTTGGTCCTTAACAAAAGATACTATTTCAGAGTCGATATTTGATGTTTTAAAAATATCCCTATTTGAGGAAAAATATGCTGAGCCTTTCTTCTCAAATTGTTCTATGGTTTCTATGTCTGACTGCTGAAGGAATTTAGCGAAAGGAGATGGTATTGTGGATATGACTTTATCCATGGCTATTAAATTTTTAAGTTTTTCAAAGTCCTTTCCTATATTTGCTGCACTAAGCCATCTATTTAGTACGCTTTGGACATTCGAGACATAATCGATGAAAGTCTCACTTGGTTTTGGTTTTAAATTAGAAAATTGCACTTGATACCCAGGGGCATCAAGTAAGAAATGTTGCATTATCCTATCGTGGATGTACTGATAGTTAGATCTAAGATCAGTTGGTATTGATTCTATAACTTTAAGGGGCTCCCCACTGAGGTTCTTCATGTAAATCATGGCCCACATATCGATTGGTACTTGGTGGTATTTCAGCTGATATTCGACATTTTCTGTCCAGGCTGATATGGAATCTTCTTTACAGAATGGCTTAATAATATTTTTGTATTTATTAAATTTATTCTCTTCTTGCTGACTCTTTAGTTTTGTAGTGGAAATCTCTAAGTGTGACTCTACTTCTATACCTTTCATCTTTAACTGTGTCTCTGATTCAACCTGTATTTGTTTTTCTTTCACTCTTGCCATTTCATCTATCTCTCTTTGTTTTAATTCTTTCTCCTGATCTAATTGTTTTTGCTTTAATTCTAATTCTTTTTGTTTAATTTCTTTGTCTTGATCTAACTGTTGTTGCCTAATCTCCTTATCTTGTTCTAATTGCTTTTGTTTTGTTATCTCAGCTAGTTCTACAATCTCCTTTTGGTGTTGTCTTTCTCGTGCACGTTCATCTCTCTCAGCATCTTTTGCTTCCTTAAATTTTTGATCAGCATATTGCTCTAATTCCTTTCCTGTGTATTGCAATTCCTTGCCTGCTTTTATGAAATCAGCTAAAGTTGCCATGTTGTTAGGTAATTAGCTAGAGTTGACAGGCACTTAAATATTTACTTTGGTTTATTAGATATGTTAAGTTTTTAAATTCACGGTGTACAAAAATTATAGTCTTAGATTACACCTTGAAAAATAGATCACAAAAAATGTACTAATAGATCACACCCTGAAAAAGAGATGCATTATTAATCATATTGCATTCAAAATAGTTTGGGTATACTCATCTTAACATTCCAGAGAATCAGGTACAATCGTTCGGCAACTCAGGTCCAATCGTTCGGTACTTTTACAAACAGCTTGAGTTATTCTCATAAACAGCTCTTGTTACATCTGGTTTACAAGAGCATCAACAATTAACCATTTGCAAACGACATATGACTTTAGACAATTTGGTACAATCACATGCCCCCGGACAAAACAATGTAGTATAATTAATAATAAATGTCAATGTCCTGTCTTCGTTCTAACGTCTTCTGCCTTCCCTAACTATGTCGTTTAATTTATGGGAGTGATGTGCAGACCGAGTCTTATTTGTATAGCGAAAGTAGTGCCATCGTGACGGTAACAAAAGAAACACTCTACAAATAATTAAATAAATGCTTTGAAATAATATAAAAGTAATAATAATGTTTAAATAAATAAATATATTTAATAAATAGCTCGTATGAACAAATAATATGTAATATAAGCCACAGATTTAGGCGAGCAGCCGCTTGGCGATTTGTAAACAATCCTTCGCTGAATGCAAATGGCGTAGGGCAGCTGTTTGTCAGTCGCGATACGTCATAGGCGCAGCGCTATTTTTAGAATGGAAAAATCAATATTGTCGCCGGCTCATTCTTGTGTATTGCTCCGCCGTAAATCATTTTTGACAAATATTCATAAATAAATCAGTAATTATAGAAATAAATGATACAAAACAATAATAATAATACTTACAAATCAGAAGAAAACATGTTCATAAGCACAAAATATTTTAATAAGCATAAATAAACATTATTCGGTCACGATGGGCACAGCTCGCATTTTGTTGTAGTCTGCACACGCCACTGTTCACTAACATAAATTAAACCCTGTGATTAACTGACAGTAATACTATTTTAGAGCCGTGGGTGAGTGTTTTAGCTTGAACAATTGTCCAAGCTACACTTCTGACACCACTTTATCCTAGCCTGTCACCAAGCGATGCTTCAGGCATTACGGGATAACTTCTCTCTCACCACACAAAAAGATTTGTCAGTCGTACGAGAGGTATTGATTACACATTTTATTGCCACCGGCTCTTTACATTACATCAATGCACAAAACAGTCGCTAATAAATCACACATGAATACACCACAGAATTGCCTATCACTAGTCGTTCCTAACCCTACTGCTAATTCTATCTACTAGGCTAAAGAATACGCATCGACGCTAAGCGATGCGTTCACTACGAAGTCTGTCCCCTGTCTGAGGAATTCTCCGCGTGCTGACTACACGGCACGCGGAGTGACCTTGTGCGTACTTCGGCTTTTTCGTGCTGCATCATTCAGCACGCTTGGAGTAGTGGTCTCTCTTGAGTTTCAATTTAGTTCTCTGTATCTGTCACGCTGGCGTGATTATGCCGTGACCAGAGTGCTTACTCTCTGATTGACACCTCCGTGTCTCATGAGAGAACTGTTTGATAGTTCCCCTTCCTATTTACCACCTACACCTACCCTGCCCTCATGTAGGGGCACTGGGTTACCTCTCATCTACTTGAGGTAGACCACTCATTCAGGGTGGTCTTCCCTGAGTCTTTGACAAACTTACCTAGTCACGAGAATCGGGACAAGATTCAGTCACTAGGCAGAGAAAGTGTGATCCCCGAACTACTCTAGGTCCGGGGTATACCACTACTACGCAATCTCAGTATCCGGTAGAGAGTTAACATTATTACTTCTTGAAGACAAGCACCATGTTTTGCTGTATAATATGTGCACCTACATGCGATATATAGTAACACTATTCACGTGGACGAGGTGTTGGTTTTCTAAAATAAGGTTTACATTTTGGTTTGCGGAATGAAAATCAACTATAAAGCACAATAACCTAAGGTATGGCCAAGTGACTTCGTAGTTCATCAGTGAACGACAAGCCTATTATAACGGCCAGTGATATTTACGCCATATAAACAACTTTTCTGCCTATTATATATGGGCCAACTCAGTATGATAGTGTGATAGAAAGAAAGCCTAATTACATGGTCACTGTTGCTGATATCGTCTGATAAGCTGTGTAACTGAATACATGACTCCAATATATGTTTCCTGACGTATCAAGATGGCCCAATTAGTCCCAGACCACACGAACATACTTGTTTTCTTCCTGAAGAGGATAGAGGTCTGAAACCACTGGAGTGATCGAGTGATTGAAATATGGCGGGAGTACAGGACAATAGAGACAATGTGTTGCACCCATACATCAGCATGAGGTCTTGTCCATCTTAACCCCATATGGTGCATATTGTCTAATTGAACAGTGTTCGTACGGCGAAATAGAACTTTACACTATTCACAACTATATTTTTTTTTTAATGATTGCACCATTCAATGAGTTGACATCAAGAACTTCAGAGCTCAAACTAAAAAGTGGAACATTTGCCCAACTACCGCCATGTCATGTCTCAGGAGAAAGATTTGACCATACGTCCCGAGGTCTTCCAAAAATAATACCTGTCAAGTGGTGCCCAGCTTACAGGTCTGCTAGAGTCAACAACATGGACCTACCGAACACGAGGGGTATTGTCCAACGTCATCACTTATAACCGGGAGGAGGAATTCTGACACTGAATGTTTAGCTACCTCCAGGCGTACATATATATGTAACTATATGTAACTATATTAAGCCCATGAAGAACTTGTCAATCAGTCTTAACTCAGTGGTTCTCAACCTTTTTTTGGCCCGTGCCCCCCTTCACCCTATTTCCAGAACGTCATCCCCCCCCCCCTTTCCTATCAAAAATTTGGCCTGTGCGCCCCTTCACCATATTTTCAGAACGTCATTCCCCCCCCCCCCCCTTTATATTTCCTACCTATCCCCCCCCCCCATCCCGACACAGTTTACGTAAAAATGGAAGGTAAATTTAATCGCATATACTAAAACAAGTCTAGACATCTACATAAAACGTGATTTGTGGGTCTACTTACTTTATAAAATGAATTTTAGAAGGATGAGACGTACATAACTGTAAAGTATGAAGGGAAAAAACAATATCAAGTAATCGGTTCTTGTATTAACGCGATCTTGAAAAGCTCTTCATCCCCCCCACCTCCCATGGAAACCCTAAAATTCCCCCCTGGGGGGGGGGGGGGTTCCCCACCGGTTGAGAACCCTGGTCTAACTGGTAGCTTGGCTGGACTATTTCCCCTTCTTGCAGGATATTCATTGTAGTGTTTCTCATATCTGCTTGTGTAGTTCCCTTTTGGTTGTTGAAGAGCCTGTATTAAATCAGTGTGTAGTGAATTCATATGTGTGTTCAGTCGAGGTCTAGAGTGAGAGTAAATTAATTACTTTATACTGGACAATGGTCCAGAGAACTTAGGGTCTTCAGAACAGTGATAACTTGACTGGCCAGAGAAGTTCGTCATAATAGTGTGGTAACTTTTAGGAGCCGGTCTCTCTGGCTGAGGGGTTACAACACTTTCTCCGTAATCCCGTTTATCACGCAGAGTCTCGTAGCGGGAGAGAACTGGGAGCGGTTCGACCCCCGCTGGTGACTTGCGGGATACTGAGCCGGCCGCTCAGAAAGCAATGGCAAACTACTGAGCGTAATCTTGCCAAGAAATCAACAGACAGCTGAAAGATGCTGCTGTTGACAGCGATGTCCTGTAAAGGATATGCAAAAAAAAAAAAAAAAACTTTTAGGAAGCCATCCCCACTCTTCTTGTTACACACATACACACACTACATCACACACACACACACACACACATACACACACACACACACACACAGACTCACTTACATACACGCAGTCACTCACACAAGTACACTTACACGCACACCCTCGCCCTTTCTCACTCACAAAAACACTTACTCACTCATAGACAATCACTCACTCACATATAAATACACACTCACTCACTCACATTCATTCACTCACACATACACTTGCACACACACAAACTCATACATATACTCATTGACTCACCGACACACTCACTCACTTACACAGTCACTCACACACAATCAAACTCACTCACTCACTTAATCACGTAGACATTCACTCACACACATACCAAGCAAACAAACATACTTCGTTCATTCTAGCATACCTCTAACATTCTCTTATATTTCACCCACAATAAGCCGACTTCCATATCTCACACTTTCTGCCTCCGCCATTAATCACACATGCCCCCCCCCCCACATAATTTGGTCGCGGGGTGCACTACGTAATACATGCCAAAATGCTTATATAAAAGTGCGTGGATGAGGCCTCTGGAGAGATGGGCATGTCTGAGATCTTAGCTGGGCCACAGCTGCTACTGAACCCCAAATGTCATCATTTCGGAAACTGAGAAAAGATGCAAGCCCAATAATGACATGGGCAACTATTATGCTATAATGTGGAGAGATGGTGGACAGGGGTTGGGAGTGGGGGTAATTGGGTTTACAGTTATATCCCCCATATCTGCCTTTAAAGGTATTGTGTTCAAATCCAGTTACACGAACAAGTTTATATGCATATCTATACATACCAACAAAACGAGTATGTTATATTTTCCTTTCTCATCACAGTCTCTCTTGATCCCTGGGTGTGGAATCAGATTATAACATTCTCAGATAAGGGTGCAAAAGTAGCAGGTCCTACATGCATTCTGATCACTTTAAAAATCTTTTGGCAGTTGAGATTGGCAAAATATTCGCCAATTAGGTCACTGTCGAAGGTGAATTTCGACAACTAGAGAACGAAATTGAATTAAATGTTTATCGTATACTCAGAGAGGAACTGAACACCGCCAAGTAGACCAGAACAATGCCTTCAGTATACTCAGAGAGGAGCTGAGCACCGCCAATTAGACAAGAACCCAGTGCCTTCAGTATACTCAGAGGGGAACTGGACACGGTCAGGTGGACCAGAAAAATGTCTTCTATATACTCAGAGAGTCGCCGTGACCATGTTAAATTCGTAACTAAATTGGCGGATCTGTGGTTCACTTTTATGACAAGCCAAGTTGCAAGAGCTTCCGGTTTCAAGATGGCGACTGACGGTTGTTTTGTGATCGTTAATTTTTTTTCGCGTAGGAGATGGATTCATTCATCTCTTGCGTGTAATTTGTTTGCCAGGATGTAAAACCAGGAGTTTCTACTCAAGATCTGCGCCGATGCTACGGAGTTTCGTGCATCGAGCGAAGCAATCCTTTAGTTAATTTTTCGCAGCGTGTGTGGTTTCTGTGGTTTTCGGTTTTTCAACATGGCGGAACAACGTGTGTTCTCCGAGCGGTCGGCAGTCAATCTTACGAGGCGACGTGGGCACCTGGCAGGCAGAAATCGACAAGGTAAGCGTGGTGGTTTAAGGCGTTTTAGACTCAAGTGTCACCGTCTGGGACTCAGGAATATCCGTATTTTGTATTGGGACTGCGCCAATGTAAAACAACGGGGCTCTATTCTAGAAACCCTGGTTTACAGGAATGACATTGTAGCGCTCCAGGAGACGAGACTGGGCGATCAGCTACTCCGAATTGCGGCTTCAAATGTTTCTACAACAGACGACTCTGGTAATGGCGATTCTCATTCGCGACAGCATGGTGGCGTCAGAGCTAGACATGTCCGGTTGGGACAGTAACGATATAAAAATACAGGCGGTAAGAGTTCAATCCAGTCTACCATTCGTGTTGATTAATGTTCATGCCCGCAACGCGAGTATGGATTCCCAGAAGAGGCAGTGCTTAAATGACATATTAGGTCACGAGAGAAATTTTCTGTAGCGATTTCAACGCTAAAGGCAGATCATGGGGAAACATTTCCTCCAACACATAGGGGGAGGAGCTCGAGACTGCACTTGAAACCATTGACCTGGTTTGTATCAACAGTGGCTGTGTCACCAGGACAGCTAGCCGCCCAGGTGATGAGGACAGTGCTATTGATCTGGCGCTGGTTTCTCCTTCACTCACTACAGTGTGTAGATGGGGTGTTCTAGGACACCACGGCAGCGACCACCACCCTTGCAGCATATTGGTGGAGAAAGGCAGAACCAGGCAGAACAAGCTAACGGTCAAGAATTTCCAGTATGACAGTACAGGGCAAGATGTGGTGAGTAAAATAAGACGTGACAAGCACAGAAAGCTTCAGGGCAGGAAACAAATCTAGTAGCAGCCACCTTGGTGGAATTTCGAGGTGGAGAAGGCTTGTGTGGATAAGCGTAGTGCTGTAAGGAGATGGCAAAATACCAAGAAAGAACAGAGCTAGCCATCAAAGTCCCTGCATGTACTTAGAAAGAGAGATGCACACAAAAGTAAGCTATTTCAAACAACTGTTCAAGGTGGTTAAAAGCGAAAAATGGGCAGAGGTGTGTCAAAGAGTAAGCACAGTCAAGTCACTGAAATTATTCTGGCGACTACATGAAAGCATGAGTGGGGTAGTCAAGAATAAGAGCATTTCTGACTTCCAAGGTGCTGACCTCACCTGGCAGAGGACTGACGAGGACAAGGGCAAAGCCCTCTTTGAACGCTATCTAGAGCAGCGCAACCAGACAGACATGGGAGGACAAAATCTTGCCAAGGAGGTCACCTCAGACAGGTGCAAGGCCAAGAACACTTCGCATGAAAACACAGTGACAATGAACGAACGAACGAACGAACGAACAAACTTTATTTTCAAAGGGTTAAGAATTGGGCACGCAGGCCCGTCTAACATTCTGTCCTTCTATCACAGAATGACAGAAATCAAGGCTGTGCTTCGACGATAAAAAAAAACAGCGCTCCAAGGCCTGATGGCATAAGATACGATGACATCAATAGGTGTACCGACAACGAACTAGAGAAACTAGCAGACATGTACAACAACAGTATAGGGAGTGCAAGCATCAAGGAGGAATGGTTACACAGCTATCTGATTCCCTCGCTGAAGCCTGGAAAAGACCACACAAAAATTCAGGGATATCGAGTTATAACCATGCAGGATACAATAGACAAGCTGCTGTAGAAGTTAATTGCCAGGAAAATATCAAGCCAGCTAGAGAGGCAAGGTGTTTTCCCACCTACCCTGGGTGGGTACCGTCCAAACAGAGAAACCTGGACGAATGTAGCAGTTTTTGCCCATGATGTCTATTAAGGTTTTTACTCAGGCATTGAAACCTGTGCTGCAGCGATGGATCTTGAGGACGTGTACAACAGAGTACCATTGGATTTTTTAATGCTTCAGCTTCTTGAACTCAAAATAAGTCAATTCCTCCTTAGTTTCATCGCTGCAGCCCTCTTCCAACGGAAAGTAGTTTTTAGATGTGGAAGTTGGACTTCGGAACCAGCAACAATGTATCCTGGCCTACCATAGGGATCACCATTATCTCCAGTACTGTTCAACGCCTACACAGTGAGAATCACCAGTGAGCAGATCACTGGACCTGGTAGGACATTGTCATATGAAGATGATGTTTTAGTGTATCGTCAGGGTAAGGATAGAGAGCAGGTTGCTGTGGAACTACAAACCGAACTCAATCGCATAAGTACTTGGTGTGATGAAGCTGGGGCAATAGTCAACCCAACAAAGGCAACAGTGACTTGTTTCTCGTTGAATAATCATATTGTCAACACTCCAACACCAACTGTAAAGCTGTGTTCAGAGAACGCAGGCAATTAATTACCTAGGGATACGGTTTGATCGAAGCCTTTGTCACTTGTCGTCCCGGGAGGAAAGTGGAATCGACAAGCACACCTTTAAGATCTATATACTTTAGTAACTCTTGTATGACTTTTGTCTACACTCCCCCCTTTCTGTCTTCCACTCACTATATCTCTCTCTTTCTCTCTCTCTCTCTTATTCCTTCAGAACATACCCTGACAACAGTTTCCTCCAACAATTAATAAAATATTTATTGCTGAAAAAACTATGTCAGTTGTATGTGTTGACTGTGTATATGTAGATGGTAGTGTCTTCTATTGTGAGTGCAAGATAGGACTCTGAATTCGTATGTGCCGTATCTTTCTCCCATCTGCTTACGGCCAAGCCACAAGACATCACACAAATAAATGGACAGCTCTCACCCTGGATTGCTCCGTTCTGCTTGATTTTGGACGTAATCCAATTATTGAAAGAAAACCACCGGTTCAATGTCTTATCACCAGAAAATAGTGCAATTAAGGTAAGTCACTGAAATCCACATATTTCCTGTTTTTGGAAGTTAGTACCATCCAACACTAAAACCGCACCTCACAGCTGTCTACCATTGTATCTAGATCTATTTAATGTTCTACACACGGTCTGCCGTTAGTTTATTCTCCTTTAGTAAACATGGAGACTGTCCGTGAATTAGTTATTGTTTCTTTAAATTTATTTACCGGTCAATATATTCATTTCTATGACCTCTGCCTTCATAACCTGGAAGTCGTTTCCCTGGTTTTCTAAACTTTCTCTGCACACGTGAAGTGTATATATATATTGAAAGTCTTTTCCATGGTTTTTTCAAATAAAACTTTCACTGCACAAGAGCCGTCTTTCTAGCTTCTCTGAGTATTTCCGGAGTTTTATTGGAACCAGGTGATATAAATCTGCATCAGACTAATTCTTATGTGAGAATATGTCTCCCGGTGGTGCTAAGACGCTCCCGAAAGATACTCTGACATAAGACATAAGAGTTCACTAATGTCTAAACTATTAGCTAATAGAACGAAATGGTAAAAGCCAAACATAAAACACCTATTTCCCTATGCTAGACTATTACGCTACGGCTATAATACCTTATATAATTTATGTAAGTCCAAGAATTGAAATCCATCAGCACATAAGCACTTCTATCCCATCGCCTTTAAACAATAAGGGATGATTTCTTTACTATTACAGGACACATAAATCCAGTTTTCCATCCAGTTTGGTAGCACACACTAACTACAAAACAAGTTTCCACCAATTTATACCGAGTGTCCAATTCTCTGTTGTTTTTTATCCACAATCAAATTTGCCGTAATTCCCCACATCAAAAGTCTGTGAAGTCACGTAGTCGTTAGTTGCCCGCTCCCTTCCGTTCCTCCGCTGGTCCCCGCGTTCACCACTCGTCGTACATCAAAGAGTTCTAACTCTTTGATCACCGTCTTCGTGTGTTCCATCGTCCCGAGGTCTCCTCGTCTCCCCTGCTCGTCCGATAAGATCGTCAGTCACTGACCCTTTATCACAACTGTATTTTTCTTCGTTATCATTCGGTCAATAACCCACACTTTGTCCTCGCTCAAGACTTAAGGCTCGATTGTTATTCTGACTCACGGTCCATAATTGTCCATTCTCATATATTGCAATGTTATATGTAAGTTATCAAGGAATCACTAACTCGCAGTTTCCCGTGACATAGGCCCTCTCTTAAGAGAGTTTACCGCGTCGACTCTTCCTTACTGTAGTTTTGATTCCTATGATCCACCAACCTATTCCTCTTCCTCTGGAGTTGGATGTCTAGATAAGAAATCCACTCCTACATTCTCCTTACCCGGGATGCACTCCACTGTGAAGTTGTACTGCTGCAGCAACAACGACCATCACATCCACCGTGCGTTGAGCTTCTGCGAAGTAGCTATGAACATCATGTGTTGATGATATGACTGGATTCTCACATGGCTCACCTCCTCATCAAATAGGCGATCTCACTGACAGCCTACTATACTACTCATGACCGAAACTAGTGTTGGCACATCGCCCCTGTACGTCCTGTCGACCTACTTTCGACTTGCGTAAGCGACGGCTCACAATACAGACGGATTGTCCCATCCTGACTGTAACACTGTTTCCATATTCTCTTGGTTTCCCCAGGCTTTGCATCTGGGGATGTTCCGCCTCGTCCGCGTTGGACAGAATCGTCTTCCCCAATCCTCCTGGACTTTTGCTTCCAGGACCATCTCGGGCGATATTGGATCTGGTCAGCCAATCTTCGGTTGGAGTCCTGGGTATTTCTCGCCTTTCCCGACGTTACCCACCCCTTCTGAATTTGGTTACTAGTGGAAGTTTCACTCTTGTCCCTTCCCTGACGTGTGATTTCCCTCCTCCCTTCGTTGGGTAAATCTGACCTATCACGTACTTTCCCATATGCCCTCCTATATAGTACTGGCGATCTCTGGTCTTCGTCTGGAACTGTAACCTTTTTCTTAATGGCTGCCATCACCATCAGGTGCGAAGCTTTGCTCTCGGATCTCTCCTCGTATTTCTTAATGAGATGCCTAGGGAGATTTTTCCGCTCTTCCCCGATCCGGATTTTGTAGATGTTTTTGGACACCACCTTTTCCACAGGATAAGGTCCTTTCCATCCTACTTGGAGTATATTAGTCTCTTCTGGACCCCATACTTCCACTTTGTCTTCCACCTTAAGAGCTATTTTCCTCTTAGTTCGCTTGTTGGGTGGTGCTTTCTGGCACTCTGAACAAGACTTCACTAACCGGCGTACATCTCCGGTCATTCCTGGCCAGCAATAATGGCCTGAAATCTGCTGCAATGTCTCTCTGACACCCATATGTCGATTCTCGGCTATGGTGTGTCCACTCTGAAGAATGTGAGGACGGTGGGTCTCTGGAACCACCCACTGCTCGTGCAGGTTGTCTCCTCTTCCGGCTCGCCTGTAAAGCAGCCGATTCCTCAGAATGTACTGTCCCCGTTCTGGTGAGTCAGCACTTCTTTGCAGCTTCCTGTAGCAAGGACGCAACGTAGTATCCTTCCTCTGGGCAGTATGCAATTCCCCTATCACTGAGTTGTCGCATAGTGACTCTGCCTCTTTTTCCTTCCCTTGAGATCCACTGGTTACTGCTCCCCTGTGGGCTGGCTGTTTGGGCACCCCCAAGAACACATATTTTGTGCCAATGATCATGGGAAATAAGGTGTCCGATAATACAGCTGCTGGAATAATGCCCGTGACGTACCTGTACTTAATCTCCACCTTGGCGATTGGCAGCGTCATGGTAACAGCACTCCTCATTGCCGGCTGTATCTCTATGGTCTCCCCTGTTAGTTGGTCTGGGCTTACCAGGCTGGCATCTATCACAACTTCCCCATCCAACCCTGAATCGTAGAGACAAGCAACCTGCTGGCCATTGACTTCAATCAGTTCAACCACAGGTGGCCTCTCTTGGTCCGGAGTGTCTTCCACTTCCTCAACCTTTTCCTTGCCTCTGCAGTCCACAGTATTATGTGTTTTCGACCTGCAGTGTGTGCACCATTTTCCCTTCCAAACTTTCCGTGTGCTTTCTTTGTTCAGCGTTTCTTCACCGACCTCAGCCTTGTCTGTGATCACCTTCTTAGGAATCCGTTGGCATGCCGCGAAGTGATAACTTTTCGGTTTCGATCTGCAGTCCTTTGTGTTATGAGAGAGCGACTTGCAGATCGAACACCACTTCTCCGACCACGGTCGTTTCGCTGGAGAATTCGAGGTGCTCTGGTTTCCTTCCTTCACTTTCTCTGAACTCTCCATTGACGTCTTTATATAAGGTTCCACTTTTTCTCCTTCCCAGTTCTTAGATTTCTTTCGGTCTTGTTTCTCCTGACCTTTTGTGGTGGGTATATTGGTTTCTTTAGCTTCCCCGTGGACTTCTACGAATCTTTCCGCCAGCTTATTCACAACATCAAGCCGTTCCGCCCCTTGTTCTCCTAAAAAGGTCTTCAGTGGTTCTGACATTTGCTGGCGCATCTGGTCGACCACCATGAGCTCTTCCAGACTCTCATAGTCCCGCTTGAATTCGGCCAAATCTATCCATTTTGGAGGTATGATTTCAGCCTTAAACTGTAGGCGGCGAATAGCTCTCCCGGCTCTCTTCTTGTCGATCGAAACTTTTTTCGATACGTTTGTGCTGTGATCTCATAATGTTTCATCAAAGCGGCTTTTGTAGATATTCAACTATCTTAACTTAATAACATATAGTCGCTGTTATATTTCCAAATTCGCTAAATTGACTGATCTCTAATAACTTTTGAGTATAAATGAAGTTATACTTCTTCTTCTTTCTAAAAATGCCCGTTAGCATGTATAGTGTTCCAGCTTTCTCTCAGTGAAAACGTTTGCTCGGTTGCTTGATATACATCATCATCATCATCATCATCATCAGCATCAAGTAGTTCAGCTTTAGGGCTGGTGGAGAACCTGCGCGCGCGGTATGATCTCATCACAGCATGACGTGGAGGTGTAGATGTGTGTGTGTGTGTGTGTGTGTGTGTGTGTGTGTGTGTGTGTGTGTGTGTGTGTGTGTGTGTGTGCACAATCTGGCAGTAGTTATAATTCCCTTAGTTAGGCAGCGGTAGTTGTAATCTCCCTTGGCGTCCGTGTTGCCGACATTGGTGTGAGTGTGAAGGTAGGTCACACTTTGTGAAAGGGTCAAAATTGTATTTTGCTCTTTGTTTATATTAAATGATAAACTGACACACAAACATTAATATCTCCGCTTAGAATTGACCTACAGGCTTCAATAAGGGACCAATGGATTTGTTTGTTTGTTTGTTTATTGTTTTTTTTTTTTTTTTTTTTTGCAAGAGGTATCCAACTATGCAGGTTTCATAATTAAAAAGCGATTCAGAAAAAGTTACTACAGTGGCTAATTTAAGACCGACTGCGAACTGTGCAGGTTAGGATTTTGTTTTTGCCTCTGACAGAAACAAAAATCCATACGTTACCAAGAATTCTAACCCGAATTCCCTGAATAAGAACTCGGCATTCTTAGTTATTGTCAATTTGGATAAATCAAACACAGTTAGATGGCGATTCTGTTTCAGAGTCAATCATATGTAAAAAAAAAAAAAAAAAGATCCAGACTGTTGTATGTCGATCTCATTAAGAAAATGCATGTCACGTGTGCTAGTGTACTTGGTGATTTAAAGGCCAACTGAGGGTGGTTTAAACAGTTAAAGAGGCGCAGTAACATCACAGTGTTACTAGGCACGGCAAAGGTGCAAGTTCGGACAAGTCTGGAGCCGAAAAGTAGTATTAACACACACACACACACACACACACACACACACACACACACACAATCACACACACACACATATATATATATATATATATATATATATATATATATATATATATATATATATATATATATATATATATATATATATATAAGAGAATGTTTGTTTGTGTGGGTATTCTTTATGCGTTCCTGAAAGGTCCATCCGATTGAGATGAAATTTTCTACAGATGTTTTTCTCAATCCCGAGGATACAACTGACATAGTTAGTTAGTTTAAAACAGTTTTGTACGTAATAAAACAACATTAAAGGAAAAACGTATAATTAAGGGGACTTAACAACAAAAGTTATAACAAGGGACATTACTTTTATTAGCATTGCTATATAATGTAATTTAAAGAATTGTTGTATTTTTCTTAAAGTTTTATCAAATGTTTAAAGAATTTATCTACAGTCATATGCGTTATAAACAAAGTGATAAAAACTTTAAGGCATTTTCAAAGTTTTCATTAAAAAAATAATGCGTCTATTTTAGATACGTGAAAATTTTCTAACTCATCTTTTTATTTCTCTGAGACATCACATTAAATGTTTTACTACACTTTGGAGAGAAAGGTAGTTGCATATCCTTTGAAGTACGCCTCTACGTTCAGTAGTTTCAAGGTTGCCCTTGTTGGTTATTGGAATGAAGATAGTTCTCTTCATATATTTTGGCCATATACCATATTTCCATATCTTCTACTATTCTACTATATATATATAAAAGAGATTTTTTTTCTTTGTGTGTCCTTTATGCGTTCCCGAACGGTCCATCCGATTGAGATGAAATTTTGTACAGCTGTTGTTGTCACTCCGGCGGGAACGGGAGCATCAGAAACAGACGAGCCACGGGAACGGGAAAGGGAGCATCGGAAACAGACGAGCAACGGGAACGGGAGCATCAGAAACAGACGAGCAACGGGAACGGTAGCAGAGGCAGAACGCGTACTATGTGCACTTAGAGAAATGTATTTGAATGTATAATAACTACTTATATGAATTAAATGAGACGCTCCCCGCCAGGAGCTGGGCGAAGCCGGGCCGGGTAGGCTAGTTCTCTATAAAACACATGCGCCAACAAACTCAAGGCCCGCGGGCCACATCCGGCCCGCCGTACAATTATATCTGGCCATAAGAAACCAACGCGACGTGATCCGCTGCCGAATCTCGCGCAGCTGTGTTTCGTACGTGGGTAAACGGGATTACGAACAGCGTCCTTAACACCTTCGCAAGGAAAAACGGCTGTCGCAGATTAAGGACAGAAAAATCTGACCAAGGTGAGTCCGTCCTCATTGGCCCATGATCTCGTGGTCATGGTTTCTCCGTCTACACCACGGGGAGGTGGGGCTGACTTGTGTAGTCTGCGGGTCATCGATAGGTAACTAATTTTCGCTATTCACTCCTCCTGAAAGAGACTAGCCGATTCTAACCGTGCTGGCTGCAGGGCCAGACGCAGTCTACACCTTGTAGTCATCTATATCATGTAGGTGTGTCTTAATCTCTCGAAAACAGTGAGGATGTACAACGTGTAAGGCAAAGGCACTAACCTAATGGAGGTATACACACACACACACACACCAAAAATGATGCCCCCCCCCCCCCCCCCCAAAAAAAAAAAATGAAAAGAATGTTTGAAATAAACTCTCCAACCCGACGTTCTCGAGAACCGACGACAGTCAGATTTATGATGTGCAGTTTTGTTATGCTTAATAAGTAAGTCTTTTTTACAAGAAAGAAGCAATCTGATTAGTCTAATATGGGCGCTCGGCACGCGCTCCTGTCAATCATCGTGGCAATCAGCGCCACGTAAGATTACGCTTTATGAGCGCAGAATCATATCAGCGCCCGTCCTGGTCGGAACTAGCAGACATCAGCTCAGGTAGACGGCATTCTCTTAGTTATTTCAAGGTTACTTAAAATCAGAAATGGGGTGGGGAGAATTCTAACCCAGTTTTTTTTAGTACATTTAACATTTTTTTTTGTTTTAACACACGTCGTTTGAAGCGACACGCATTTCGTGCCAAACATGCCGGAAGCGCCAAACACCGCTCGCAGACGGAAGTCATTGTGTACAGATCAAACAAGATTGAGTGATGCTTTTGGCTTTAACACTTATGAGTAAAGTGTCGACAGTAACTGTCATCTGGTGATTAATGATACTCGCTTTTATATTTGTTATG
The DNA here is from genome assembly GCA_963921405.1 of Cepaea hortensis. Lineage (NCBI taxonomy): Eukaryota > Metazoa > Mollusca > Gastropoda > Stylommatophora > Helicidae > Cepaea > Cepaea hortensis. Next base: position 49,940,163 of record OY992894.1, on the reverse strand, counting down.
TTTGTCTGGACTTTAGACAAAAGGAAATCCACCAGCATAAAACAAAAGAGCGATACAACTGGCTTTGATCACATGATGTCCCTGGAAGTTAGTGCTTGTAAGTCTTTGTGTTTCCCTTTTTGAGTATTTTTTTTAAAGGGTCACGTTCGTTCCGACGTTCATTGTTAAAAATCACCACAAGGCAGCCTGCTTCCAAATCGCCTGCACTTGATTTCGAATTCGGCATTCTGGGTTGCAAATCGCGTTCGCTCTTCCTTAGTCACAGACACCGACGTGTTGAGGGTATGTTTGAACATGTTTAAATTGTAACCTGGGCAGCGTCTACTCGACGTGCGCCTTACGATATCCAACGGTCCAATGATCATTAACGTCCGCTGCGAGCACAGAGATTTTCTGCGTTTTCCGTCAGATTCTGTGAAGACTTTACTTCCGAGCCACCTCCCGCAGGTCCGAGAGGGAGTACGCCATCATATTTATTTCCTTTAAATGCTGCATGGGAGAGACGGAGTTAAAGTAACAATGCATACTTCATTCCCGAAAGTGAATGAATTAATCGCAACATAAGACATAACACACCAAGCTGGCATTTCACAAGCTGTCAACTCACCAAGATGTATACACACAAAGCTGGCAACGCACCATACTTGCATCTCACCAAACAGGCTACTTCCCAAACCTGCAACACACCAAGCTGGCATTTCACCAGCTGTCAACTCACCAAGCTGTAAACACACCACGCTGGCAACTCATCAAACTTGCATCTCACCAAACTGGCTACTCACCAAACCTGCAACTCACCAAGCTTGCAACTCACCAAGCTTACAACTCACCTAGCTGGCAACTCACCAAGCTTGCAACTCACCTAGCTGGCAACTCACCAAGCTTGCAACTCACCAAGCTTACAACTCACCGAGCTAGCAACTCACCAAGCTTGCAACTCACCGAGCTGGCAACTCATCAAGCTGGCTTCTTAATAAATCTGCAACTCACCAAGCTGACAACTCACCAAGCTGGTAACTCACCAAGCTTGTAACTCACAAAACTTGCAGAGGTACGTGTTAATTTTGTGTCTGGGACGCACATCGTTGAGTATAAAGGCATTGTGTCTTCCAACTTGTTATCACCACCTAAAGTAGTGGTCTTGTTAATGGTACTAGAGAATGTGGATACAGGAAGGTCTAGAGTCTAGACATTCCCAGCCTAGTCATGAGAAGTGACTTATTCAATGTTCTTTCTTGGAGAACATGCCATACTTGTAGTATCTGTTTAAAGTCAGTTGCATATCCTTTACAGGACGTCGCAGTCAATCACAACATGTTTAGCTGTTTTGATGTCTTGGGGACTTTACTTTTAGTAGTTTGCGATTGCTTTCTGAACGACCGGTACTAGCCATTTTATGAAAACCAACGCAAAGTGATCTGCTCCCAAATCGCCCACAGCTGTGTTTCGAACGTGGTATGCAGGATTACGACTTGCGTCCGTAACGCCTTCGTAACTACCCGTTACACAAATTTATCATACAAATAAAAGGGCTTTGGAGGAGGTCAATTCAATGATAGCCATGTTTGCTAGTCTTAATTGACGACTGGTTGACCTTATTTGTTGTCGATATAGTCTAGATATATTGAAATTGTATTGGGTTCAACGACTGATAAACAAGTGTATCTTCAAATACACAACTAGTTTTGTGTTTCTTCACCTCGTGTGGTTGTCTTCATGCTACGATCCATGGCCTGCAAGAAAATACCGATGCGAATAAAAAACCATGTTACAAACAATTAGGAAGATAACGTGAACAGTACAACTATTATTAATAGTTTAACTATATAGCTCTTCTATATACAACTAAAAACGCAGGTCCGCAGGTCCGCATGGCCGAATGAGTAAGAACGCGGTTTCTTAAACATCCGTTGTGCTGATGCCGAGGTTAGCGGTTCAACCCCTACACCGGAGAGCTTAACTAAAATGTTGACCTGTCGTCTTTGACTTCTTCTTCTTCTTCAGCGTTCCGAGCCATTGAGGTTCTTTGCTGCAAATACAATCCGTCTCCATTCGTCTCTCTGGTGGACCTTCTCTTGCCAGTCGTTGATTCCAAGTGCTTGTAGGTCTGTACATGTATTATCTCTCCACCGCCTTCTTGGTCTACCTCGCGGTCTACGGTCATTTATTTCCTGAGTGTAAGCGAGTTTTGTTTCCCTATTATCTTCCATTCTTTCTATATGCCCCAGCCATTGTAGTCTATTAGCCTTCATGATACCAGTGATTAGCGGGGACTTAAACAGATCATAAATGTCTTTGTTACTTCTTCTTTTCCACTCTCCACTTTGTGTATCCCTAATGGGTCCAAAGATGCGTCTTAAAATTTTGTTCTCAAAGGTTTGTAACAAGGCTTCGTCTCCTTTCGTTGTACTCCAGGTTTCAGAGCCATACAGCACAACTGGTCTGATCAGTGTTTTATATATTGTGATTTTGGTGTTACGAGATAGCGCCTTTGATTTTAGTAGATGTTGTAGTGCATAGTATATCTTATTTCCAGAGTTGATTCTAGTTTGTATTTCTTCCCTTATGATGTTGGAGCAGTTGAAGATTGTACCCAGGTATGTGTATGTTTCCGTTCTTTTAATGGTCATATTATCTATTTGTATGTGGCCAGGGTTTCTAGCCATTCCGTCTCTTGAAATTACCATATATTCTGTCTTATCTTGGTTGATAACCAGCCCCATCTGTTGGGCTTTTTCCTTTAAGTGAGTCAATATTTCCAATGTCTTTTGTTCACTTTGCCCTATAATATCTATATCATCTGCATAACCAAGCAGCTTGGATGTTCCTCCAATATCACATTCCTCCTTTACCTTCCTTACAACTTTCTCTAGAGCCAGATTGAAGAGTAGCGGCGATAGTGCATCACCCTGTTTCAAGCCAGATGTTATTTGGAAGGGGTCTGATTTCCTGCCTTTATAAGTTACTATATTATAAGTATCTTCCATGCATAGTCTGGTCATGTTGATTAACTTCCTTGGTATTCCAAATTCCTGCATAGCATTCCATAGACTATTCCTATGGACACTATCATAAGCCTTTTTAAAATCCACAAAAATGTTATGGAGATCTCTTTTATATTCCCAATGTTTCTCGGCTATTTGTCGTAAGATAAATATCTGATCTATTGTTGATCTGTTTTGTCTAAAACCCACCTGGTAGTCACCTAATATGTCTTCTGAATATGGTTTTAGTCTATTTAGTAATACTGCGGATAGTATCTTATAGCTTGTGGACAGTAGTGATATTCCTCTATAATTTCCACATTGGAACTTGTCTCCTTTCTTAAAGATAGGTATCAATAATGACTCTTTCCAGTCATGGGGTAATTCTTCTGTCCTCCAGATTTTTATTATTAGTTCGTATAGCTTTAGATGTAATGCATGGCCACCTGCCTTTATAAATTCAGCAGCAATTCCATCAGTCCCAGTTGCCTTATTGTTTTTAAGTCGTGTGATTACATATAGGATTTCTTCAAATGTAGGTTCTTCAATTTGTGGTTCGCATGTTAGAACCTCTTCCTGTGGGAAAATGTTACTTGGAGCTTCACAATTTAGTAATTCAATAAAATATTCTTTCCATGTGTTGCACATTTCCTCATTGGTATTTATCATATTCCCATTTTTGTCTTTTAAACCATATGTGTTTTGTTGGTGCCCTCGTTTCATTGACTTCAGTTCTTTAAAAAAATTTCTGGATTCATTTTTCTGGTGATTAGTTTCCATATCTTTGATTATATTACTCATATATTCTCGCTTCTGCTGTCTGACTATTTTTGTAGCCTCTTTACATTCATTTCTATAATGCTCTTCCTTTTGGATGTTATTGATGTCATTTAACCATACATGTCTGGCATTCTTCTTCCTAATGACTGCTTCTTCACATTTTTGATTGAACCATCTGTTCTTTCTATGCGTGGTTAACACACCGAGACATTCTCCTGCGGTAGACTGAATTGTATTCTTGATGTTCAACCAAGTTTGGTCAACGCTTTCCTCCAAAGGGTTTTGCAGAGTTTCAAGTTTACATTTTATTTCATCTGTAAATTTCTCTTTGACTGTAATGTCTTGCAGTTTTTCTCTATTATATGTTGGGTGTAATCTTTGTAATTTAGTATAGAAAGCTCTCTTAAGTTTTATTTTAAATTTTGCTCCAACGAGGAAGTGGTCACTGTGGCACTCAGCTCCTCTATAACTTCTGACTTGCTGTATGTTTGATGCATTTCTGTTGTTAATTAAAATGTGATCTATTTGATTATAGGTTCTCTTGTCACATGATTTCCAAGTTTGTTTGTGTATATCCTTTCTTTGTAGTCTGGTACTGCTAATCTGCAGTCCTTTGGCTTCTGCCAGGTTGATGACTCTCCATCCATTATCATTTGAAGTTGTATGTAGGCTTTCCATACCGGCCACTTTTTTATTAGTTTGCTCTCTACCTATTTTTGCATTGAAGTCTCCCAGCACAATCAGGATGTCCTGTTTGGGGGTTTCTTCTATGACATCTTCCAGATCATTATAAAAGTCTTCTTTAATATCATCTTCTTTCTCTTCAGTAGGTGCATGTACATTAATCATCGTTATATTTTTCCATTTACCTTTTATTCGTAATTTACTAATCCTGTCATTAAAAGCTTTAAAGTTTAAAACGTTCCCCCATAATTCTTTTTTGATGACAAATCCTGTTCCTAATTCATGTTTATTTTGGGTGTTTCCTCCATATATTATAATCATTCCATTTTGCTCTAAAGTACCCTCTCCTGGCCACCTTATTTCTTGAATTGCTGTTATATCCATTTGATATTCAACCAGCTCTCGGGTTAGTTCTTCAGCTGCTCCAGCTCGATATAGTGTCCGTACATTCCATGTTCCAAATCTCAAAAGTCCTTTAACGTTCCAAGGTCGTTGTCCAGATAAGTCAGTCCGATATCGAGGCTCATGTATTTGTTTCGTAACAAAGAAATGTTTTTACAAAGGTGGGGATGTTAACCCCACGCTTCAACCCCCAACCTGGAGGACCAGGGTGTTTCTCTTTGTCTGTTCTCTACCCTTTGACCTGTCCGGCGTGGGAGGCCCTGCTGGTAGCTACGCTACCGCCGGCATAGCTCTCAGGGTCATTGAGAAACTCAAGCTCCCCCACCACGACAAGGTGGAAACACCATCGGGGGAGCCTTGACCTTGAACAAGTCCTTGACTTGGGGCCGTAAATTACAAGTACCTCTGAAGTCGGAGTGGGTGCGCCTGATGACGAGGGACACTGTTAATAGGGAAAGCTAATCCTCACACAACATCCAGTTCATCACTACTGTAAATAGTGTGTATGGACTACGCTTGAGCTCAAAGCGAGCGAGAAAAAAAAATAACTTTGGATTTTGAAACAAATATCTTTCCCATTGCAAATTGCGCCTGTGGGACCATGACACTTACTAAACAAGCTGAGCAGCGCATACATGCCTTTGAATATAAATGTTAGTGACCGATTCTAAGAATTTATCGGATACAGAAAAGAATAAATGAATCCATACGACAAGAACTGAATATTGAAGTAGGTTGGCTACTAAAGACGATAAAACAAAGACAATTGGAATATTTTGGTCACTTTAAACGTCATCAAAGCTTTAAGAGAACAATCATGGAGGGGTATATGCCCAGGAAGAGACAAAGAGTAAGGCCAAGGAGAAGATGGGTGCTGGATGTGCCAGATGATCTCATGATGGACGTATCGGTCGAGGGACATCTTGCTTATGACCGAGAAGCTTTCCGTAAGGTTGTTATGGCAGCGAGGTTCCGCAAGGGATACGCTACTGACTGAATGACTGAATATAGCCCCCCCCCCCCCCCCCCGGAACCTACAGGGCAAACGAAATAGTGGAGATCTAAAACACACGGAGAAGAGAATTGCATGAATGATATAGAGAGGACATAAAAGGGGCTGCAGGAGGTAGCGAAAGATAGTACAGCTTGACGTGAGTTAGTTGAGGACCTATGATCCAATGGGGGATAAGGAGCAGAAGAAAGAAAGAACAAAATCGGGGTTCTGAAGGTAAACGTTTCAGAAAAGAATTGTAAGAACTCCGTGGGTCTAGAAGGAAAGTAATGAAGACACTCTACAAGGTGCCAACATCGAAGAAAACGGGGTTATAGGCAGTGTCATGTTTCAGAGACTGCAGATAATTTTGCCACTTCGAACGTCACGCCACGGTGATTTGGAAAGAACAATTTGGGCGGTATAATTCCTGGAGTCAGCGGCAAGAGCCGATCAACACCACTAAAAACAACCTACATATTAAAAAACATGATGAAAAAAAATTGCCGCTTGTTCGGGTTCATTCGCACTTGCGGAGCGTTATCAAGAACAAGTTGCCTGAACAGTTCAAGATGCCTGATACTGCGGAGGAAAATGTCACGTCGCAAGACAAACAACAAGAAACACCAGACTCACAAGATCTGCAGCGTGGGAGCCGCCAAAACCGTAAAGAATACGAGCGGAGAGAATCTGCCTGCGAGCTGCAGCAAAGTACCTTAACCTACAGATACTGCTGAAGCTACCACGAGAAAGATCAACGACAACACACCACAGACAAGAGCCAAGACAGCTGAGACGAAGAGTGAGGAGAAAGACACCAAAGTCGGAAACACCGACTCACAGACAGTCAGATGGGTTGCAAAATGTATTCAAGTGGAGCTGACAGATGAACAGATCCTAAAGCAGCTACAAGAAGAGAATCTCCACATCCGAATATTGAAGGCGGAGCAGATTCTGACGTACTCCAAGATCCCTAATACGCTAGCGGTGGTGACGACTGAGGGCAGCGAGATACCACGCCAGGTATCGCTAAACAAGAAAGTACAGCCGCCTGAAGAATTCATTCCAAAATGACTCAATGCTCAAGATGCCAGAGGGCCGGTCACAGCAGAGCAACATGTCGCAGTAAGACATAGATCTGCCGATACTGCGCCTATCATCACGCCTTCAAGGAGTGTCCGCTGGTCAAACAGGACACGGACTTCTGAGCACCCAACAACAAAAGAAAGTGCGCCAACTGCCTGGGCAAGCATGGAGCAAGATACCTGGGCTGTCCGTACCTCCAAAAACACAGAGATATCTTAAAGATCGCCATTACCACAAAGACACCATTCGAGGTCGCAATACAGAGGTGCGAGACAACCACGGGCATTATCACAAGCTGAAAGAGCTCAACTACAAAGTCAGATAGACGAGTTAAAGAAACAAGTCAAGCTACTTGAAACACCGACAGAACCAAGGACAACGAAAAACTGCTAGCTGGAATAAAGGAGATCCAGCAAAACATCAAACAGGGGGTGGCGTGCATTGTGTAGACAACAAAGAAGAATGAAGAGTCCTACAAGACATCAAAGCAGAGAGAGAGAGAGAGAGAGAGAGAGAGAGAGAGAGAGAGAGAGAGAGAGAGAGAGAGAGAGAGAGAGAGAGAGAGAGAGAGAGAGAGAAATGCTAAAAACTGAAAGGGAGCTAACCCAAAACAAACCAGCAGAAGCCTCGGAAAAGACCACAGAGAAGCCGCAAGATGAAACCCAACAAGAAAACATCGAAAAGCTACTAAAGACAATACACAAAAAAAAAGAGGCAAAAAGACGCAAGCTGGAGCCAAACCACAGACCAATCAGAAACCACAAGCTAAAGCCAGTAGTCCAACCACGATACCCAAGCAACTCAAGGGGAAATCAGTACCCTGCCAGGTAGATGAACTTAGCCTAGAGGAGCTTTCCGACACACCAGAAGATAACTGGAGCACAGGCGAGGAAGACAACCCCATCTGAGCTCTCTGCAAGAGGAGGGAAATATATCAAGCTGATTTTGAAGAGAGGGAAAGGCAAGCTAGACTACGATGCAAGGAGTACGAAAGTGACCTCCCCACATGGAACGACAAATATCATAGGGAGAAGCAACTCATTTATAAACAAATGAATGAAGAATACCATGACAACTACGAGAAGGTGACTGCCATGAGATGGATACGCGAAACACAGCAAGTGTGTCAATCGTAGAAACTAGAGAGATGTTGTTGACACACAGTTCAAAAATGCAAGCGAACACGGGCAGATTAGTGGGCGGGGCTAATGTGGTCACGTGACGCGCCCAGATCAAAGCCGAAAAAGGTTGCGATCTGGACAGAAGGCGCTGGGGCGTGAGAAAAGACGGTTGTGTTTTGAAGAGTTGTGAAAGTGTTTCAGTGTTCGAAAATATTCAAAGGAATGGGACACATCTGAGATGCAGTTGAGTGAAGATTGTTTCTATTGTGAATGACGGCAATGATGGAGCAACGCACCGAAGTTGTCGCTTGATGAACACAAACGTGATGGCTAGACAGCTGGCCCTGGTGTGACAACACTTCAACAAGAATGGCCGGCAGATGCACGCCGTGACCAGAGCTGGTGGTTACCAGTATGTGTGAGCAGTGCTGAGTAGTAATGTGTTAACTGGTGAATCATTGAATAGATAGAATGTATTCTCGTCAGACAGATCAGATGTAGCAATGATAGTCGTCTTACAATTAGATGAGCAAGACATTATATATTGGTGGCAGACGGTGTGCTGGTCATAGGCAGAACGCGACACGGTAGGAGCCGGCGGTCTATGCCAGACCCGGGTAGTACTGTGTAACAATAAAGATGCCTGTATCGTTTAAGGACGCGACTGACTTTTCTGTTGTGTGCATCCGAGATCTGAGAGTGATAAAGGTTTTGTACGAGCCCATTATAAACATTAAACCTAGACAAATACCAAGATGTCGGACATTGGGCATTGCTGTAGACACGTGGCCCAATTGTGTCTGAATTAGTCATCCATCATAACAGACACGAGATCGGCACTTGGCAGTGACACAAAATCAGAGCAAGAAGAACGCTAACCAAAAATCAAACAAAGAGTCCTTATAAGGACTGCAACCATTCAAGCCAGACGAGCCTGGCGCCTTCACTAATCAAAGAAACCACCAGAGGAGACGAGCACAAAGGAGAACTCGCCGACCAACACCCTAGCTGACGTCATAAACACAAACGCTTACATAACCAGTCCGTAAGAGCGCACATACAAAAATCTAGGTTAAACCCACAATAACCACGGACCTTAACTCTAACCAAGGCTGAAGAAGCAGGTTGAACGAGGCTGAATTTGGAATCTTTGTTTTTGAATCAAGTCAAGTCAAGAATTGCCGAAAGCTCGAGAGATTTTCAAGCGGACTGTTGTGAGAACCTTGCCCTGCAAAGTATAAGTGATGATGATGATAATGATGCACTGTTACTGGGGAAAAAAAGCAGCAAAAAAGATAAATGTATTTTGCTTGACGACTTTCTCTAGAGCCAGCGAATCAAAGCTGGCCCCGAACAAGACACTACCCATCTTCAAGTGCTGGTTTTAGAACAGAAGGCACTACTGCTGTCTGGTCGCAAGTTAGGGTTTGAAGAAGAGGGGTATAGCAATTTTCAAAATATTCGCCGTAATGTCGGATGTGTCGGACAACAGGAACACATATAACAGCTTCTCTGTTAGTTAACATAACGAACTTTCGAAGAAAGAAGAAGAAGAAGAAGAAGAAGAAGAAGAAGAAGAAGAAGAAGAAGAAGAAGAAGAAGAAGAAGAAGAAGAAGAAGAAGAAGAAGAAGAAGAAGAAGAAGAAGAAGAAAAGGAGGAAGAGGAGGAAGATGATGAAGAAGAGGAGGAGGAGGAGGAGGAAGAAGAAGAAGAAGAAGAAGAAGAAGAAGAAGAAGAAGAAGAAGAAGAAGAAGAAGAAGCAGGGGAAGGGGGTGAACAACAACAACAACAACAAAAATAACAACACCAACAACAACAACAACAACAACAATTGTAAACAGTTCACTAGTTATCCAGCACGACAGACGCATACTTTTCTAAATAAAAACTAACAGTTTTGCTGATGTAGATTCCTAGTGATCAATTTGCCTCAGTTTTCTATCTATCACATAAGCATCAAACCGGATAGTTCAGTTACGTACAATCTCTAACCAAGGGCACATCTTCTACGCCCACACAAAGAAACCAATCATTGTAACGTAATATCTATGATGACAGGAAACCGGAAGAACTGACCTAGTTTATGTGAGAAAGATGTATGTCTAGGGAGCGTACTGTTCTATATTATTAGGATGACGCCAGTGTCTGCAGCTTGGTGCCAGGCCTTCTCTAGTATCTGCGCACTGGGCTGTAGCTGGCTTCTCATCATCCGTGGTGGTAACCGTTGGGTGTATACAGATCTAGTGTGCCTATACATGAAACCGACACGGTTATCACCGATATCTTTAACGTGTGACGAGGTTCAACAGAAGCGGATGTCAGAAGCAAGCACGGACCAGATAAAGCACAGCGTATGTCCACAAGTAATCAGTTCTGGGAAAATTGAATATGCCCACGCGGACTTTGAAAGGATTAGCTTGGCTCAAATTCGGGAAATATATCGCCAACAAAAGGCCTTTTCCGTATGATAAATTTGATTCAAAGAGGAATATTTATTATGATTTTGTTTTTATGTATAATTATGGAAGCTTTAGTGATCTTTTTGTTGTTGTTGGTTTTGTTGATTTTGGCTATTCAGTGGTATCTTCTTCTTCTGCGTTCATCCGGAGATTTTTTTTTTTTCCGGACGTGACTGGGTTGTGCCTGTTTACAGCAGAGCTGCGCTCTTACGCCGTTAGGCCGACACATCCGACTTCTGCGGGCATTTGTTGACCGGGTTAACCTTCCCGGGGATTCAGAGGCATCATCCTATATATTGTTACATAACGTTTATATATCTTCACACTTTGTTCCCCACCACATTGCATAATATTTTGATATGATATTTTGCATATATTGCATGATATTTTCACATGCTGGTGATTACTCGTTTTGAGGTTGTTTATTGCCCACGCCCTTTCGTCTTGTTTTTGTTCTGTCTCCTTCTCTATTGGTATTTCATTATTTACATGATTATTCTTTACAATTTTTTTATAGATCTCGCTACATTATTCTGTCCGTCTATTAATAATTGCTGTATGCTCGTAAATTCTTCTTCTTTTGTCTACTTTTGCCCTCAATCCACCATTGGGGTTTAAGCCCTCAGTCAATTCATTCCAAGTTCCCCTATCTTTAGCTATTTCATGCAGCCCTGTCCATGTCCTTCCTATTTTGTTCACTTTCGTGTCTACTCCGTGAGTTTTCAAGTTTTCATCTATTTCTTGTGCCCTGTGAGTTCCTGGTGAAGGCGTTTCTAGATTCATGCTCGTAAATTACGCAGGGTGAATTGGCCAGATAGATATGGCGGAATAAGTTGTAGTTAACAGAATAGTCTCAGTCTTGGCCAACCTGGGAAGTCGTGGCTGATACTCACTCCGAACAGCGCCTCTTATTTGTGGTATACCAGGGGCTGGTCCTTTCTGTAATTGATTAAATCATGACAATTCTATCTTTCTGCAGACTGGAAAAGAATCCCTGGTTAAACTATACGAATCACTGAAACACATTCACAGGTTTTGTTTGCCACTCGCGGAAGTAGAAATTTTTTTTAAAAAGTTGCATATCCCTTACAGGACGTTGCAGTAAATACCAGCATTTTTCAGCTGTTGTTGATGTTCTTGGCAATATTAAGCTCAGTATTTTGCCATTGCTTTCTGAGCGACCGGCCCACACACCACGTAAGTAACCAACGCGACCCGATCCGCTGCCGAATCTCGCGCAGCTGTGTTCCTCACGTGGATATACGGGATTACGGAGAAAGTTGTTAATTCCTTCCCAGGGAGACCGGCAAGAAGAGATTAGAGGATACATTTAAAATAAAATTTACAATCTATAATTACCGCACAGGGATTCGAACCTGGCACCTTCAAATGACGACATTTCGCTGAAGAATCAAATATATTTGACACCCCAAAAACGTGTCATCATTAGTCAGGTCTATAATCGACCTGAACGCAAAATTATGGAATATAGGCAGAATTCGCATCTAACCATTGAAATAGCATAGGCCAAGTAACAAACACACAAACACATCGGATCGCAACTCTATGTCTAACATATAACTAACATTTAAAGAGCAATAATTGGTTGGTTTTCAGGAATGTAGAAGATAAATCGTCTCTGTGGCTAAGAGCTTGCGAACGCGGTTTGTGAGCCCGTATACCCGGGTTTGAAACACAGCGATGCTGGTTTTTTCGAAAAAGGTATAGGAGCCGGTCGTTCAGAAAGCAATGGCAAACTACTGAACGTAAAACTTGCCCAGGAATCACGAACAGCCAAAATGCTGGGGTTGACTGCAACGTCCTGTGAAGGACATGCAACTTAATTTATTTTAGAAGATATAAATGGAATCAGCATTGGAGGACGAAACATCAATAACATTAGATATGCAGATGATACAGTATTGATTGCAGACAATGCAGAGGATCTATAATAATTAGTAGACGCAGTTGTTGTACACAGTGAGCAGCTGGGGTTGGAATTAAATTGTAAGAAGACACAGGTTATGGTCGTCACTAGGAAGAACAAAGTACCACAATGTAATATACAAGTAAATGGGAATATTCTTCAACAAGTGAATCGGTACAATTATCTCGGAACAGTCATAACATCTGATGGGAGATGTATTGAAGAGATTAGAACAAGAATCGCCATGGCGAAAATAGCCTTTAGCAAGATGAAAAACATTCTGACCAATAAAAAGATGTCAATTGAAACGAGAAAAAGAGTGTTGAGGGGATACATAGAGCCTGTTCTTTTGTATGGATGTGAAACTTGGACAATGTGCAGTCAAGCTGAAAAACATCTGATGGCAACAGAAATGTGGTTTCTGAGGAAAGTGCAAAGAATACCATAGACCGACAGAAAAACCAATGACCAAGTACTACAGGAGACAAATGAAAATCGTAAATTGATTAGAGGGATTAGACGTAGACAGTCAACATTTTTGGACATGTTATGAGAAGAAATGGATTGGAGAACTTAGTGACAACTGGCAAGATCGAAGGGAACAGACCAAGAGGAAGACCGAGAGGAAAATACCTGGATGGCTTGGCCACATGGCATGGACGAGACAGGAACAATGAGCTGATCCACGACACTGGTGATCGAGTGAAATGGTGAGTCATGACCGCCCACGCTTGTATTCCTTGTAAGGGACAGTTATTGCTGATAATTTCCCTAATTTATGCTTCTTTCCAATGTCTTGTCTGAGTGTCGATCAATACCAGCTAATTCATTTCTGTTGTTATTTCGGTGGGCTCACTGGTTCTCCAGAATCATACTTAGAAGTAACGAGAGTCTGCAACAGAAAGAACTAATGCATTCATTAAGAAGGTGGCTACTCATACAACAACCACACTCTTCCAGTAGCCACCACTTGGCATTGGTCATTCACTCAGCAGGAGCCGAACCAGTCGGGTAGAAAGTGGGAATATAACCACTCAATGCGTATCTCCTCAATAACACGCCTTCCCATTCTGTGACAGAATATAACATCTCGTACCGTATCTCCTCAATTAAGTGTTGCTCCAGTCTGTGAATGATAGTCTGGAATAGTTGTCGGCAAGAACAGCTGGCTGGTTCCGAGAGACACAGAACAATGGTAGCACTAAGAGGGAGGACTCTGCCTGGGGCAGGCAACAAAGCCAGCTGTAGCATGACAGTTAACGTTGAATTAACTCTAATTCTTGGGACCACTCAAGTAGTTATCTGAAACTGGCAACTGAGAGAAAGATTGTGCATAGCACACAGACAGACAGACAGACAGACAGACAGACAGACAGACAGACAGACAGACAGACAGACAGACAGGCAGACAGGCAGGCAGGCAGGCAGGCAGGCAGGCAGACAGACAGACAGACAGACAGACGGGCTTCGGGTCCGGGTAGACAGACAGAAAGACAGCCACACAGATGTATATTGATAATACAATCTGTAAACTTGTGGAGGAAACATCACAAACCCAGCCCTAACTAATTGGCTTGTGTTGTACTGAAGCATGACCAGGCTACACGATACAATGTCTCAACATAGATTACAAATCCAGTTACGGTCTTGCACGCTCCGCTGATGTCTGAGCCTGAAGTGGTGGAGGAGAGTTCTGCAACACATTCACGGCGATGGTACATGCAAGCCCTCTGTGGGTCTCAGGCGAACACCAAACCAACGCATCGGGCTACCAAGTTAAAACGCTGTCTTCCAGAGAATTCCTAACTAGTTTAGTTTAGATTAGTTTAGTCGACGGATCAACATCACGGCACATGGGTATAACCCATAAGTGCTCCGTTCTACTCATAACTCAAGCCTGAGTCCGGAGAATCTCAGCTCAGTGCACGAACTCCGTACCACCTGAGAGGATCCTGAAATACTTTGGGTAGATTTGTAACTCGAAATTTTGCCCGGGCAGCGCCGTTAGGTTACTCTTTTTCGATTTCCAACTGCCAAGGGACTTTTTTACGTGCGCAACAATACACACGGGCGTCCGATCTCACTGCCAGGAGACCAGGGAAATTTTGTTACTAGAAGTCCACATGAAAACAATTCCGGCCCTGACTGGGACTTGAACCCGAGACCTTCAGCACTTGAGGCGGCAACCATACCTCGAGACCACTCAGGCCTCTAACTTGTAATTTTGAGCTAATTCGTAACCAACCAAGTATATAGACACAGTGTCATGTTCTGGTACGTTGCGACCAACCACAGGTTGATTTCCTAGGCACTTTTACTTTCAATAGTTGACCACTGCTTTCTGAACCAGAAGGCAACGTTGAAGTCCTACAGACAGATGTGTGTAGAATGAACCTTCTACCTCGCCGTCAACGCAATGGAAGTTCAGGGCGAGCGCAATACACCCTTCGATCATCTAGGCTTCTAACCAGGCGTTTATATTCGTACGTGTTTATATGAATATTTTTGTTTTGTGATTTATTGTGGAAGTGTTAACTGATTAAGTGCCGTGGGCTGCTTAATCGTCTTAAGCGACTTCTAGTTTATGCCATGGGCTTATATATCACCGAAATATAATCATTGCGTTATAATACAACATATCAGAAACCATAATAATAACTTTAAAAGTCATAACTTTGGCATACCCCTACTTCCCACTTATTGCCATCCAACTGTGCTTAGTTCAAATATACTTTTTGTTTGGCACTGAATCTGTTTAAATAATCCAAGTGGCTGACAAGTTGATCAACACAGCCAAGAAAAGGTACAACAATCTTCTTATAGTCCAGTGTGGCCATGGTGGTATGTCTTTCTCTGTCTCGTGTGCTGCCAGTCATTTCTGATACTGCACTTCCTCCATGTCAAGACTGACCCAATTCTCTAGAAGGCTGTGAGGTTTAACTCTGATTTCCGGTGCATTGGTGTTCAGTTGGCCTTAGCCTTGGAAAGAACTCTCGTCTGTCGGATTGATCTTGTTGTAAACTGTTTCAGACCTGGTACCTAGCATCAGCACGAGGATTGTGTTACGTTACAGAGCTCTCCTCCGCTTCTCGAAGCTCAGAAGTCAGTGAACGGTGTATGTCCAGTAATGTAACTTGCATAGATATGTATGTAATATGCATAGAGGCATATTGGCATGCAACTTACTCAAGATAAACAATCAGCATCATGTATCATGCCGATCAGCTCGTTAGCTCATGTATAAGTATCTCACGCGATCACCAAAGTGGTGGATCAGCCTTGTGTTCTGCTCTCGTATATTCCATGTGGCCAAGTCATCTAGATATTTACCTCTCCGCCTTCAATCATCATCATATGCCTTCCTGATAAGCGTGGGCAGACTTGTTTCGCCATCTCAGACAACAAACGCCTTCAATACCTACAGCAAAATGACCCAGTTGCATCAAATTTTACTACAGGCAGGAAACGTGCTAGATTCCTTGTCACTCAGCCCGACTATGATACTGCAGACAGGTAATCAACATTGGCTTGAGATAAAACTCATCCTCGGTGAAATCCCGCTCGTCGGCAGCAAGCAACATCTTGACAAATCATGCGTCTGGCGCTGCTTACAGATAACATCGTCTGCCAGGCTGGAACCGTTGCCTGACACTAACTCACTACAACGTCCTTGATCTAAAGTCAACTTTTCAAGGTGTGTCACAACCAATGAGCGCTATTTCGCGCTGATCGTCCGTGCAGTCCACTCTCATCTGAGCCGTCTAGAGGCGTATGCTAACTCATTCTGAACGAAGTAACTCACCGTACGTTTGTTGGTTATAGCTTACATCTTGTGTTTAACTTAGCTCCTTCTGTACTAATCAATAACAGTATGTCTAGAAAAAGAATAAGAATAATAAGTGTAGACGATCTAAACAGTTAGTTGTATGCCCTTTACAGGACGTAGCAGTTAACCCCAGCATTTTTGGCTGTTCGTGATTCCTGGGCAAGTTTACGTTCAGTAGTTAGCCATTGCTTTCTGAACGACCGGCACCCTTACCATGTCATAAAGAAAACCAACACACCTGTGTTTCGAACGCGGGGATATACTGGATTACAAGCTGCGTCTTTAAATCCTTCGCCGCGGAGCCGATCATCAGATGAATAAAACTAGATAACAACATGTCTAGAAGACAGTCGCAATTACAGCTGTCTACATTATAATCTGCCAAGATAAATCAACCAAGTGCCGCCTACGATATGAAGGATGGCTGCAATGGCTCTCCAACACTGTCTGTCGCCTTGATTGTACATTCTGTCAGACTGCTGTTTGCTCATTTCTTAATGTTATCTTCCCACTTGCATCGCTGTCTACCTCTTGCCTTCGATGTGGCCGAAATATTCCACTTGCCTCTATTTTATTTATGTCAGCAACTCTCTCATTTCCAGTTTTAATCTGTCCAGACATAAAACAATATAACTGAACTGTCTAGATGATAATATGTCACACACACGCACACACACACACACACACACACACACACACACACACACACACACACACACACTTTGTGAGGTCGATGAAGGCAATAAACAGTGGTTGATTCTGTTCACGGCATTTTTCTTGCATTTGACGCAATGAGAATATCATATCAATGGTAGACCGGTTCTGTCGAAAGCCACACTGTGATTCGGGGTAGACTTGATCTCCTTGCTTGCTTGCTTGTGTTCACTGGCTGTGAACTCCAGCGTGAAGTCCTGTTTGTCGGATGAATACACCCTGTTGTCCAACATCAATGTGATATCATACCGGACCTGAGGTTTGCGTGAGTATCCGTTGTCCCATGTCTGGCTTATTGGTGTGCAGACTGGTGTTTCCTCGCCATACAGGCAGATACTCTCCGGCTTCGGAGGAATCCCCTTGATCTCCTAGGACTTGAAGTCTGCGCAGAACAATTCTGGCAAATACTTTTCCAACAATACACAGAAGTGAGATACCCCTTGACACATGCCTGGGTTCACTATCATTAAGGTGAGTGTCCTTGATAACAATGCGACAATATAAAGAAGTTTACGGGGTGAAAGGGCATTCCCCGGAAAGGAAAAATAAGAACATAAAACGGGGAAGGTTGTGGGGGGGGGGGGGGGGGGCTGCAAAGAAGGGTTAAAACAGTGAAAAAAATTGAGGAGGGGAGTTGAGTGTTGGGAACCGACAGTAGAGGTCGGCGGTCCGGGATATTGAAGGATAGCGGAGTTAAGGAGAGAACTCCGAGCTGTGTTTTGTTCAATGATGGACAGTACAGTTTGGGGACCCGACAAGTGTAGGTCGGTGGTCTGGGAAAGTGAAGAATAGGGGAGTTAGCGATACAACTCCGCCTGTGGTTTTCAGTGATAGGAATTCTGAGACTAAGGATTAAAGACTGAGCCAGTTATCAGCAGACATAGTGAGTTGAAGCCTAGCCCTAGAGAGGGTCGGATAGTTAGCGGAGGCGTAGATCCAGAGTGGGATGGATCCAATGAGTTCGGGCCGGGAGAGTGCTAGTAAACTGTCGTGGTGGATGAGGTTAAGTAGGCCTTGAGAAGGCAGTGTTATTCAAGTGTTCGGTTGTAATGAAGATATATTCTGAGAGAATTATTGTTCCTGGATTTATGTGTTGTGTGGTTCCGTGTTAATTCAGCACTAAATGGATATTATGTGCGCAAACTCAATCGTGTTCACTGACTGGTTGATGTATGTTGTAGGGGTGACTTGTGGTGTGAGACAGATGGCTAACTCAGCTTCCACACTGCAGTAATATAGAAGGAACAGTATGATCTAGACAACGACCAATCTTAATTTGATACAAAAGAGTTTGTGTCACCCCTATAGTTGTTGCAGTCGCTCCGATAGCCCATGTTCTTGTCCGGTGTTATGATGCTTGAATCTTTGAAATCCAGTCGGACTTGTCCGTCTCGCCAGTGTGACATAATCACCAACCATCATTATACAGTGCGTCAACATTTACACACCAAAACAGAGAAAGTCATGTAATTGACCGCACTAATGAGGACGAACACAACTTGACACCTGAGATAGACAGATATCGTCTAAATATAGAAATTACAGCGTCAACAACTAGAGAGCTCATTGGAGGGAGCGGGTCACATGACGTTAACTTTGACCTGCGGTACGCGTTGAATATTGAAAATAGCGCACTTCTCCTACAGCAGCCTGACGACCGGTCAGATAGATTGTGTGACCTGTCTTTTCAAATGAACCAAACGGCAGTTTGATCAGAAATCCTAGGTAAGCTTGTGAATCCTCAGATCAGTGTGATGCCCAGATGTATACAGTCGAGGTATCCAGTGTTTGTGCGTCAAATTAAATGTATTACTAATAAAATAAAACCTCTGAAAATGTAAAATTGTCGACTGCAAACTTCTAGCTACACCGAGCCGTTTCCCCGGCAAAACTCACAATCTCATACTTTCTCAAAACTGCAAACTCTGAAGTTCTTCAATACATCTGTTAGCTTTATTATGTGCATACTACAACAATCTATCACAGAAAACGTACGAGGTGAGAATTCAAACGCTCTCTTATGCATTTCATCAAAACTGCTTAAATTGCTATCTGCGAATCACAAGACAGTTTGTGCACAGGAACCACTGCATCACTTGAAAACGTACTTATTTCTGCCTATTCGCAATCTAAGGAGCTGAGAGAGAGATTATATCTTTCCTTTCCTCTTTATGAATTGAAATAATAGGGTTTGGTAGAAATTAGTTGTATTTATGTGTCAGATTTTCACTTAGACAAAGCATTCATTAACTGCATTGCCTAGAATAGGGTACGCTTCACAGACGCCAATTGTGACAGACGGCCTAGTTAATCTGTCCAGACCAACAGGTAAACAAAACCTCGGTCTATAGCCAACTGTTGATCGCCAACAGAATGGACATGATGTGCAATAATAAGAGAAGAAAAAGAATAAATTAATATGTAGAGTAAGAGAGGAGGATTAGGAGAGGTACATTTTGTAGCAACCTCTTACTAATGTATTGTTGTCATGATTTGTATGGATTACATTTTGTAGCAATTACACATCAGAAATTCTGTATGATGGCCATGAATAACAATCAAAGACTAGCTGAGTTATACTCATATTAACTGATGAAGATAGGGAAAAATGGTGCAAGCTATGAGAACTCAATCAACAGAAGTTAACTTTACACACTACACAACACAGCATTCCACTCCACACCACAACAACAGCAGGCAAAAGGAAATGATTTATAAGAAGAAGAAGACAAGTAGTTAATTTGGAAGGTACAGAGAAATATTTATATACACTATGCATAACCAAATGAGTTGATGAAGATGTTAAATTGAATGCCCTTTATTAAAATGCATCTTATCCTTGTCTTGGTCTTGCACTATCAGCTTGACTTAAATGCTCAATGGAACAACACCTCATCACTCCTATCTATGTCTGACTGTACACTTCTCACTGAACCCCAGGTACACTGAGAACATGCATACAGCCGGTACCAGATGATAGCAGGTGCATACAGTGTAATATACTCTGACCCCACACAAATTAACACAACACCAGATCAGAGGAGGGGAAACTAATGCCTACTTTCCAGGTGTTATACTTCTTCCAACCTTATCCTTCCTGTTGTGTTTTGTTTTGTTCACACTTAATAACATGCTGGAAAAATTACATTGGTAGGATTATACATGCCTCTGTGAATTTTACACAGTGATGTTCTTGGTGGTGACCTGACCAGAAGAGGGGGGCAGAGAAAAGAAGATCCCCACATATGAGATGGAAGATAACCTCAGGCCTTGAGCAGAGCAGGGGCGGCCTTCAGGGTAGCTTTACTGGCAAGTATTGAAACGGATTCATCAGTCCATGGACCCAGGTTCAACCCAAATCTACCACTCAGAGGTGACTTTTTCTCGTGCCAACAAACCCAAATCACTCAGAGGAAAATGAGAGACCACACTACACAAAGCACTATGAGACTTACTCAGATGTTTTAGAAAAACTTTCTTTACACTGAAAGATGTCTTATAGAACACTCATGATCATCATTTTGATTATTATTCTTTATTGATTGTCTGTAATTGGTACTGATTTGCATTTTTTCACATTGATCATATGTCATTATGAACAGATATCTAAAATGTAGAAATGTTTAAGAAAAAGGCCAAAAGACACAGGCCAATCAATAAATTCTATACACAGTAACTGAATCTCATAATTTAATTCCAGTTCACCCTGTCTGTTGATTATCTGTCTTATTTGTGTAAACAATATGTCTATGTGTACCAGTATTTGTTAAATTTATTTACCAAATTACTAAACTCAATGGAATAGCAAAAGGGAAAAGAGAAACTCTATATCTTTTGAATGTTCCAGACCCATGTTATTCTTCACCTGATTTATACTGAGGAAGTCTTTCAGACATTTCACAGAATATCTATCGGGGGTTAGAGAGCTATTAAATTCTTGGTGAAGGGGGCAGAGTCAGATCTAGTATTCACTACTTCTTAAAGAGGACCATTAACTCCTAGACAAACAATGAAACCGAGTCTGTAATACTTCAAGGGTCGTATTCTTGATTTATTTACATATTGGAAGAGGATGGGGCCCAGCTTCTTTAACTAGAATATGGGGTGTGCACTACAGTGATCCCCAGTCCCTTCAGAATATACGACAGCCAGCATAGCTCTATTAGCTGGTGGATCTGTAGAGTGAGTGTGTCTTGCCCACTCCTGATTACCTCTATTGGAATCCCATCCTCACCTGGAGCCTTGCCACATGCAAGTTCATTTATAGCACACTTAACTTCTGTTATGGTGGGAAGTGTGCCCAGGTGGTCAAGAGTTGGCAGGGCCTCTATGGCGTTGAGGGCATCATCCGCTAGTTTGGTCTCACTTGAGTAAATCTCCAAATAGTGCTCTACGCATCTATCCATCGGCTGTTTCTTATCAGTGATGATTTCTCCAGTCCAGGTTTTCAATGGTGCACTTCTTTTGATCATTGGACCACAGGCTTTTTTATCCCTTCATACGTGCTTCTGACGTTTCCCTTATCACTTGCATTTTGAATGGACTCACATAATTTGATCCAGTAGTCATTTGCACACTGCCTGGCAGCCTTTTGCACATCCTTCCTAGCTTGCTTCAGCTCACGCAGAGTGTTACGCGTTGTTCTTTCCTTGTTTCTTAAGAGAGCTATCTGCTTCATTTCAATCAAGGGCTGCAGTGTCTGGCTGTTTGCTGCAAACCAGTCCTGTCTCTTATGATCCACAGTGCCGTGAGAGAGAGAGAGAGAGAGAGAGAGAGAGAGAGAGAGAGAGAGAGAGAGAGGTGGGGTGGGTGGGTGGGTGATGGAAATATTGAATACAGAGATATTGAGAAAGAGAGAAGACAGAGAGAGAGAGAGAGAGAGAGAGAGAGAGAGAGAGAGTCGATAGAGAAGGTGAGTGAGAAAGATAAAGATGATAGAGAGAGTGTGTGAGAAAAGAGAGAGAGTGTGTGAGAAGAGAGCGATAGAGTGTGAGAAGAGAGCGATAGAGTGTGAGAAGAGAGAGAGAGTGTGTGTGTGTATGAGAAAAGAGAGGGGAAGATAGAGAGAGTGTGTGAGAAAAGAGAGTGAGTGTGTGAGAAGAGAGAGAGATATAGAGAGTGTGTGTGTATGTATGTGAAGTGAAAGAGGTAGAGAGAGAGATAGAGTGAGAAGAGAGAAAAAGAGAGTGAGTGGGAGAAGAGAGAGAGAGAGAGTGTGTGAGAAGAGAGAGAGAGTGTGAGAAAAGAGAGAGCGTGTTTGAGAAGAGAGAGAGAGTGAGAAAGAGAGAGTGTGTGAGTGAGAAAAGAGAGAGAGTGTGTGAGAAAAGAGGAGAGGGTTATGAGAAAAGAGAGAGTGTGTTAGAAGAGATAGAGAGAGTGTGTGAGAAGACATAGAGACTGTGTATGAGAAGAGAGAGAGAGAGAGAGAGAGAGAGAGAGAGAGAGAGAGAAGGAGAGAGAGAGAACGAACGAATTTTATTTTAAAAGGGTAACAAATTGGGCACGCAGGCCCGTCTTACATTCGGCCCTTTCGATCACTCATCTTTCATTCATCAAATGTGCATGTTACATTCACATGGGGAAAAAAACATTGTCAAATGAAAGTTGTAAACATAAACAGTGCATATTTAAATGTTGTGAGACACATCCACCATCCACCTTCACACCCCGCAGCCACCCACACATCCCTCACCCACACATTCCCCACCCATCACACCCCTTCCCACCCACACATACCTCCACGCACTCAAACAGACTCAGGCAAACATACATGCCACCACCCACCCACCGATCCCCCACCCACACACATTTCCCCACCCACACATACATCCCCCACCCATCCCATAACCGACACACACACACCCACCCACATATTCTCCACCATCCACCCACACACCCGCAACCACCCAGCAAAACACACATCACAAAACCACACACACATACCCCGTCAACCCACACATCCCGCACCTATCCATACATACATCCTGCACCCTCACAATTTTCCCCACCCACCCAGACACACATCAGCCAACCTACACCCACTCACCCACCCAATATCCGCCACCTCTCAACTACACATCCTCCACCTATACACATATCTCCACCCACAAACACATCTCCCCACCTGCCCACACATATCCCCCACCCATAAACACTCAAAAACACACACCTCCCACGCACACACACCCCACCACTAACATATACCCCACCTACACACATCCGCCGCTCACACACATCTTCCCACAAACACACACATCCCCCAACCATACACTCATCTCTCACACACATCCACCCACTCACGTACTCATCCATCAACCACTAACACCCACACATCACCCACCCGCCCATCAACACATGCATCTCTTATATACCCTCCCACACACCCCTACCACCCAGCTAAACACACATCCCCCATCCTCACATACATCCCTCATCCACCTGCACATCCCACACCTCTCCCACCTCTCACACATCTCCCCTCCCACACAAAACTCCACCCATAAATACATCCCCCCACACACACATCCCCCACATACATTCCTCATACACATCTCCGCCCACACATCTCTCACCCACACACACATCTCCCCACCCACCCACACATCCCCATCTACAAACCTTGACAAACAAGTATAACTTCCGAAATTCTTTACCATTATATCATATTACATGCGACCAATTCAGTAATTTTTTTCAAACTGACATAGACCAGTTGAAGGCTTCAATACCTAATTCTCCTTGCAACTTATCTTTACTGTCATCGTTTTGCGAGAATAGATGCTCCCGCGATATTCTTTGCGATATACCTCTAATGACAATCACTGAAGTATTCACTTACCTCAGTAGCCTAAAATACACAACCTCATCTGGGTTAGATGGAATCAGCAACCGGATTCTCCGCTGTGCTGCGCCAGTGATCTGTATATCACTAACCTATGTATATAATCAGTGTCTCACCAAAGGCCATTTTCCATCAGCTCTCAAAATTGCTAAAGTGTACCCTCTAATTAAATCTGGTTCATTGGACAATGGTCTCCAGAACAATTACAGACCCATTTCCTTACTATCATCACTATCTAAGCCACTAGAGAAACACATCCATAAAGTAACATTACAGTATTTAGTTCGCAACAAGCTTACTGTTGACAGCCAATCAGGATTTCGACCAAAATATTCTTGCCATACGGCCTTAACAAACATGATAGAAAATTGGCACCAGAATATAAACAACAACAGTCTATGTGGAACTGTGTTTATTGATTTCAAGAAAGCATTTGATATGATAGACCATGTTATTTTAATTAAAAAACTTCAGACAATGAAAATTGGCCCTAATGTAGTCACTCTAATATCATCTTTTCTATCAAACAGAAAGCAAGTAGTATCACATAATAAATCTCTGTCTCAAACCACTACCTTCAATATTGGAGTACCGCAAGGCTCTATTCTTGGCCCTCTATTATTTGCCATATATATTAACGATCTACCTTTGCATCTTTCGTCGTCCTGCGATCTATTTGCAGACGACTGTACAGTGTACACAAACGCTGAAAACTGTATTTTACTGGAGTCGTCTTTACAACAAGAATTATATAATGTAATCAGGTGGAGCTATTCAAACCGTATGCAAATTAACATCACTAAAACAAAATCAATGTTATTAGACAAAAACTTCAAACTCTAAGCTCACACACATCACTTCAACTTCACATCGATAACATGCCAGTAGAAAGTGTAATTGAGCACAAAACATTAGGCCTAATCATTGATAGAAACTTATCCTTTAATTCCCACGTTCAAGCGCTCATTAAACAAACAGCGAAATAGGTCTACCAACTCGCCAAAATTAAAAACTGCCTTGATGAGGACACAAGGAAACTATTCTATACTTCTCATATACAGACACACTTTGACTACTGCTCTACAATCTGGGACGGTTGTTCTAATTCAAACACCAAGCGACTTTACTCACTCCAGAAACGGGCCATGAGTCTAACTTATAGCAAACATTTATCTGACAATCCTAGCCTGTATAAACGCCTTCAGTTACTACCACTCCGCAAACGCCTGCTTTTCAATCAGGCTAAACTAGTTCACACAACCCTGCATCGGAATGCCCCAAATTACCTGTGGCTATTGTTTAAATATAATGCTAGACACAGTAAACGTTTAAATATATTACACATTCCGAAGCCTAGGATTGACTTATACAAAACAAGCTTAACGTACTCTGCAGCTCAGCTGTGATCTTCCACAAGAAATCAAAGACATCACCAATCCCTATTCATATAATCGCAAATTATTCGAACACTATCTCAATACGGATTACCTTCCCCCTTAATAATAGAGATAATAATAATAATAACAAAACCCTAGTACAACAGCCAGTCCCCTTTTGGTAGGCCAGTATACTCCACATGGCTAATAACAAGTGTCAGATCATTATCTAATATTACTGTGTCATGTAGTTTTGATGTTCGCATTTTGCCCATGCCTTTATAATGCATATCTTTTATATTGTTGCTGGTCTCTGTTAGCCTTGAATGATGTGTGAATTAAATAATGTATGAAAGAGAGTGATAGAAGTGCAGAATGTTAGACGGGCCTGCGTGCCCAATTCTTAACCCTTTGAAAATAAAGTTTGTTCGTTCGTTCGTTCGTTCGTTCTCTCTCTCTCTCTCTCTCTCTCGCTCTCTCTTTATCGCTCTCTCTCTCTCTCTCTCTCTCTCTCACACACACACGTACATACACACACGCCCACAAACAACATAAACGCACCTACACACATCCACATACTTACGCACACGTACTCACATAAAACACAAATACACACTTCCTCGCATACATTGCATGCATGCACACTTACACACACACACACACACACACACACACACACACACACACACAAACATATACACATACATATACGAGCACACAAACATACATACACACATATACACACGCACATGCATATAAACACATACAAAACACATGAACGCACACCTTAAAAAACGTACAGACATACACACACATAGGTACACACAGATAACAACATGTACACACACATATACACCCATACACACATACAGACATGCACACACACAAACATCCACACATATAAACACACACACACACACACACACACATAGACACACCCATCTATCCACACACATATATTCTGCCTCACATAATCACTAAAACTAATATGAATAAACTCCCACACTTTTCACACGTACACACTGTCGACTATCGTGAGCATCCTCACAAGAACATTCAAAATTGGGAAACAATTGGAAAACATGTAAAATATGGAAAATGGTGATGAATATATGGTATACTATGTTTAACGTAAAAATAAAATAGTGGTCCAAACCAGTAAGATAATTCCTGGAATTGACATAAACATGATGAAATAAGCAGTGCATGTTAAATTCAATTGGCAGTAAAAATGCTAATATGACAGATGAGGATACAGAAAAAAAAATATGGCATAATGATATGCTTGCGCTCATCTCTCTCTCTCTCTCTCTCTCTCTCTCTCTCTCTCTCTCTCTCTCTCTCTCTCTATTTATTTTTCTTTCACGCACACTGACACACTAACTCTCTTATTGTCTCATTCTCTCCCTCTCTTCCACTCACTATTCTCTCTCTCTCTCTCTCTCTCTCTCTCTCTCTCTCTCTCTCTCTCTCTCTCTCATGCTTATACGCACTCGCTCTCACACTCGACATCATTTACATACTCACATATTCCCTCTCACTCAATCTCTCACTCACCCTCCCACTTACACTCACTCTCTTTCTCTCTTTCTCTCTTTCTCTTTCTCTCTTTCTCTCTTTCTCTCTCTCTCTCTCTCTCACACACACACACACACACACACACACACACACACACACACACACTCTCACTCGTTCACTCTCTAAATCATACTAAATCACTCTTTTATTCGCACACACAGACAAGCGAACAGACACACACACTAATTCACTCTCACTCATTCACTTTCTCATGCACTCTCTCACTCACCCACTCTCTCTCTTACACACTCACTCGCTCTCACACTCACTCACTTGCGCACATACATGCATACTCACAAATTCTCTCTCACTAATTCACGCTCCCTTACTCACTCACTCACTCCCTCACTCACTCACTCACACTCACTCACTTTCTCACTCTATCACACAGACAGGCAGACACACAACACACCCACTCTCTCGGATTCACTCATTATCTCGCTCAATCTCTCACACATACGTTCACACACTCACTCACTTTTACACTCACTCAGGCACACGCGCAAGCATACTCTCTCACTCTCTGTCTCATACTAATTCTTCCACTCACACTCTTTCTCACTCACTCTCTCACCCACTCTCTCGCTCACACACATGCAGTGAAGAATGATAGTGAAAAAATGATACCAGTAGGTGACTTATGGAGGCATATAGTCGGTATGAAGTAAGTATTGAAAGAGTTTTCGGTTGAACGTGTAAGGACTCATTGGAGTTTTCAGATCTGGTGGAAGGCTATTCCACAAGTGAGCACCAGAATATGCGAAACAAGTTTTGTATAAGTCCAATCTAGGCTTAGGAACCTGTAATAAATTTAAGCGCTTACTGTTCATTGCATTCGATTGAATTAACGGTAGAAGATACTCTGGGGTATTGTCAGATATAATTTCATTCACTAATTTGGCTTTATTAAAAAGGAAGCGCTTTCGAAGTGGTAGAAGTCTTAGATGGCTGTATAATTTATTACTCTTAACGTGCTTTATGCTAGAAACTAGACGTATAGCGCTGTTTTGAAGCGAACATAATCGTTTCATATCAGATTTAGAGCAACCATCCCAGACTGTGAAACAATAATCGAGAGGTGATTGGAGATAGGATGCATGGAATATGTTTCGTGTGCTTTCATCCAAAAAGTGCTGAATTTTAGCAAATTGGTAAACTTTTTGTGCTATTCTCTTGGTAAGGACGTGAACATGAGAGCTCCATTTTAAATGTCTGTCAATTAAAAGACCTAATGTTTTATGTTCATTTACATTAATTATAGGTAACGTGTCCACGTGGAGCTTGAGCGGTGTCCCAGTTATGGCTAGGGTCTGTAGTTTTTGTCTGGTCGTTATTAGTATGGATTTGGTTTTGTCGATGTTAATTAACATGCGGTTTTCATTGCTCCATCTACTAAGGTTGTCAAGTTCGTTTTGTAAAGAGCTCTCTAAGTCACTAAGGCTCTCTTGACTAGTGTAATAGTGCAGTCGTCCGCAAATAGGTCACACAAAGTATTGAGGTATAAAGGAAGATCGTTAATATACACTGCAAAAAGCAGCGGACCTAGTATTGAGCCCTGAGGCACACCAATATTAAGTTGTGTGGGTCTTGATTGACAGTTATTGAAGGACACTACTTGTTGTCTGTCAGATAAAAATTACGTAATTAGGTTCACCATATTGGTGCTAGACTTCATTTGTTTTAATTTTCTAATTAAAATATCATGATCTACCATATCAAAGGCTTTTTTAAAGTCTACAAATACTGCTCCACAAATGTTGCCATTGTTGATACAAAGGTGCCAGTTATCGGTCATTTTTGTAAGGGCACTATGGCAAGAATATTTAGGTCGAAACCCAGATTGACTGTCAATTATTAGATCGTTGTTAATTAAATGATTTAGTGTTATTTTATGCATGTGTTTTTCTAATGGCTTTTATAGCGACGACAGTAAGGAAATAGGTCTATAATTACCTAAGACGCTATTATCAGTTGAGGCATTTTTAAGTAGAGGTTAAACTTTAGCAACTTTAAAGGCAGATGGAAAGTAGTTTTTGGACAGGCACTTGTTATATATGAACGTTAAGGACTCACTAATAATTGGTGCAGCACACCGAAGAATTATATTACTGATACCATCTAGGCCTTCTGAATTTGTTGCTTTGAGATTCGAGAGATATTTATATACTTCTGCAACAGACATCAAGGGAATCTCAGGGGGAATATTTCTAGAGCACTTCTCTTCACAGAATGATGACAGTGAACTTAAATTACATACTGAGTCTGGCATTGAGGACTTTAGATTCTCTATTTCTGATTGAAATAAGTAACTGAAATCCCCGCATGTTATAATGTTTGGTATTGCTGACTGTGAGGCGTGTTTCTTGTTGGTTAGTGAGTTAATAGCCTTCCATATGTTTGTGTTATTTGATTTATCTACAATCAAATTTTTGAAATGATCTTTCTTTATCCTACGAATTTCATATTTAACTTTATTTCTTAGTCTGCGGTAATTGATAAAATCTTTTTTTGTGTGTGCTTTATCTCGTTCTCTCATGATTTCGAGAACTTCTCTAGTGACCCATGGGGATTTATGTTGATTCTTGACTCGAACTTCTTTGACTGGCACATGTTTATCAAATACAGTGTATCCTGTCTTTGTCCAGTAAGCTAGTGCATCATCTGGATCAGGAAGTTGGTAAACATGTTCAGGGGCTGCATTTTTTAAGTCGTCTAAAAATAAACTTTGGTTGAGAGCTTTAAAATGTCTAAATTTGATGCTTAAATGTTTATTTTTAGGAGTTTTGAACCCAATTTTCGACCATGTACAACATATTGGGTAATAGTCACTAACTGCACTAACAGGAACAGAACATTCGATAATATTAACTGGACAAGTAACACATATATGATCAATTATAGTTGAGGACTAACTCTTGTAACTCTTGTGGGACGATTTATTAGTTGTTTGAAATTGTAAGATAGAATGATATCGTCCCATGCCTGATTGGATTTAGTAATATCTATGTTAAAGTCACCTAATATCATGACTTCTCTACCTGCTATAAACACACTATCCATCATTGTAGTGAAACAGTCATACCAACTATACTCAGCACAAGTATTCCGATATAGGTATACAGTGATAAACGGTTGCTGACTGACTGGCTTCACCTCTAACCAAACACATTCTATCTCTTCTGTCTCGAGATCACTTCAGCGGGAACAGTTGGGAGAATTGGAAATGTATACAGCAATACCTGTCTCTAATTTTTGA
Source organism: Cepaea hortensis (assembly GCA_963921405.1). Taxonomy (NCBI): domain Eukaryota; kingdom Metazoa; phylum Mollusca; class Gastropoda; order Stylommatophora; family Helicidae; genus Cepaea; species Cepaea hortensis. The sequence goes on along the minus strand of OY992894.1, from coordinate 49,910,137 downwards.
TTTGCGTCTCTTCAAATTACTTTGAACCCCTTAAGAGAGATTTCAGAGTCGGTTATTTTGTCGTTGAGACGACTTTTTGTGATTCCAAACACACGGAACTGTTTGCACAGTGTTACTGAAAGCTCAGGTAATTTATTGAGCAAATGATAGATGTTGAGATGGCCTATATGTAGACCATCTTTGTCAGCCACTGATCGTGATTGGCGAACATTACTCAATGAAAAGATTATGTCGCTTGTGGTAGAAAAATTTCAGAGTTTTTGAAACTTTATTTAGTGGTTATTAGAAGCGGTAGGAAAATGTCTGTGCTGGAGTGACATCATTAAAGCTTGGTGCAGGGCTGCAGGATTGTATTGCATTAGCTGTTAAAGTTGTAAATTCCACTGATAGGAGTGTAGATTACCGTCCAACGAGGGACCACTGCTATGAGAGCTACTGGAAGTGCCTACATTGGAAGCAGACATCGGGTGCTCCGCAACATTGTTTAACGGTGTCCCCTTTTAAAGCTTCTTTTTTCTCTTAACCTGTGCAGATGACGGTGAGACTCTCAGTTGTTTTTAATACAGTAAAGCTTCGATTAACCGTCACAAATTTAACCATCAGTTTCTGTTATCCGTCATCGTCTTTTTAAAAATATATCAATCAATCAATCATGTGCCATGCCGGAAAGCTTGGGCGGTCATGATTCGCCATTTCACTCGATCACTAGAGTCGTGGATCAGCTCAGTGTTCCTGTCTCGTCCATGCCATGTGGCCAAGCCATCCAGGTATTTTCCTCTCGGTCTTCCTCTTGGTCTGTTCCCCTCGATCTTGCCAGCTGTCACCAAGTTCTCCAGTCCATTTCTTCTCATAACATGTCCAAAAAATTTTGACTGTCTACGTCTAATTTCTCTAATCAATCTACGATTTTCATTTGTCTCTTGTAGTACTTGGTCATTGGTTTTTCTATCTGTCCATGGTATTCTTTGCATTTTCCTCAGAAACCACATTTCTGCAGCCATCAGAATATATACGTGTATATAAAAAAACAAAACATACATCTTTAAAACTGTCCACGGATTACTTTTGCATCCTACTGTATAAAGCTGGAAGTGACTTATTGTATGATGGCGGAAGTGAATAATTGTCGGCGGCGGAGGAGTTGAGCTTTATCTGGCGTGCCACAAATCGATCAATAAATATGAAAATATGAAGCGACGTTACATAAAAGCTTTTATCGAAGGATTGCTTACTGCTGATTATGCCACGACTGTCAAAGAATTTTGGAAGAGATACAACATAAAGGACACTATTTTCAATGTCGCCACTGCCAGGACTGACCTTACGGTGTCTAACCTAAAGAATGGGTGTAATAAACTCTTGCCCGAACCTAATGACGAAACTGAAGGAACTGAGACTGTTAGTGTTGACGAAATAGTGCAACTGTGCAACAATGTAGGACTAAACAGTGAAAACATTACGCCAGAAGAAGTAACAGATTGGTTGAAATGTGACAAAATGGATGGAGGCTTTGAAATTTTGAACAATGATGAAATTGTTTCTAGTGTGACTACCATTGAAGAAGAAGAAATTGATGACGATGAAGGATCAGTTCTTAACCTAAAACCGACAACTAGCCACTCAGAATAGAAACAATGTTATAAAGTGCATCGACTGGTTTGAAATGCAAGAGGAGGAAAATGCAACACAGATCCTACTTCTCCGTAAGATACGGAACATCGCCGCGCAGAAAGCTCGAGCCTCAAAGACACAGAAGGAGATGACAGATTATGTTAAAGTAACGCAGGTTTATAGTTTTACAATACGTACGTACGTACGGAAGGAAGGAAGGAAGGAAATAAGGAAGGAAAGAAGGAAGTGTCTGTGTGTGTGTGGGCGAGTGGGTGGGCGGATGCTTGCATGAAGGGAGACAGGTAGGCAGGCAGGCAGGCAGGCAGGTAGGTAGGTAGGTGTGGGTGGGTGGATGGATGTGTGTGCTTACGTACGTACGTGTGTGTATGTATATGCACTTGTGTATGTGTATATTTACGATTCTCTGTATGCATGCGTGTCTGTGTATGTCTTTGTGTGCCTCTAGTTATATAAGTGTGGGTTCTCGCATAATTTGTGAACCATCGACCAGTTGTATAGTCTCAGTTGTTCTTATTTCCTTTCTCCCTTCAGAATCTGATACATCAGCTTTCATTTTCACTCAGTATGAACTGGCACATAACAAGGCCTCTCTCACAATTGGCGATGAATACAAAGACTAGTATGCAGCATTGCGAAATGTTCTCGCACATTAAACGCATTTTTATGTGTCAACAATCTATTTCCACTGACATATAATAGACGCCAGACAGACATGGAGGTTGCTCGCCATGTTCTTGCTCCCCCGTCCCTGCAGCCAAACACATGCCTACTGGATCACCGTGGTTGTGATCGTTATGTGACGTTCGAATGGTTGTAGTGTTTTAATGCGTTCATTACTGCTGCAAGAGGAACCAAATTAGTATTAATACTGGTTTGTAGATAGGTAATGTAGAGATGTAGAGATTGTGAAGAAATTATAGGTAGTCTCTGTTACTCTATGACCTATGTTCCATATGTCTCTTTGATATAGGTCGTATAATTAATTAACCGTCTCCATTCTCTTTCTCTCTCTCTCTCTCTCTCTCTCTCTCTCTCTCTCTCTCTCTCTCTCTCACGCACACGCACACACACACACACACACACTCATACATACACACATACATGCACACATACACACAGACAGACAGAGCATCTATTATGGAAAGTCACAATCTCGTATTTCGATTGAACAGGCTGTTTTATAAGAGGTATTCTAATGTTATTATGTTTAGCGATATCAAGTCTGTTATTGATCCTTGGTAGCTCTATAAAAGTTATGTTATAGATCCTAGGTAGTGATATACATCTATGTAATTAAACCTAGGTAATGATATAAATAACATTTGGTTCACGTGCTTGTTGGATAAGCCAATGGTGCGAGGATACCATCTGAGGGATTATGGCTGAACGCCTCTAAGTCAGAATCCGGCCCGGATATGCGACGATATTCTTATTCACGTGTATGGCTGATAAACCAATGGTGCGATGCTACGATCGTAGGGATTACAGAGTTTCCGGCTTGGGTCAAGACGGCGGGACGTGTTTTCTTCTAGCTTGACTAAAGACGGTTGATCGGCGGCTTGACAATCCGCCATCATAAAACTCCCAGCTGTTACAGAATCAGATTTCTGACTCCAAATGTTTGACGATTGGCACAAACATGGAGAGCAACGACTTCTGCCCTATGTGCCGCCTTAGGCACGAGAGGAAAGACACACACACAGTGATATAAATGCCGGCTTCCTGACCTAGAGGTTAGCGACTTTTCTCCGTAATCTCGTATACTCTCGTAAGTAATGTGAGAATCAGCAGTGGTACGAATCGCGTCGTTAAGCCGGCCGCTCAGAAACAATGGCAAACTACTGAGCGTAATCTTGCCAAGAAAATCGCATATATTTATATCACTACCTAGGTAGTAATATAAATATATGTGATTAAACCTAAGTAGTGATAAAAGAAAAAAAAAATATGGTTATTGACCCTTGTTAGTGAAATAAACCTAAATTATTAAGCCTAGGTAGCGATATAAATCGATGTTATTGATCCTAGGTAGTGATATAAATCTATGTTACTAATCCTAGGTAGCGATTTAAATCTTTGTTACTGATTCTAGGTAGGAATATAAATCTATGTTATTGATCTTAGGTAGTGAATGACAAGTATGTTGTCGATTCTAAAACTATTTTTGTTATGCGCATTAACACTCTTTTGACAATTGAAAACCACACATAAACTACCGACGTCAATAGCCACCGATAACAGAATACCTACAGCTTGCTTACTTCTAGACACATTGGAGTATTGACCGGTAGTCCGGAAGTTCGTGCACCAGTAGTAAAAGCCTTCCTGTGTGTCGTAGAAAGCCAGGCGAAATGGGCTATTATGGATAATTTTAAGTACGACAAAGATTATCTTTGAACCTCATAAGTCAAATAATTTCAAGTACGGCAAAGGTTGCCTTTGAATCTCATCAATGAAATAATTTCAAGTATAACGAAGATTGTGTTTGAACGTCATCAATGAAACGACGAAGGTTGTCTTTGAACTTCATCAATGAAATGATTTCAAGTATAACGAAGATTGTGTTTGAACCTCATCAATGAAATAATTTCAAGTATAACGAAGATTGTGTTTGAACCTCATCAATGAAATAATTTCAAGTACGACGAAGGTTGTCTTTGAACTTCATCAATGTTATAATTTCAGGCATGGTGAAGACTATTTTTGAAACCTCATCGATGATATAGTTTTCAGTACAACAAACCTCATCAATGAAATAATTTCAAGTATAACGAAGATTGTGTTTGAACCTCATCAATGAAATAATTTCAAGTACGACGAAGGTTGTCTTTGAACTTCATCAATGTTATAATTTCAGGCATGGTGAAGACTATTTTTGAAACCTCATCGATGATATAGTTTTCAGTACAACAAACCTCATCAATGAAATAATTTCAAGTATAACGAAGATTGTGTTTGAACCTCATCAATGAAATAATTTCAAGTACGACGAAGGTTGTCTTTGAACTTCATCAATGTTATAATTTCAGGCATGGTGAAGACTATTTTTGAAACCTCATCGATGATATAGTTTTCAGTACAACGAATATTGTATGTGAACCCTATCAATTATATACCAGATAGCTATGGACAGAAGTAACTAGATGTGTATGAATATCCAAATCACTTTGTTGAAGGTCGTTGTTTCACTTCGGCTTAGACGATACCGCGCGCCACAATTAAAACGAAAGCGGCGGGAAGATTCAAAGACCATCGAATGATTTTCAAGTATTTCTTATTGAACCCGCTTATCTTGGAACACAATAATGTATTGATGTATGTGACTTGTTTTCTAATTTCTTAATGTTTTCTTATCTGTTAAAGTCATTGTGTTTCCTCTAAAGAGGCTTTCGCAAACTCAACGCCTCTGTTCTCAGTAAATTCACTGTTGAAGTTTTGGGAAAATGAAGTCACCCCTGCTGGCTTTATAGAACCTTGTGCGAACTTTATGGCACACTTGTACGCCATGCACCACGGCTAAACGACCCACAGAGGAGCCTGAACTGAACTGGCAGTAAATCCCCTGGGATGTAGTGTCAAGAACCACCAGTGAGTGGTGCACGCTCTACAGCTGATCAGTTCACTGGCAGATCGTGGGTGATAGGATACTTCTGCTGCTGATAATACTTTCCTGTGCTATCCTCCAAATGGCAGACTTTTGCTACAAACGATCCGTGGAAGTTGCATCGTTCTGGCACTTTGGTGTTCTAGCATTAAAAGTTTGATGTGTAGCAAAACTATTTACTTAACTACTACTTATTCACCGGACACAGGAAAACACTGCTGGCCTGGCACATTTTTTTGAGTTAAAGATAGTTATGTGTCATTTATATTCATTCATCATGTGCCATGCCGGTAAGCGTGGCCCGTCATGTTTCGCCATCTTACACGAGTCGTGGATCAAATCTGTGTTCTTGTCCCGAGTGTTCTCTAGTGTAGTAGTAGTCGAGTGTGTAACGGGGCTAGGTGGTGGCATTGTTTGAGACTCGAAGTACGCGTCTGTTTGATAAGGGTGTCCACCATAGGCGGCTCGTTTTAAGTGTATACTAAGCCGTAAATGTATAACACAGGTGTCTAGTTGCTGCCATAGCGCTTGACAGGTTCGAACCCTACTGGTGGTGAGGTAGTGTGGCAGTGGGTGAGTGTGTAACGAAGCTAGGTTGTATAATTGGCTGTTCAAATCACGCCCCTGGTCGCTAACTATACCCACCCTAGACCCCCGAGGTTTGAATCCAGCGGTATCGCTTTGCATTCTCCTCAGAAACCTAAGTTCCACAGCCAGCAGATTCAGCGTGATTGCTCATTGTCTTTACATTCATACAAAAATGCAGGTTCTATGTAGCACCGCAACACTCTTTTTTTCCTCGTAGAAATTGCCATCTTTTTACTGGTCAATATGTTTTTCATCTTCGCCATGGCGATTCTTGTTCTAAACTCTTCAAGGCATCTCCCATCAGCTGTTATGACTGTTCCGAGATACTTGTATCTACTCACTTGTTTCAGAATGTTCAAATTTGCATGTATATTACATTGTGGTATTTCGTTCTTCCTAGTGACGATCATAACCCATGTCGTTTTATAATTTAATTATAACCCTATTTGGTCACTGTGTACATCAACCACCTCTACTAAATATTGCAGAGCCTACGCAGTGTCTGTTGATTACATAAATTATATGAAGGCAGTTCACAAGTTAAATTAGATGAAGATATTTTATGACAGAAATTAAATGAAGACATTTGATTAGAAATATTTAATAAAGCTACGAAAAAACAAAGATCTGCCGGTGTGAGAAAAGCATATAAATATGTTAATGTCAGTTCCTGTGAACATATTTAGCAGAATTATTCTGAATAGTATATGAATATTTAGCTTTAAGGTGAAATCAATACTGCTGTACCGATCGGAAACACGAAGAACGGCTCAAACAACTACTAATAAACAACAAACATTCATTAACCGGTGCCCATGTAGTTCATCCTCGGCGTTCATGTTTCATTCGACAATTAGTATAAGGCCCGAAGTCACATTTGCGACTTCAAAATATGTTTTCATATCATATGTAAATATGAAGATGTATTCAAGGTGAATTCTAAGGACAAAATCCGCATGTCACACGTTACAAAAGAAAGATTTCCTTCAAACTTAAACATTAAGAGTGGAAAAAAGTATGTTGTAGATACGGTTTTTCATTTGTTTCTAGTGGGACTTGGTAATTTGTTGTTATATCTGGTCCTGATATATATATTTTTACCACATCTTCACTGATGTTTTTCATCTTGTCTGCTCATTGCCCATGCCTCACAGTCATACAAAAGTACAGGTTCTATGAAAGACAGAGACACTTTGCGGTTATTATTAACCAAAATGACAAATGAGAGGTCGGTTAATATGTAAGTATTTGTAAATAAATATACACAGGGCTGACTGGTATACAGTGATAACAAAGGTAGCTAGTTTTAGAAAACGAAATAGACGTGCTACCATAATAATATCCACACAGAATCGGTGTTACAGAATACGCCTACTCCTCACCAAAATCAGACAGCGAAGAAAGGTAATGACATTTTTGCAGTTGCGAAGTGCCGTATTAGAAACCCAAATATTAACCTCAACGTGCGGGTTAATCCAAATCTTGTGAGTGTCTTCATTCTGATCTGGAGTTGTTTACCGTGCCTCGCACGCAAACAGAGGTGGAATAGTGACTATGTGTAGCTTAACTGTGGTGGCACCATCTGGAGATATTAATCAGATACTTGGTACCCAGTGAAGATGACAGATAACCGAGGCGGGATAGGTCGCATGGCCCTCAACAAATCCAACAATGAAATAATGGTGAAATGAAATGTTGCGTCTCCGCAAAGCATTATTTTAGAAACTAAAGATTACAATCGATCTAAGAGGGTAATAATAGACAGTCTAATCCTACCAGAAAGAGGTGTCTTATACACTGTGTTCCAACGACAGACAGCTGGCCAAAAAGAAAAATACGGGTCTAGAGGGTATATGATCATATGAAGGTAACAGCTTCGATTCCGACGGGGTTGTGTGGCGGAAATATTGGTTGTGTTAATTAGCTGTGAAAGAGTTTACATCTCCGATCAACTGGTTTTGAGAGGCCTAAATAGGCAGTAGTTTAAAGAATTCAAGTACATTATTACAAGTTAAATTACATAATATCGTAAATACAGTGATATGTATAATAATCGCGTTCCCTTGATGGTTGTTAGTGTTGACGGTGCATATGGGTGTCATGTGTTGAGCGGGTGTTACATGTTGATGGGCAAGTCAAGAAATATCTCAACGAAATTTATAAATATATTGACCAAATAGGAAAATGTGTTAACCAAAGATGAAAACTATGGGTCAAGTAAAGAAAAAATTTCAAAGAAGCTTATAAAAAATAGGAAACAATGATAGTCAAACTAATTTTTAAAAAAATGGTGGTCAAAGACAGAAATATCTCATCCGAACTTATAACAAGTAAGAAAATATACTAGTAAAATCAATAAATATGTCGACCGAAGTAATACAATAGGCAGAACGATGGACAAACTTATCAATATTTCATTCAAACTTATAAAGACTATGATAAAATGTTATCCAAATCAAATAACAAGCTGACCAAACTTATAATTAGCTCATCCAACCTTATAAATAGTAGGAAAATTTGTTAGCCAAATAGGGAAAATATTGGTCAGATACACAAATATCTCAATCAAACTTATAAAAAGAAGGAGAAAAGGCTAGTCAAACTAATAAAAATGGTGGCCAAATACATAAATATCTCAACCAAACTTATAAAAAGTAGGAAAATTGTAAGTCAAATGTAAAAAATATGGGGCAAATAGGAAATCATATTAATCAAATAGGAAAAATACCACTCAAACTTATAAATAGCGCGTCCAAACTTATAAAAAGTAGGAAAATGTGTTAGCCGAATGGTGAAAATATTGCTCAAATTAAGAAACATGTCGACCGAAGTAGGAAAATACGTGATTCGATGTATAAAAACGTTGGGTAAATACAGAAAGATATCGACCAAACTGATAAAAATCTCCGCCAAACTTATGAAATGTAGGAACATTTGTTAACCAAAAGGGGAAAATGTCGGCCAAATACAGAAATATCTCCACCAAACTTATGAAAAGTAGGAACATTTGTTAACCAAATGGGAAAAAAATATTGGCCATGTAAAGAAATAGCACATCCAAACTGACAAAATATATGAAACTTTATTAGCCAAAGGTGAAAACTATTGACCAAGTAAATAAATTGCTCGTCCAACCCCAAAAAAGGTAGGAAAATTTCTTACCCAAAAGTGAAAAAGGTCGGCCAAACTTATAAATGTCTCATCCAAACTTATAAAAAGTAGGAAAACAATATTAGCCAAATCAACTAAAAGGCTGACCAAACTTATAAATATATCATCCAAACTGACCAAAGTAATAAAAATATTGGGTAAATATAGAAATATGTTGACCAAACTTTTACAAATCTCCGGTAAATTTATGAAAAATAGGAAATTTTGTTAACTAAATGTGAAAAAATATCGACCAAACTTATAAAAAGCTCTGCCACACTTATGAAAAGTAGGAAACTTTGTTAACCCACACGAAGAAAATTATTAACCAAAGATAGAAAAATATCGACCTAAATAGGAAAATGTGTTAGCCAAATGGGAAAAATATTGGCCAAGTAAACACATATTTCAACCAAACTTATAAATATGTCATCCAAATTTACAAAAAATAGGAAAATTTGTCGACCAAGTAAGACAATATATTACCAAAACTGGAAAAGATACTAATCAAAGTGAGAAAAATACCAACCAAACTAGGAAATATGTATCGTAAAGTAAGAAAAAAGTTGGCCAAAGTAATAAATACGCTAGCCAAATGAAGAAATATTAACCAAAAGGAGAAAAAAATTATAGCAAACTAAGAAATTTGCTTACACAACTTGTCGAATTGCCCTACCAACTACCCCATTTGCTTTCACAACTTATCAAATTGACCAATTAACCTCACAAATACCCCACTGACTCTCACAATTTTACTACTATAACGAAATACTGGGATTTAAGCCTGTTTTTAATCAATTTCTTTGTTTGCAGTCAAAGCATAGAAATTCCGCCAACCACCTTGTTGTTTAAGTATCCAAGGACTTAGTTTATCAGCCATATATTCGCCTACAGATTTAGCGAGGTCATCTTCCAGGTCTTGGACATTCACATCGGCGTTGTAAGAATTATCAACCCGATGCTTACCCAGACGCATGCCAAAGGTAAACAGCATAATTATTCTCACATAGTTGATGACGTTATCACTAAAGAATTCATCACTGACTAAAACAAAGACTTGGAAAACATGTTCGGGCTTGATACTGTCTTCTAGTCTCGTGAACAACACAGATTGTTGTTTGGCTATTTGACCGACAAAACCAGACAACGTCGAGTTATTTGCCTTTTTGGAATTGTAGGAACTAATAATAGTCAGCGCCATATTCACCATCTCGCTATGAACTTGTTTCAAGTAAATAGTTGCTTGTGTCAATATTATACTGACAGCTAACGTTCATCAAAAGATGTCTAGCAGTCAAACTGCTGATCCACTATTGTGAAACGGTGCAAAGTGGTCAAAATGGATAATAACATAATACGTGTATAAAGAGAAGGACTCGTCTCTTCTGGTTGGTCAAATTACCCAACCTACTGGAGATAAAACGGTTGTCACCGAAACCACTAGAAGCGTGTTTTAGACAAGTTGAATGTTCCTGTCGAACTTTACTTTTTAAATTTTAATTAACAGTGACCATACTGATGGATAATCACATCCCTACTATTGTGGTCTATTTCGTTTTCTAAAACTAGCTACCTTTGTTATCATTATATACCAGCCAGCCCTGTGTATATTTATTTACAAATACTTACATATTAACCGACCTCTCATTTGTCATTTTGGTTAATAATAACCGCAAAGTGTCTCTGTCTTTCATAGAACCTGTACTTTTGTATGACTGTGAGGCATGGGCAATGAGCAGACAAGATGAAAAACATCAGTGAAGATGTGGTAAAAATATACATATCAGGACCAGATATAACAACAAATTACCAAGTCCCACTAGAAACAAATGAAAAACCGTATCTACAACATACTTTTTTTCCACTCTTAATGTTTAAGTTTGAGCGAAATCTATCTTTTGTAACGTGTGACATGCGGATTTTGTCCTTAGAAATCATCTTGAATACATCTTTATATTTACATATGATATGAAAACATATTTTGAAGTCGCAAATGTGACTTCGGGCCTTATACTAATTGTCGAATGAAACATGAACGCCGAGGATGAACTACATGGGCACCGGTTAATGAATGTTTGTTGTTTATTAGTAGTTGTTTGAGTCGTTCTTCGTGTTTCCGATCGGTACAGCAGTATTGATTTCACCTTAAAGCTAAATATTCATATAATATTCAGAATGATTCTGCTAAATATGTTCACAGGAACTGACATTAACATATTTATATGCTTTTCTCACACCGGCAGATATCTGTGTGTTTTTTTCGTATCTTTATTAAATATTTCTAATCAAATGTCTTCATTTAATTTCTGTAATAAAATATCTTCATCTAATTTAACTTGTGAACTGCCTTCATATAATTTATGTAATCAACATACAATGCGTAGGATCTGCAATATTTAGTAGAGGTGGTTGTTGTACACAGTGACCAACTAGGGTTATAATTAAATTATAAAACGACACGGGTTATGATCTTCACTAGGAAGAACGAAATACCACAATGTAATATACGTGCAAATTTGAACATTCTGAAACAAGTGAATAGATACAAGTATCTTGGAACAGTCATAACAGCTGATGGGAGATGCCTTGAAGAGCTTAGAAGAAGAATCGCCATGGCGAAGATGAAAAACATATTGACCAGTTAAAAGATGGCAATTTCTACGAGAAAAAGAGTGTTGCGGTGCTACATAGAACCTGTATTTTTGTATGAATGTGAAGACAATGAGCAGTCACGCTGAATCTGCTGGCTGTGGAACTTAGGTTTCTGAGGAGAATGCAAAGCGATACCGCTGGATTCAAACCTCGGGGGTCTAGGGTGGGTATAGTTAGCGACCAGGGGCGTGATTTGAACCGCCAATTATACCACCTAGCTTCGTTACACACTCACCCACTGCCACACTACCCCACCACCCAGTATGGTTCGAATCTGTCAAGCGCTATGGCAGCAACTAGACACCATTGTTATACATTTACGGCTTAGTATACACTTAAAAAGAGCCGCCTAGGGTGGACACCCTTATCAAACAGACGCGTACTTCGAGTCTCAAACTAAGCCACCACCTAGCCCCGTTACACACTCGACTACTACTACACTACTCCACTACACAGAAGGACTCGAACCCGACTGGGCCGACCGACCCTAGTCACTGCCCTGCCTCCCGACACTGCCCTCACTTTACCACCCCGTCTGACCCCGCCTGTTTGTCGACCACCTGACATCTCTTTTGTCGTCTATACAAACGGGAAGCTAATTAATTACAACGGCTGACATCTTCTGGTACAAATAGCAAACCTGCCACCGCCGTTATCGCGCTCATCTTCACTGAGCCTACCCACCTAGTTCAATTGATTTTTCGCACAGTTTCATTACCATATTTCCTTGTTTAACTTTGTCGAGTGTTGCAACAACTGTTATATGATAAAGATCATGGTGGTTGCAAAGTTTGTTGTGCCGTCTATACAAACGGGAAGCTAATTAATGCATTACACCGGCTGACATCTTCCGAATCAATTACACATCTCCAACGCGACTGTGGTATCAACTACCCACCTAGTTCAATTGATCTTTCCATTGTTAACCCCGATGCTCTGATTAAAAGCGACAGCTGACACTTATAAAACCACAAAGGATCTGGAAGGCATGAGGCAGGCCACAACCCACCCACCACGAGACATGAGACATAGACCCCACCCTGAGACATGAGACATGGCTCATACCGCATGTCTCAAAGCGACTCGTTTCCATCCTTCCTTACTACTTTCTGTTTTCGAAATCAGCTGCGGGAAATTTGAAAGTAGACTTTGCGTTGTTTTCGAAAGCAATGGCAAACTACTGAATCAAAATTTCCAAGTGAATCAACAACAACCAACAAATGATGGGGTTTATTGCATCATCCTGTAAAGGACATAATGAGCATTTGCATTTGCCATTTACAAGGGGCAAATTAAAGCCGCAAACTGATTAGAGTAATTAGACGTAGACAGTCACAATTTTGTGGGCACGTTATGAAAAATAAAATAAGCAAAAGAACTTCGTAACAACTGGCAAGATTGAGGGGAAAACCACAAGGGGAAGGCAGAGACGTAAATATAGTGTTGGCCAGACCATATCGCGTTATCGGGACAAGAACTTAAATGAAGACATTTGATTAGAAATCAACACATGACACCCATATGCACCGTCAACACTAACAACCATCAAGGGAACGCGATTATTATACATATCACTGTATTTACGATATTATGTAATTTAACTTGTAATAATGTACTTGAATTCTTTAAACTACTGCCTATTTAGGCCTCTCAAAACCAGTTGATCGGAGATGTAAACTCTTTCACAGCTAATTAACACAACCAATATTTCCGCCACACAACCCCGTCGGAATCGAAGCTGTTACCTTCATATGATCATATACCCTCTAGACCCGTATTTTTCTTTTTGGCCAGCTGTCTGTCGTTGGAACACAGTGTATAAGACACCTCTTTCTGGTAGGATTAGACTGTCTATTATTACCCTCTTAGATCGATTGTAATCTTTAGTTTCTAAAATAATGCTTTGCGGAGACGCAACATTTCATTTCACCATTATTTCATTGTTGGATTTGTTGAGGGCCATGCGACCTATCCCGCCTCGGTTATCTGTCATCTTCACTGGGTACCAAGTATCTGATTAATATCTCCAGATGGTGCCACCACAGTTAAGCTACACATAGTCACTATTCCACCTCTGTTTGCGTGCGAGGCACGGTAAACAACTCCAGATCAGAATGAAGACACTCACAAGATTTGGATTAACCCGCACGTTGAGGTTAATATTTGGGTTTCTAATACGGCACTTCGCAACTGCAAAAATGTCATTACCTTTCTTCGCTGTCTGATTTTGGTGAGGAGTAGGCGTATTCTGTAACACCGATTCTGTGTGGATATTATTATGGTAGCACGTCTATTTCGTTTTCTAAAACTAGCTACCTTTGTTATCACTGTATACCAGCCAGCCCTGTGTATATTTATTTACAAATACTTACATATTAACCGACCTCTCATTTGTCATTTTGGTTAATAATAACCGCAAAGTGTCTCTGTCTTTCATAGAACCTGTACTTTTGTATGACTGTGAGGCATGGGCAATGAGCAGACAAGATGAAAAACATCAGTGAAGATGTGGTAAAAATATATATATCAGGACCAGATATAACAACAAATTACCAAGTCCCACTAGAAACAAATGAAAAACCGTATCTACAACATACTTTTTTCCACTCTTAATGTTTAAGTTTGAAGGAAATCTTTCTTTTGTAACGTGTGACATGCGGATTTTGTCCTTAGAATTCACCTTGAATACATCTTCATATTTACATATGATATGAAAACATATTTTGAAGTCGCAAATGTGACTTCGGGCCTTATACTAATTGTCGAATGAAACATGAACGCCGAGGATGAACTACATGGGCACCGGTTAATGAATGTTTGTTGTTTATTAGTAGTTGTTTGAGCCGTTCTTCGTGTTTCCGATCGGTACAGCAGTATTGATTTCACCTTAAAGCTAAATATTCATATACTATTCAGAATAATTCTGCTAAATATGTTCACAGGAACTGACATTAACATATTTATATGCTTTTCTCACACCGGCAGATCTTTGTTTTTTCGTAGCTTTATTAAATATTTCTAATCAAATGTCTTCATTTAATTTCTGTCATAAAATATCTTCATCTAATTTAACTTGTGAACTGCCTTCATATAATTTATGTAGTCAACAGACACTGCGTAGGCTCTGCAATATTTAGTAGAGGTGGTTGATGTACACAGTGACCAAATAGGGTTATAATTAAATTATAAAACGACATGGGTTATGATCGTCACTAGGAAGAACGAAATACCACAATGTAATATACATGCAAATTTGAACATTCTGAAACAAGTGAGTAGATACAAGTATCTCGGAACAGTCATAACAGCTGATGGGAGATGCCTTGAAGAGTTTAGAACAAGAATCGCCATGGCGAAGATGAAAAACATATTGACCAGTAAAAAGATGGCAATTTCTACGAGAAAAAAAAGAGTGTTGCGGTGCTACATAGAACCTGCATTTTTGTATGAATGTAAAGACAATGAGCAATCACGCTGAATCTGCTGGCTGTGGAACTTAGGTTTCTGAGGAGAATGCAAAGCGATACCGCTGAATTCGAACCTCGGGGGTCTAGGGTGGGTATAGTTAGCGACCAGGGGCGTGATTTGAACAGCCAATTATACAACCTAGCTTCGTTACACACTCACCCACTGCTACACTACCTCACCACCAGTAGGGTTCGAACCTGTCAAGCGCTATGGCAGCAACTAGACACCTGTGTTATACATTTACGGCTTAGTATACACTTAAAACGAGCCGCCTATGGTGGACACCCTTATCAAACAGACGCGTACTTCGAGTCTCAAACAATGCCACCACCTAGCCCCGTTACACACTCGACTACTACTACACTACTCCACTACACAGAAGGACTCGAACCCGACTGGGCCGACCGACCCTGGTCACTGCCCTGCCTCCCGACACTGCCCTCACTTTACCACCCCGTCTGACCCCGCCTGTTTGTCGACCACGTGACATATCTTGTGTCGTCTATACAAACGGGAAGCTAATTAATGCATTACACCGGCTGACATCTTCTGGTACAAATAGCAAACCTGCCGCCGCCGTTATCGCGCTCATCTTCACTGAGCCTACCCACCTAGTTCAATTGATTTTTCGCACAGTTTCATTACCATATTTCCTTGTTTAATTTTGCCGAGTGTTGCAACAACTGTTATATGATAAAGATCATGGTGGTTGCAAAGTTTGTTGTGCCGTCTATACAAACGGGAAGCTAATTAATGCATTACACCGGCTGACATCTTCCGGATCAATTACACATCTCCAACGCGACTGTGGTACCAACTACCCACCTAGTTCAATTGATCTTTCCATTGTTAACCCCGATGCTCTGATTAAAAGCGACAGCTGACACTTATAACACCACAAAGGATCTGGAAGGCATGAGGCAGGCCACAACCCACCCACCACGAGACATGAGACATAGACCCCACCCTGAGACATGAGACATGGCTCATACCGCATGTCTCAAAGCGACTCGTTTCCATCCTTCCTTACTACTCACAAACCATCACTTTACACATTGGAATACTTCAAGGTTATATACTCCGCTCCTTGTTCTTCGCCAGTTATATAACTTACCTTCTTATACCTATCGTTGACCTGCTGTCTATTTTGTAGAAAATAAAATTTGTGAAAACAAATACTCGAACTTGTAATGGGAAGAATTAAACAATGTAGTTACAAGTGGTTTAGAAGTTAAAGGATCGACTTCCTTGCACCGCGTTATATCCCACATGGTCCGGTCCCTTTCTGCATGGCGGCCTGCCGAAAGCGTCGCACAGAGCACGAACTCAGTAGCTCCGGCGACGACCCCCGGAAAACTGCAATCTTGAACGGAACGATGGAGTCCACAAACGAGCCGACGACATTGGGAGCGGGAGGCAGGCGGCTGAACCACGTCGTCTCGGAGAACCACAAACAATGTAGTTAAGTCATGCTATGCAAGCCCACCTAAATAAATATTTATTATGATAAAGATCCCTTGAAGAACGACGCTCTCACCACGGTGTGTTGAAAAGCGTCTCGATCTCTACCACTTCTCCTGCCTTGTGTACCCTCATGCCCAAGGCATCTGCAGTGTCCTGTGTCCATCTTCTTACTGGTTGACCCGTATCTCATCTACCAGGAGCCACGCCTCCCAACACTGTTATCTCCAAGCCACTGTGATGTGTAATATGACCAAAGTATTTCAGTTTCCGAGACATGATACTGATTATAGCCAGTTTTCAAATATCAGTATGTGTCATCAAGCGATGCTTCAGGCATTACGGGATAAACTTCTCTCGCACCACACAAAAAGATTTGTAAGTCGTACGAGAGGAATTGATTACACATTTTATTGCCACTGGCTCTTTACATTACATCAATGCACAAAAACGGTCGCTAATAAATCACACATGAATACACAGAATTGCCTATCACTAGTCGTTCCTAACCCTACTGCTAATTCTATCTACTCGGCTAAAGAATACGCATCGACGCTAAGCGATGTGTTCCCTACGAAGTCTGTCCCCTGTCTGACTATTCTCCGCGTGCTGACTACACAGTACGCGGAGGGACCTTGTGCGTCCTTCGGCTTTTGCGTGCTGCATCATTCAGCACGCTTAGAGTAGTGGCCTCTCTTGAGTTTTATTCTAGTTCTCCGTGTCTATCACGTTGGCGTGATTATGCCGTGACCAGAGTGCTTACTCTCTGGTTGACACCTCCGTGTCTCATGAGAGAACTGTTTGATAGTTCCCCTTCCTATCTACTCCCTACACCTACCCTGCCCTCATGTAGGGGCACTGGGTTACCTCTAATCTACTTGAGGTAGACCACTCATTCAGGGTGGTCTTCCCTGAGTCTTTGACACACACCCTCCCCTCCTGTGTTGCGTTACAAACTTCGACTCATGGTTGTGACGCAAGAGGTTTCTAAAAATTTAGTGTATCTAATTTTTTTGTCAAAGACTACTGATAACTTGGTTCTGGGTAACTCAATAGACTTCTACTGACTATTGTCACAATGTAGTCTTACTTTACTTGGCTACTGGTGATCGCCACAAACTTGTCTGGTTGGCGTGAGCCCTCTTCTCAATCGCAATATTATATTAATTAGAGGTTTGTCTGAACCGGACCATTGTCTTATAAGACCTGCCCTCAAATAGCAAATTAACTCACTACCCATACAAAGTTGACTTTCTTAGGGCCAACACACGAATTGCTTCATGTCCCCCATATAATATTAAACAACCCTTGCACAAGTTGTGTGCGACAGGCTTTACCTATCTCGCTTCCGCGTGTAAAGTTATCTTTCACTGTTAAGTTAGTGTTTCGTTGTCTATTGTGTCCCCTGACCCGGAGTTATCTCCCTTTGTTCTAAAAAAATGTATGTAATTTACATGTTTGTTTTCCTGGTTGTTTGCGTGTTCGGGTGTACCTATTAATATACTTTACCTTTTAACATGTGTGTTTGTCTATAATATGTAAATAAGTTAGTTTTCAAGTGCCATAATTCGGTTAAATGTGGCCACAAACAAGTGTATAACACTAATTCGTGACTACGTTTCCGTCTTATGAGACTTAAAATACTTTCTCTAAGGTCTACACTAAACTACACACAACACGTTCGAGACAGCACATTTCAACATTGAAAGCAAACGCTTGACGCAGACAAATAATAAAAAGTCGCGTTGAGCGGCAGAAAAAATCCGCTGGCCGTCCCCACTCTCCATTGTATATTTTCCATTTTCTCTCACTTTCACACTTCTGTCACACATCTTTTATTCTCCCAATTATTTAAAAACCTTGAAGTGACACTGTACAAGTCTGGCTCAGTTTGAAAAAAAAAACATTGAGCTTAATGACTGTGCGTAACTTACTGCACGAGTCATGTATTTACAAAATATTTACATGGATGAAATAGGGTTGATAGTTTGTACCCTGCTATTATTAAACACTATATTATACTGAAATACTAATACTACTTCTATAAATATATATATCCTAATTTGTTGTACAAAATTCATCTAATTTAAGGGAAGTAATCTAACTATCTAAAAAAAAATGAAAATGATGTGAGATGAGTTATGTACCTTTCTGAAATGGGTAATGTGAAATGTAACAAAATTATAAATAATGTTTTAATGTTAAAATGACAAAATATGATTGATATTTTTACTCTACATGGTGTAAATGATGTATGTTAAATGTATAATCCTTTTATCCTATAAGGTATAAACTAATTTTAATCCTAAATGATGAGGATGTTAAAGTGTTCCTGAAGATGGAATGACATAAAGTGAAGTGAAATGAACTAAATGGTGCTGTTCCTATCTACCCTAAATGGTACTGTTCCTATCTAAACTTTTTATCCTAGTCTTTAATTAGCTGTTATTAAGTTTAAAGTACTATACTAATCTACTTTTATGCTAGGTAAGTGGATAAATTAATGATTTATCTAAACTACAAAAAAAAAATCTATTATTCCCTAAATGTAATCTAACTCTATATTAAAGTAACTAATCTAACTATAATTTATCACTATATTAAAAACGTTATAATACATATCACAATAACTAAATATATATACATGGTATTTATTTACCTCAGGTTAGTGGTTGCCATAACGTACAGAAATTGCTTTCGTTGGCATAGTTTATATATACACAATTATCCTGGGTCTACTAAATACACTACACAGTCATACTTGTGTCTTATGGGTATTCTTCCACTCGTAGAGTCCGCTGGTGTCGTAGACGAGTATATTCGTGTCTGTTATTTACGCATTGTTCTGACACTGTTCTTCCATGATTAACACAGGTGATTCACCGGAACACAAATGGAGCATAGTAAGTAACGAGCTGTCTATGTACACACGGTGATTCACTTGTTCTTGGAGCACAGTTCTTATTCTGCTGATTACGGACACATGGTGGTTCACTGTTCTTAGCACACAGTCCTGATCATGATGTCTATGTATTACATAGGATATTTTACACAGGATATTTTAAGTGTACTAAATTAACATTTCTTACACTACCTTTTCATGTGGAATATCAGGTATTTCTACCTCAGATGGTCGACTAAGGGTATCAGCAAGAATGTTGTCCCTACCCTTAATATGCTCTATACTAAAAGTATAATTCTGTAATATTAATGACCACCTGTAGATGCGGTCGTTGCGATTCACCCCACTTTGTATGACCGTGATTGGGGAGTTATCGGTCTGGACTACGAAGTGATTACCCGCTAGAAATCGATGCAACTTCCTCACCGAATAGATGACGCTTAGGGCTTCCAACTCTGATATGGAATATCTGGACTCAGCAGGTGTGATCTTGCGGCTCACGTAGCAAATTGGATGAAAGATGTCATCATAAAATTGGCCTAGTACTGCAGCGATGAAAATCCTGCTGGCATCTGTCCTAAGATAATAAACGAGCCTAGGATTAGGCAAACGGAGGATTGGTACATTACTAAATAGGATTTTCAATTTTGACAATGCAGAAATTAATAATGCATCTTTGACATCTAATTTTACTGATGCTTTTAAAACATTTGAAAATACACTTGTGATTTCCGCTAAGTTCGGTATGAACTTACTATAGTAATTTACTAAACCCAAAAGGCTCCTGACCTGCTTCTTTGTTGTAGGCATGGTCAGGTTCATAATTTTAGTAATAATTCTATTGTCAGTTTTTAGTTGTCCTTGTGAAATGACATGACCCAAAAAATCAATTTCTTGTAGGCCCAATTCAACTTTGCTCGGTTTGACCATGAGACCGAAGAGTCGCAACCTATCGAAGACATGTCTTAGTTTCAGTAAGTGTGTTGTCCAGTCGTCTGTATGGACACAAATATCATCTATATATGTCACCGTGTTCGTCACTCCATGTAGTAAATCTCTAGTTAGGCGTACGAAAGTGGCAGGAGCGTTGCGAAGTCCAAAAGGAAGAAACCGCCACTCGTAAAGACCTAAAGGTGTTGAGATTGCAGTAAGATGTATGGATTGCGGCTGCATAGGGACCTGCCAATATCCCTTAGTAAGGTCTAATTTGGAGAAGATTTTGGAGGTGGACATATCAAGAATAAGATCTTCGCAGGAAGGAATTGGTTCTGCGTCGATCTTAGTGACATTGTTGAGTTTTCTATAGTCCACACAGAGACGAATTGTGGAGTCTTTTTTCTTGACCAAGACGATTGGAAAGGAGTACTCAGATGTAGATTTCTGGATGATTCCACTAGCTTCTAAATTAAGAATTTCCTTATTTAGACTTTCTCTATAGCTAAGTGGGATAGAGTACAGCCTGCATTTGATAGGCTTTGAGTCCGAAAGAAGGATGGAGTGCTCGATCCTGTCTGTCCTACCTGGAATGTCGGAAAATATGTCCTTATAATCCGTCACTAATTCTATTGTCTGTCGTCGTTGCTCTTCTGTTAGTCCCGGTTCTAGCCGTATACAATCT
This sequence comes from Cepaea hortensis, assembly GCA_963921405.1. Lineage (NCBI taxonomy): Eukaryota > Metazoa > Mollusca > Gastropoda > Stylommatophora > Helicidae > Cepaea > Cepaea hortensis. The sequence goes on along the minus strand of OY992894.1, from coordinate 49,889,062 downwards.
AATGTCGCAGTCTTGTCTACAATTGGAACAGGTAGTTCCATGCCGTCGTCGTCTACCTGATTCAGTACGGTGGTGGTGCTAAGTGCGTTTTCTGTATGCTCACTAAGTGTATGCATATCGTCGGCTTTGCCAGTCTCGCTAACTAGTGTAGTTGCGTTGTGTATGTCTGTCGTCTCATCCATAGGTGTGGGTGCATTGTGTCCGTCTGTCTCTAATTCTGTCTCTTGTCGTGAAAAGTAGGGTTTCAACATGTTGATATGAAATATCTTTAAGTGTCCGTTTATCGATATTTCATAATCGACATCTGAAAGTCTTTGCATCACCTTGAAAGGCCCTTGCCATGAAGTTACCATATTATTACGTTTGTCAGGCAGTAATAGCAATACATCTTGACCAGGTTCAAGAATTATGGGTCTAGCACTTTTGTCGGGATTGTGATTGAGAATATCTGCACTGTTCACTGGAGTGAGTCTATTCTTCTCCTCCCAGGCAGCTATTTCTTCATCTGTGCAGTGTCTTAGCTGTGGTAGACACCCTAGAATTAACTCAGTACAAGGGTTGTCTAGTATTGCACATGTAAAGGTACCAGAAAGGAATGGGGTGTTTATACGGACTCTTGCCAGAGGATAGGTTTCTATATTTCCAGAAAAAGTACGGCATTTTACAGAGTCACCAGTATAATATTTTGGATCAACCAGTTCCTTTTTTACACCAATAATAGAGCTACCACTGTCAAGCAAACATCGGCATGGCTTATCATTGACCAATGCAGTGTGAAACATCAAATTGCCTCTGGAGGCTACAGCTGCGTTTGCATTCTCTAAGGAGGGTGTTACAATGTGTCCACATGTGAGTTTGCCGTCTGCATGAAATTGTTGACATTGGTTACAACTATCAAAGTTTAAAATATCGTTTACACAACACACATCTACCGATTGGTTAAAAGGTAATTCGTTTTGGACGTCACACCCAGTCTCACTCCCACTATCAGAAGATGTATCAATTAACATTGCACTGTTGGCCTTCATTCTTTGGCGGCCCAGGCACTTATTCGAATAATGCCCGTAGCTGAAACAGAAGAAGCATTTGACTGCACGCCTGTATGCAGTTCTCTTGTTTTGCTGTTTCTTAATGACCATCTCAAGATGTGTAGGGTAGTTTGGTGATTTATTGCACATAGAGTAAGTATCATGAAAAAGTTGGCAATACACACATTAGGCAATTTTTGGTCTTTCTTGTCGACTCTCTGAAATGGTTTTTTATTGCTACGATAGCTTTTAGGTTGGTACTTAACAAAAGAGACTATTTCAGAGTCGATATTTGATGTTTTAAAAATATCTCTATTTGAGGAAAAATATGCTGAGCCTTTCTTCTCAAATTGTTCTATGGTTTCGATGTCTGACTGCTGGAGGAATTTAGCGAAAGGAGATGGTATTGTGGATATGACTTTATCCATGGCTATTAAGTTTTTAAGTTTTTCAAAGTCCTTTCCTATTTTTGCTGCACTAAGCCATCTATTTAGTACGCTTTGGACATTCGAGACATAATCGATGAAAGTCTCACTTGGTTTTGGTTTTAAATTAGAAAATTGCACTTGATACCCAGGAGCATCAAGTAAGAAATGTTGCATTATCCTATCATGAATGTACTGATAGTTAGATCTAAGATCAGTTGGTATTAATTTTATAACTTTAAGGGGCTCCCCACTGAGGTTCTTCATGTAAATCATGGCCCACATATCGATTGGTACTTGGTGGTATTTCAGCTGATATTCGACATTTTCTGTCCAAGCTGATATGGAATCTTCTTTACAGAATGGCTTGATAATATTGTTGTATTTATTCAGTTTATTCTCTTCTTGCTGACTCTTTAGTTTTGTAGCGGAGATCTCTGAGTGTGAATCTACTTCCATACCTTTCATCTTTAACTGTGTCTCTGATTCAATCTGTATTTGTTTTTCTTTCACTCTTGCCATTTCATCTATCTCTCTTTGTTTTAATTCTAATTCTTTTTGTCTAATCTCTAATTCCTTCTGTTTGATTTCTTTATCTTGTTCTAATTGTTTTTGCTTAATCTCCTTATCTTGTTCTAACTCCTTTTGTTTTGTTATCTCAGCTAGTTCTACCTCTTTGTGTTTTATTTCTAACTCCTTTTGTTTTGTTATCTCAGCTAGTTCTACAATCTCCCTTTGGTGTTGTCTTTCTCGTGCACGTTCATCTCTCTCAGCATCTTTTGCTTCCCGAAATTTTTGATCAGCATATTGCTCTAATTCCTTTCCTGCGTGTCCTAATGCCTTGCCTGCTTCTATAAAATCAGCTAAAGTTGACATGTTGTTGGGTAATTAGCTAGAGTTGATAGGCACTTAAATATTTATTTAGGTATATTAGATATGTTAAGTTTTTAACTCCCTATGTACAAAAAATATACTCTTAGATTACACCTTGAAAAATAGATCACAAAACATATACTAATAGATCACACCCTGAAAAAGAGATGCATTATTAATCATATTGCATCCAAAATAATGTGGGTATACTCATCTTAACATTCCAGAAAATCAGGTACAATCATTTGGCACCTCAGGTCCAATCGTTCGGCACTTCGACATACAGCTTGAGTTATTCTCATAAACAGCTCTTGTTACATCTGGTTTACAAGAGCATCAACAATTAACCATTTGTAAACGACATATGACTTTAGACAATTTTGTACAATCACATGCCCCCGGACAACACAATGTAGATATAATTAATAGTAAATGTCAATGTCCTATCTTCGTTCTAACGTCTTCTGCCTTCTCTAACTATTGCTGTTTAATTTATGGAAGTGTTGTGCAGACCGAGTCTTATTTGCATAGCGAAAGTAGTGCCATCGTGACGGTAACAAATAGAAAAGGTAAAAAATAATTAAATAAATGCTTTGAAATAAATATAAAAGTAATAATAATGTTCAAATAAATAAATATATTCAATAAATAGTTTGTATAGACAAATAATATTTAATATAAGCCAAAGATTTAGGCGAGCAACCGCTTGGCGATTCGTAAACAATCCGTCGCTGATTGCAAATGGCGTAAGGCAGCTGTTTGTCAGTCGCGATACGTCATAGGCGCAGCGTTATTTTTAGATTGGAAAAATCGATATTGTCGCCGGCTCATTTCTTGTGTATTGCTCCGCCGTAAATCATTTTTGACAAATACTCATAAATAAATCAGTAATTATAGAAATAAATGATACAAAACTATAATAATAATACTTACAAATTAGAAGAAAACATGTTCATAAGCACAAAACATTTCAATAAACATAACTTATCGTTAATCGGTCACGATGGGCACAGCTCGCACTTTGTTCTAGTCTGCACACGCCATTGTTCACTAACATAAATTAAACCCTGTGATTAACTGACAGTAATACTATTTTAGAGCCGTGGGTGAGTGTTTTAGCTTGAACAATTGTCCAAGCTACACTTCTGACACCACTTTTATCCTAGCCTGTCATCAAGCGATGCTTCAGGAATTACGGGATAAACTTCTCTCGCACCACACAAAAAGATTTGTCAGTCGTACGAGAGGAATTGATTACACATTTTATTGCCACTGGCTCTTTACATTACATCAATGCACAAAAACGGTCGCTAATAAATCACACATGAATACACAGAATTGCCTATCACTAGTCATTCCTAACCCTACTGCTAATTCTATCTACTCGGCTAAAGAATACGCATCGACGCTAAGCGATGTGTTCCCTACTAAGTCTGTCCCCTGTCTGACTATTCTCCGCGTGCTGACTACACAGTACGCGGAGGGACCTTGTGCGTCCTTCGGCTTTTGCGTGCTGCATCATTCAGCACGCTTAGAGTAGTGGCCTCTCTTGAGTTTTATTCTAGTTCTCCGTATCTATCACGTTGGCGTGATTATGCCGTGACCAGAGTGCTTACTCTCTGGTTGACACCTCCGTGTCTCATGAGAGAACTGTTTGATAGTTCCCCTTCCTATCTACTCCCTACACCTACCCTGCCCTCATGTAGGGGCACTGGGTTACCTCTAATCTACTTGAGGTAGACCACTCATTCAGGGTGGTCTTCCCTGAGTCTTTGACAGTATGTTATCTTCTTCTTGGTCTATCATAACATTAGAACTCTTCTGTAGCGTTTGAGCTAAAAAATATCAGTATTTTCTCTTCTTCTTGGTCTATGATAACATTAGAACTCTTCTGTAGCAGTTAAGCTAAAAATATCAGTATGTTATCTTCTTCTTGGTCTATGATAACATTAGAACTCTTCTGTAGCAGTTGAGCTAAAAATATCAGTATGCTATCTTCTTCTTGGTCTATGATAACATACGAACTCTTCTTTAGCAGTTAGCTAAAAATATCAGTATTTTCTCTTCTTCTTGGTCTATGATAACCTTGGAACTCTTCTGTAGCAGTTGAGCTAAAACACCCAACTGTCATTTAAAACTGTCAAAACTGTCATTTACTGCCAATATAGTACCTTGCGGTGTATGGCAGAGGGGTCTTTGAGCCTGAGGAATTAAGGCCGCCTGGCTAATGCAGTCGCCGCGAACTGTGCAGGTTAGGATTTTCTTTTCGCCCCCGACAGAAAAAAAATCTCACACCTTTCCGAGGGATCGAAACCGGGTCTCCCGAATGAGAGTCCGGCGATCTAGCCAATCGGCCAGCCGCTCATCAAAACACCCAACGTTTATTCTTTAGTAATTGCGAAAATGTCCATGACTCACACCCATATGTTGTCACAGGGAAGCTGCGTATTCTCAACAACTTTATGTCACAAGGAAGCTGCGTATTCTCAACAACTTTATGTCACAGGGAAGCTGCGTATTCTCAACAACTTTATGTCACAGGGAAGCTGCGTATTCTCAACAACTTTATGTCACAGGGAAGCTGCGTATTCTCAACAACTTTATGTCACAGGGAAGCTGCGTATTCTCAACAACTTTATGTCACAGGGAAGCTGCGTATTCTCAACAACTTTTATGTGAGCTCGTTTGCTGGTGTTGTGCCACAGGTTTTAATATTGTTTATTCTATGCATTGCTATGGCCAGCCTGCATCTGCGAGGGTAAGTCAATAAGTAAGTCACAAATGGCTGTAGAAAATAACTAAATATGATAACAACTTGAAATCAATTTATTTGTATACATACATTGTCCCTTTATTTCTCAACATAATTTCTACGAATATTGATGCACTTATCCCATCGTTTTAGCAGTCCTCTCAAACCGGCCGCATAGAACTACGTGACTTGTTTTCATTTAGCTGCCATACCACAGAACTGTGTGACTTACTTATTGACTCGCCGTTCGTAACCGTTTCTATCCAACTATGCACCGCTTTACGGGACAAACATTTGTCAGCAAAATCACTGAAAACCGACCTTGGCGGGAGACATTCCGCGAATGACACCGAAGTTGAATGTGAAGTGAAAACGTGGTTTAGAAAACAGAGCACACAGTTATATGCAGCCGGTTTGGGAGGACTGATAAAACGATGGGATAGTGCATTATTGTTGGTGGACAATGTATGTATTAAAATAAACTGGTTTCAAGGTATTATCATAGTTAGTTATTTTACTACAGCCATTTGTGACTTACTTATTGACCTCCCCGCCTTTGTTGAGAAATAGAGGGACAATGTATGTATAAAATAAACTGGTTTCAAGTTTTTATCATATTTAGTTATTTTTATACAGCCATTTGTGACTTACTTATTGACTTCCCATCGTATATCCCTGTCACATAATATCTATATAGTCAGCGTACTACTTACACCGTTTAATCGTCTTATTTTAATAGAAATACTAGTCGCCTCAAATAATGATAAAAACCGCGTCTGTCTGTTTCTCATCATTATGACATTACGCCAATTGTCCCTGACAGATTAATGATTTCATAATGTCTATATTTGTTCCCATACCCCTCAACCCTAATTCCGCAGCAATCGCTGTCAATTAAGCTCATTAATACATCAAATTCTACAGTAGAAAAGTAAGTGAACGGATTTATTTTTTACTGAGTGCAAGCATCCAACGACTCATTAGCAGAATTGCTAGTATTGGGGTAGAGGGCGGCTAACTGGGCAACTTAGGGCCCGGGCATTCGATAGCGTGGATGATTCATGTGACTAATTATAGAGATTCTACTGAAGAGCGGTGAATTCATACTGGTCGTGTGTATTCTGACAAATGATATGACAAATCAGACAAATTGAACACAGGACGACCCGCATCTAAATTTCACTGTTACGAAAGTAGCTGCCGTAAGTCTGCATGCTGATGCCTTATTACAGAACTTACATAGAAGAGTTCCCTGCAAGTTTAGCTTATCTGGACAAGTTTCGTGTTTCCAATATTTCGTTTGTTGGGTGTTATTTTGGCACAGTTTTCAGTTTTCCGTCACCAGGATTGGACAAGCGTCTAGAGAAGTATTAATTTGTGTTGTTGTTGTGTTTTTTTGTATGTATATTGTTATTGTTTCGTTCTTGTTGTTCCGTTGATGAAGGCTTCGGCTGAAACTTTAATCTGTTTGCTCATGCGTCGACCTTCATAGTTATATTGTGTGTGTGTGTGTGTGTGTGTGTGTGTGTGTGTGCCGGTCTCTCTGGCTGTGGGGTTACAACACTTTCTCTCTGTAATCCCGTTTATCACGCAGAGTCTCGCAGCGGAGCGAGAACTGAGGTGGTTCGACCCCCGCTCGTGACTTGCGGATACTGAGCCGGCCGCTCAGAAAGCAATGGCAAACTACTGAGCGTAATCTTGCCAAGAGATCAACAGACAGCTGAAAGATGCTGCTGTTGACAGCTAAGTCCTGTAAAAGGATACGCAAAACATTTGTGTGTGTGTTTGTGTGTGTGTGTGTGTGTGTGTGTGTGTGGGTGGGTGGGTGGTGTGATGTGGTGTGTGTGTGTGTGTGTGTGTGGGTGGGTGGGTGGTGTGATGTGGTGTGTGTGTGTGTGTGTGCGTGCGTGCGCGCGTGCGTGCGTGTGTGTGTACGTGCGTGCGTGCGTGTGTATGTGTGTGTGTGTGGTTTTTTTTGTTTTTGCTATCTTTTTAAATTTAAATTACCGTGGTGATAGCATATATTTCACATTCGAACATTACCTGTGACTATGTGTTTTAATTGTTTCAGCTGAAGTATTACTCATTTATTCACTTCATATGGTATACAACTCCTTCAGTATGCGTCTAACAAGATGCAGCGAAATATTCCAGGCAATAAATCGTGCAACATGTTGTTTGTGGCTTCCGTGTTGAAGTAAAGTGCCCTTGACACGCCTTAGGGGCATCGGGCACGTAGAGCTAGAGCCATTTTTGTATAGATCAACCGACGCTCGGTGCACTGCGCTCGTTTTGCTCTTAAATATTGAACCAAGTGACTTTTCATCTCTAATGAGAGTTCTTTATTTTTTCTCTGTCAAAATTAATTCTGCTGCAGTTTTCTGCATCTATCTCTGCTCTAAAGTTAGTTGGAGAATGTCCCAGTTTCAACTGACTGTGTTTTCTGCATCTCTCTGTGCTCTAAATTTGGTTGGAGAATGTCCCACTTTCAATTGGCTGTGTTTTCTGCATCTATCTCTGCTCTAAAGTTAGTTGGAGAATGTCCCAGTTTCAACTGGCTGTTTTTTCTGCATCTATTTCTGCTCTAAAGTTGGTTGGAGAATGGCCCAGTTTCAACTGACTGTGTTTTCTGCATCTATTTCTGCTCTAAAGTTGGTTGGAGAATGGCCCAGTTTCAACTGACTGTGTTTTCTGCATCTATTTCTGCTCTAAAGTTGGTTGGAGAATGTCCCACTTTCAATTGGCTGTGTTTTCTGCATCTCTCTGTGCTCTAAATTTGGTTGGAGAATGTCCCACTTTCAACTGGCTGTGTTTTCTGCATCTATCTCTGCTCTAAAGTTGATTGGAGAATGTCCCAGTTTCAACTGACTGCGTTTTCTGCATCTCTCTGTGCTCTAAATTTGGTTGGAGAATGTCCCACTTTCAACTGGCTGTGTTTTCTGCATCTATCTCTGCTCTAAAGTTGGTTGGAGAATGTCCCAGTCTCTAGTGACTGTGTTTTCTGTACTCTGTATTATTTACTTCAGGAGAACGGGGTTGAATCGAAAAGAGCTCTCGTTCTTGAACATCCGATATGCCGCAGCCGAGGTCGCGGATTCAACTCCTACATAGTTCAGCTGGAATACAATTTTGACTTCTCGTCCTTAACTTGAGGACGTAAATCACACGTATCTCTGAAGTCGGGGGTGGATTCGCCTGATGACGAAGGACACTAGTAATCATCATCATGTGCCATGACGTTAAGCTTAGGCGGTGATGTTTTGCCATCTCACTCAATCACCAGAATCGTGGATCAGCTCCGTGTTCTTGTCTCGACCATACCACGTGGCCAAACCATCCAGGTATTTACTTCTCTGCCCTCCCCTTGTTATCTTCCCCTCGATCTTGCCAGTTTTCATCAAGTTCTCCAATTTATTTCTTATCGTAACGCGACCAAAAAAATTGTGACTGTCTACGTTTAATTTCTCTAATCAGTTTACGGTTTTCATTTGTTTCTTGTTGGACTTGGTCATTGGTTTTTCTATCTGTCCATGGTATTCTGTGCATTCTCCTCAGAAACCACATTTCTACAGCCATCAGATGTTTTTCAGCTTGTCTGCTCATTGTCCACGCTTCACATCCATACAATAGCACAGATTCTATGTAGCACCTCAACACTCTTTTTCTCGTAGCAATTGACATTAGTTTTATTGGTCAGTATGTTTTTCTTATTGCAAAAGACTGCCTTTTCCATGGAGATTCTTGTTCTAATCTCTTCAAGGCATCTCCCATCAGATGTTATAAATGTTCCTAGAAAAATTCACTTGTTTGAGAATATTCCCATTTACTCGTATATTACATTGTGGTATTTCCTTCTTCTTAGTGACGACCATATTCTGTGTCTTCTTACTGTGCGCAACAATTGCATCTACTAAATGTTGCAGATCCTGCTCATTGTCTGCAATCAATACTGCATCATCCGCACATCTAATGTTATTGATAATAGGGGAAGCTAATCCACACGCAAAAAGCAGTTCAGTGCACTAAAAGTGGTAGCACATGTATGGACTACGTTTGAGTTCAAAGCAAGCAAATAAAACAACAACAACAACAACAACAAAATTCCGGACAATCCGTTCACCTCTATTTTCTGTCTAGTTTTTAACTGATCTGTCTGTACATGCATGTATCCAAGTAAAGTACGGTTTGAGTAATGTTCTTCTATTTAGTTTATGGTCTGTTGTCTTCTATTCTTCTTTTGATTTCCACAAACTCCCTAGTGTTATGACAGCCCACACGTGCCTTTTGTATTTTTATTTTCATCTGTCTATCCTTTCCCACCAACATTGTCTACACTGCTACAAAAAAAAAAGTGCATGATTCTATCTCTTGAAGGCTGGTTTCACCAAGGGAAATCACGTTATCATTTGCTTGATTTATTCTCATTATCTTTGCAAATGGATTTTTAGAAATAATTATTATGGTCTCTCACCAAGTGTGTTTAATTTAACTGACATGTGATTTCGTGCGTGCTACCAAGGAGAGGGTGTCGAACAATGTCATTAATGCAGTCCAGATCATCAACCTGCTCTATTAGAGTCCACTGAACTCCATTACGGGTGGCGGCTATTCTTGTAACGTGGATTTGCTGCTTGTGCCTGTCTTGTCTGTCTGTCGGAGTTGGGCTGTCAATTTTGCCTACCTAATTTCGTCTGTTGCAAATGGGGATTTGCTGCTGCTGAGCTGTTACTGCAGTCCGAATTAAACAATAAACAAAGAAGCTCAACGAATGGAAAAACGATACAGATACAGGCGAATTCGACTGATGTATTTATCATAGGAACCACAAATACAAAACACTAACACATAGATAAAGCAAAGGAATGCGTATCTTTTGAAAATATAAGCCTTCCTTTGTGTTATCTGTACGTTATTTGTTTTTTAGTTGTCCCACTGATAAACAGTTAAGTCGTGTCTGTGTGTTGTTTTTCCCCATTCGTCGAGATTCTTAATTACATGTATATATATCTGGACCTCAATCAGTTAGATTTCATAACGTCGATAACTGAAGACTGTTTATATATTTACATAATTCTATGTTTATTCATATTACCTACTAATTGATTGTGCTGTCTTCTCCCAGTTCTTGGCACCCCCTTTACAAAATGCTGCAGCTGAGCAAGATGTTTGTTGTGCTGTAGATTTCGGACATATAAAGAACTAAAGCATACTAGTGCGAATTTTGGGATGGCTAAGAATAATTGTGTCAAAATCTGCACATAATTACGTCTCGAATGAGTTCAGACCTAAAAGAAGCGGAGACAAACATAAAACTAGTAGTAAGACAGCACAACAACAGTGGTAAGACAGTATAACGTTAGTGGTAAGACAACATAACAGTGGTAAGACAACATAACAGCAATGATTAGACGGCACAGCACCAGTGGTAAGACAATATAACAGCAATGATTAGACGGCACAGCACCAGTGGTAAGACAATATAACAGCAATGATTAGACAGCACAACAACGGTTGTAAGATAACATAACAGTGGTAAGACAACATAACAACAGTGGTAAGACAACATAACAGCGATGATTATACAGCACAACAACAGTGGTAAGACAACAAAACAGCAATGATTAGACAGCACAACAACGGTGGTAAGACAACATAACAGTGGTAAGACAACATAACAACAGTGGTAAGACAACATAACAGCAATGATTATACAGCACAACAACAGTGGTAAGACAACATAACAGTGGTAAGACAATATAACAACAATGATTAAACAGCACAACAACAGTGGTAAGATAACATAACAGCAATGATTAGACAGCACAACAACAGTGGTAAGACAACATAACAGCAATGATTATACAGTACAACAACAGTAGTAAGACAACATAACAACAATGATTAAACAGCACAACAACAGTGGTAAGACAACATAACAGCAATGATTATACAGCACAACAACAGTGGTAAGACAACACAACAACAATGATTAGACAGCACAACAACAGTGGTAAGACAACATAACAGCAATGATTATACAGTACAACAACAGTGGTAAGACAACATAACAACAATGATTAAACAGCACAACAACAGTGGTAAGACAACATAACAGCAATGATTATACAGCACAACAACAGTGGTAAGACAACACAACAACAATGATTAGACAGCACAACAACAATGGTAAGACAACATAACAACAGTGGTAAGACAACATAACAGTGGTAAGACAACATAACAACAATGATTAGACAGCACTACAACAGTGGTAAGACAACACAACAACAATGATTAGACAGCACAACAACAGTGGTAAGACAACATAACAGTGGTAAGACAACATAACAACAATGATTAGACAGCACAACAACAGTGGTAAGACAACATAACAACAATGATAGACAGCACAACAACAGTGGTAAGACAACATAACAAAAATGATTAGACAGCACAACAACAGTGGTAAGACAACATAACAGCAATGATTATACAGCACAACAACAGTGGTAAGACAACATAACAACAATGATTAGACAGCACAACAACAGTGGTAAGACAACATAACAGCAATGATTAGACAGCACAATAGTGGTAAGACAACATAACACCAGTGGAAAGTGCTATGAAAATCGGTGTTCTATTTATGGTCGCATAGAAATACTTTCCTAATACCTATGTACCGGGTTCGGAGTCAGCCGCAAGCGCTTGGGGAGCAAATCGTTGTGTGTTGATGTTCACACTGGTATGAGCGTCGACCGTTGAGAAAACAAGGGGAAACTACTGGACAAAACATTGCCTAAAAAATCTCAACAGTCAATGCATGCTGGGGTTCATTAAAACGCTCGATGAAGGACATGAAGCAAACATTTCAATAAGCACTAGTGACAGCTTCCAGTAGCGGATACTACAAGAACCAATGATAAGATTAAAGAGCCTATTTCACACTCCTTGAGACTATAGGGTATATGGCGGCCAGCTCCATTGTTGTATAAACCATTGGACACTCGAGCGGTGATATGGTCAATATTCCGCCTGTCGCCTTTGCCTTCCAACACATCTCCTGGTACTCATCTAGCAGGTGGTCGATTGCTGGGTCGACGTGGAAGCCCAGGTCCATCTAGCAGTTGGTCGATTGCTGGGTCGACGTCGGAGCCCAGGTCCATCTAGCAGGTGGTCGATTACTGGGTCGACGTGGGAGCCCAGGTCCATGTTTACAATTCAACTCGATGTGAATTGTAACCCACGACCACCTGGTAGGCAGGCGAGCATGCTAGCCACTGAGTCAGCCCCGTACCCCAACTGACAATGTCCAGTACATGAAACTAATGTGCCAGTGCGGCACTGCATTTACAATGTCAGTACATGAAACTACACGGCACCCCATTGACAATGCCCAGTGCACGAAACTAATATGCCAGCGCGGCACCCTATTTACAATGTCACTACATGAAACTAGTGTGCCCTTGCGGCACCTCATTGACAATGTCCAGTACATGAAACTACACGCAACATAAGGGCTCCACACACGGTAGAAATGCAGCTTAAACAACATCAGTGCCAATTATTGTGATTTAGCAAGTCAAATGAATTCACGTTGCTTCGAAGAGTGTTCTGGAAGGATGCTACAGAATATATAAGTGGAGTGCTCGGTTGCGAAAATGTTGTGTTAGTTTACAAGCAGCTAAGATGTAGAAATACGACATACATTGCCACGAAGTATGGCTTTCGTTGGTATGTGAAGTGTTTCAGAATGAATTCTATGAGCCTTTCATGTAAATTTACTCTAGAGAAATAGAACAATGAGGAGCGTAACTAGTCACACATGTCATAAAATGGCTTAAGTTTATGTCTACTTTCTAGAATTATGCAGCAGAACTGGCTATATGAATTACTGGTGCATTGTTGCTTATATTATACATTTAGTAGGAGCTTGCTGCCAGTCGCTTAGGGAAATAAAAGCATACCACTGTCAAGCACACGACATGGAAACACATCTTAATCATAATCAGCATCATGATCTTCCACTTTTGTCGCCAAGCGTCGTTGGGAGGAATAGTTGGCTATCCAGCGCCCGTTGGTACTGGATAGTGTGATTGTACATCGTCTTTGAGGTTGTTTTTTTTTCCCAATCCATTTTCTACTCTGGCTCCATTATGCTCTTGTAACAGATCTTCTTTGGTGTAGGCGCCAGCGCTTATAACGAGATGGTCGAATCATTCGATCTTCTGTCTTCGGTATATGTGGCACAAGGTGTTGATCCCACTATCTGTCCGGTAGCGTAATTTCTTACTCATCTCGGGTGGTTAAGTTGGCAGCTCTTCTCAGGCATTTCATATTTCAGGTGTTGATTTCCCATATGTGTGATTTGGATAATCTCCGAGTTTGGCATCGGCAGCATAGTGTTGGAATCATCATCATATGCCATACTGATAAGTGTGGGCTGTCATGCTTCGCAATCCTACAAGATCTTTAGAGTCATGGATAAGCTCTGTGTTCTTGTCTCGACCGTGCCATGTGGTCAAGACATTCAGATTCGCAGAGTAGAACATGCCCAAAGCCTCGGTCGGCACCTGGTCTAGGATGGGAGCTCCGACAGGCGGACGGTTAGAGTATTGATTTGCTGACTCGGCAGTTTCAGCAGCTTGTTTTGTTCCAGACGTTTGGTGTTACCTTCTGAAATAAACTAGGCAGACGGAGTTAGGGATAATGCTGCATGGGCAACACATGGTCTCTAAATTCAGCCTGGGCGTTGTATTATGGAGAGGTATAACTCTATTTTACACACTGTCGTCTATCAAGACGGCAAGGTGTCAGTCAACTGCCAAGACACACTACACCAGCACATTCTCTCATGCGAATATTAATAGGATGTTTAGATCAATATATTTCCGTTGTTTCATACCGACAAAGCTGACTTTTTATTTATTTACTTTGATAATTTTTATGATTTCAGTATTTCTTTGCTGCTAGTTTAGTTGAGTCAAGAACCGACATCACTGCACTCAGGATATTCCCATATGTGCTCAGTCCCCTCGTTCAACAGCCAGCGAAGAGTCATACTACTAATCGTCCCCACAGCTATCTGATTAAATGTTCTCCTGGTCTTCCCTCTCAGTTTTGAGATTCTTCCAGAACTCCTGCCGATCCCCCGCAATCTCATTCTTTCAACATATGGGTTCTCAATCTGTTCCTCCGCCTTCTCCACCTAGTCCCACAAGCGCACAACCACCTCCCCCTTGTCCATAGGCAAGATACCACCAAGAGGTGCATTCCTTGCTAGCCTATCAGCATGTTCATTCCCCCGTACACCCGCATGGCCAGGGAAAAATATCCATACAATTCTCACAATCTGTGACCTCTGAAGCGACGAGAGCCATTCCACTCGAAACATTCCTTTCTCCACCTTGCTAAGATTATTCTCTGAATCCGTAATGAACACAACGTGTGTTGCAGTAGTCTCCTCTAGCCACCGGAATGCCGCTGTTACTGCCTCCACCTCCATTCTCATGCTGGAGGCTGTAGTCTCATATGCCAGGCTCTTCTTTTTCAAGACGCGCCCATTAGCCTTTGCAATAAAGCCCCAGCCACTACGTCTGTTTCTCACCACTGACCCATCGGTGTAGATGACTGTCACCTTGATGTGTGTTGCTCTGGATCAGCTGTTGCACTTCAAACTCAGTGCGACCCGCTGCCCATTCTCTGCACTCACGACCCAGTGTTATTATTACATTGTGCCAGTCCGTCATGTCATCCGGAACTACAACCCACTCTCTTTCACGATTGATGGTCTCTAGATCACACACCTGACTTATAGAAAGTTCTGCCTGTGCCATCCAGGACCTGCCTCGTCTTAGTCTATGACCCTTGACCATATCCATTGCTGCATGCAGCGGGTGATCCCCGTCTGCGGCAACTCTCAGGTACAATTTGGCCTGAAGGACCATATGCATATCCGTCATTGTAGGGGTAGGAGGTAAGCGCCAGGATATGCCTCATGCAGATAATTGGTGTGTCTTTTGTGCACCCCAGTATTAACCGCATGGCAGAATTCTGTATGCGCTCCAACCTTTCAAGCTGGCTCTTTGATACTGTCAGCAGTCCCAAACCATACTCAGTGACAGAAATTATTAACTGCTGAAAGAGCCTGCACAGCATCCTCTGATCTACCCCTGTTGCTGCCATAGCCCTCAATTCATTAAGTCCCCTACAGCTATCATTGCATGAAGTTGCTGTATAATACTTTCGTGAGTTATGTTACTTACACGTGCGTGAAAGAAGAAAATCAACGAGAAATTACCTTCTTTACAGATACCTCATATATCATGTCAGTACGCAAAGGTGTTTCCAGACCGTTATCCTGCGACTGCATGTAAATCAAGAACTAATGCTGTTGTCATACATACATGGAATGTGAGAACACTGATGCAAGTTGGTAAGCTGGAAAACATGAAGTGAGAAATGAAAAGAATGAATGTTAATAACTTGGGATTATGTGAGACAAGACAGATAGGAGCTGGAGAAATGTAGTCAGGCGAATAAAACGTAATTTACTCAGAAAGGCATAAACAGGAAAGGGATGTGAGTATAATCTTGGATAGTGAAAGTGTGAAGACAGTAACAGATATATGCTGATATCAGATCGTGATCTCTTTGTCAGATTAAAGGGCAAAGTAGTAGCTATTAATATCATACAAGTCAGTGCACCAACTGCAGACAATACAGAAAAAATAAAGCGATAGCTTTTATGAAGAACTAAACATGGCTATAGCACATTGTAAAAACAGTGAAACAACTATTGTACTGGGAGATTTCAATGCAATAGTTGGAGAATAAAAATATGAAGATGTTGGGAATATAGTCTTGGAGGGAAAAATGAGAGAGGGTAAAAACTGGTTGCTTTGGCAAGAGGACATAATAAGATAATCGGAAAGAACATTTTTCATCAACATCCTAGACGTCATTGGACATGGAACAATCCCGGAAACAATTTTCATTATCAAATACAGTACAGTAAAATCTCGGTTTTCGTTGCCTTAGGTTATCGTATGTTTCTGTTTTCGTCATGTTGTTTTACGAAAAATGTGTCTCAGTTTTCGTCAATTGCCTCGGATTTCGTAGGCGTGCCCACAAGACCTCGCTGATAATTTTGCGGAAACAAAGGGATCTACAGGTTCTTCTGCTCAGTTTGGTGTTGTTTTTCGTGGTGTGAGCATCACTTGCTAATAATAAAATATGAAAGCGGCATTAACATTGCTGAAATCGGCTGCATGTAGGGAAGTTGCCATCCACGATGAGTTCCACTGTGGTGAAAAGGGAAGAAATAAAGGAGGCTAATCTAGCGAGAGGCATGCATGTGCTAACGAAACAGAGATCGCAAACAATTGAAGATGTCGAAAAGTTATTATTAATATGGATAAATCAAAATCAGTTAGATGGCGATTATGTTTTGGAGGCAATCATATGTGAAAAGGCCGATCACATTAAGAAAATGCCTGGAACGAGTGCTAGTGTACTAAGTAATGTTAAGGCCAGTAAAGGATAGTTTCAACAATTCATGTGGTGCACTGGTATACGCAGTGTTACTAGGTGTCGTGTCCTCCTTTACAGTGTCGTCCCTGGAGTGAAGAGAGCCGACACCCACATTATAATATTTTTTTCCCTCTCAATATTCTGGAGAATCCACCAGCTTCCGTCCAACACACTCCATCAGCCTATGGACACCTTTTCCTATCACTCTCTCACTGTCGTACTATGCCCCCTTCTCATACTTCCCCAACGCAACATACTCAACAACTCTTGCTTCTAGAAATTAATAAAGAGTAATTTATTAAAATAAAAGTGTAACGTATATGAGACGTGTATGTGAAGAAAATGTGTGACGTGTTCTATAAAGTGTGTAGACTCTGACTCTCAGACAGCAACCCAGTCAGCTGATCCCAGCAAAGATAGACCACAGCACGTTACGTCAGAACATGTACTTCTCACCCGTTGCCGAAACCATCTTGCCGGATACTGCTTTGCCTCTGTAGACCTCTGGTAATCCAATTTCATGAACATCCGAAATAGACACCGGTGGTATTAACAGTTAATCATGGACCGGTTGCCCTCTACACAATGTCCGTTCCTAACGTTCCTTAACAAACTGCACAAGTCTTTTGTAGTGTGTACGCAGTTAGTTAGTTAGTTAGTTAGTTAGTCGACAGATCATCCTCGTTGCACATCGAACCATTCAGTCCATAAGTGCTAATTTCTAATGTTAATTGTTGCTGTACTAACACTAGGTACTCTTAGCCGGTTCTCGGTTCGTTACTACTGTCTAATGCTGTGTGGTGCATCAGTATGCATCACTCTCTTTGATGAATCAATTTCCTTCTAGCGTAAGTTACGTTCTGTATGCAACTCTAGTGACTCTTGAACTGGTGTTCTTCCTAATGGGATTTGATTTTTTCCCAAAAAACTTGTTGAGTTTCCTTGGATCTGGTAGGGAACCTAGGATAGAAACAACACATCTGGTGATAGTACTAGTCACTGATCCTTTCGGCTGAGTGTAAGCCTATCACCTTGCTTAATGATCTTTAGCTAACTAGAATTAGTCATAGAGCAGATTAGCTACCCACCTAGAGCCGAATCAGGCTATGACAAAGGAAAAATCAGCAAACAGAATGCGGAACCCCGCCCACCAGGGACACCTACGGGAAGATCCCAATTATCCCTCATTACTCAATTCTCAACTAGTAAAGCTTATCAACACTTCACTAATCTATTCTTAACTAGCAGAGTTAATATCACTATTCTACTCTAACTAGTTTCCACTAACAGTGCTAATCATCACACTATAGTTTAACAAAGCCACAGTCTATAGTAATTATAACGAATATATTATAATAAGTTATACCTTAAATGGCACTCCTGCAGTCCTATAAATCATATCTACATCTGCCATATAGGCACGTGTAAAATTAAGTCACTAATTAACACACGGTAGATATTATTTCCACTGGCACTGCAGTGCCCTGCACTCTGTCTAGAGCATTATTCAAGTCCACCCTAGTTGATCTCAACTCGAGTTTATATGGCAAACTACCAAAGTTGTCCACGTGACGTTATCCTTTACTCCCCCACACAGGTGGCACAGTGGCAAATCATCCCCTGTCAAGAACTATTTTCCTGGCTTAAATCCTGTCAAAGTTGTCAGTAATTGCCTAGATTCTCAAAACAAGCCAGCTAGTTTCTGTAAACTCCCAGCAAAGAGTTTCGATACCAAGCTGCCAATCATCTTGATGTTCCGGAAACCAAGAATTGACAGATGCACTGTTTTCCGTACTAGGTACTTCCGTTTTACATCTGCCCCTGTGATCTCACGGCTTCCATCTGCATTCAAATGTTGACAAACTTGTCACTCTTCTGTTCCGTGGTGACAATCCCAGCAGCCATTTCCGTCTGATGTCCGGCAGTATAGATGACAAACGGAACCATTCCATATCCTTCTCCCTCACCACCAAATGTGTTTATGGGCTGACACGATGTAACCTGTACAACTGTGTTTACTCTGTTAGTACAAATAGATGTCGCTGGTCGATCGTCCGCTTAATCCGAAAATCCTCTGTAATAATCAACCGGATAAACACACGGTTTCATTTTGTGACATAGGCCCCCTCCTAAGAGAGTAGTCCATCTCACTCTTCTCCACCGTGAGTTTAATCCAGATGATTCATTCTTCTTCTTCAGGAGCTGGGTGTCTTGATAAGAAATCCGCTCCAACATTTTCCTTCCCAGGAATGTACTCCACTGTGAAGTTATAGGGTTGAAGTAACAACGACCACCGCATCAAACGGGCGTTGAGCTTCTGAGAAGTAGCCAGGAACATCAGGGGCTGATGATCTGACTGGACCCGAAACTTAACTCCATACAAATATGGCTGAAATTTTTGCACTGCCCATACGAGGGACAAGCATTCTCTCTCGACGGTTGAATAATTCCTCTCCGCCTGTAGAAGTTTCTTACTTGCGTATGCTACAGGTCTCAAAACCGAAGCATCGTCTTTTCCTTCCTGTAACAAAGCGGCTCCAATTCCAATCGCACTTGCATCCGTTCTCAACACAAATTGTTTGGAAAGGTCAGGGAGCTGTAATACAGGTTTGCTGACCAAGGCCTCCTTTAACTGACTATAGGCATTCTCACATTCTGGTGTCCAAATGATTTGATCCGGTAATCCCTTTTTCAAGGTTTCTGTCAACGGAGCTCCCAGTTCCGTGAAATGTGGGATAAATTTGTGGTAGAACCCACACAACGAGAGAAAAGATCGCACATCCTTCTTCGTTTTTGGCCTTGGTGCATTTCTGATTTTCTCCAGGTTCTTCTCTTCTGGGACAATGGGTCCCGGAGTGATGGTGTGACCTAGAAATTCCAGAGTCTGGTAACCAATCATGCACTTGGTTGGACGAGCGGTAAGCCCTGCTTCCTTGAGCCTATTAAACACTCTCTCCAAGGATTGTAAGTGGTCATCCAAGCTGTCACTGGAAATCAGAATATCATCCATGAATGAGATGATGGATGGATCCTGTAACGGATCTAGTAAAGTCCTCATCATGCGTGTAAACACACTAGGTGCATTGCTGAGTCCAAAGGGCATGACTTTGAATTCGTAGTGTCCACTGGGTGTACTGAAGGCTAACAGTGGTCGAATCTCCGGTTTGACTGGTATCTGATAGTACCCCCGACTCAGATCCACCTTTGAAAAGTACCGAGCCTTATGGAGCCTAGCGAATAACTGAGTTGGATTCGGCAAAGGTTCCACCTGAAACTGTGTATGACTGTTCAGAAGTCGGTAATCTATACACAACCTGTGTTCTCCACTTGGTTTGCGTAACAAAACTACCCCCGCATTGTATGGGGATGTGGATGGTGCAATCACATCATCCTCCAGCAATTTGTGTATTTCCTCCTCCAGGGCCTTTTCTTTAGAGAATGGCACTGGGTAAACCTTTTGGCGAACAGGCTCCTGTGTG
The DNA here is from genome assembly GCA_963921405.1 of Cepaea hortensis. Lineage (NCBI taxonomy): Eukaryota > Metazoa > Mollusca > Gastropoda > Stylommatophora > Helicidae > Cepaea > Cepaea hortensis. The sequence goes on along the minus strand of OY992894.1, from coordinate 49,868,973 downwards.
GTCAAAGTCATCTCGAACTCAACCAACCTCGTTCGTCCTGGTTTATCAGTCAGTATCTCCTTATGAGACTTGAGAACCTGGGTTATCCTTTCCCTCTCCTGGGAGGTCAGATCAGGGTTCACTTTCACATCCCTATAGGTTTCCTGGTGTACCAAGGGATATTCCCTGCCCTCGCTGGTTCCCACTTCCGTCTCCACTGCAACTGCCATTGCCATGAGGTGAGCTGCCTTGTCTCCGGGTCTCTCTTCGTATTTCCGCAAGAGATTGATATGGAAAATCTTCGACTTTCCCCGGATCCGGATCTGATAGTTGGTTCTGGATATTACCCTTTCCACGGGAAATGGTCCTTGCCAACCTATCTCCAGTTTGTTGTTTCCCGTTGGGAGTAGCAACAAGACTTTATCTCCTACCTCTAGAGATCTTTCTTTAGACCTACGGTTGTAGTAAGCCGCATGTCTTTTTCTGGCCTTTTTCAAGTTTTGATTTGCCAGAGTCCATCCCTTGTGGAGTTTTTCTTTCAGTTCCTCCACGTATTGATAGGATGAGATCACTTCTTCTGACGTCCCCTCTTCAGTCCAACTCCTCAACATGGCTTCCAACGGTCCTTTGATTGGACGACCAAACAGCAACGTAGCGGGTGGTAGTCCTGTTGAGCCATGAGGAACTTCCCGATAGGCAAAGAGTGCTGCTGGGATATATTCATCCCACCTATCCGGTTTTTCCTGCGCTAATTTCCTGAGCATTGTCATCAACGTGCCGTTGAAACGCTCTACTTGTCCATTGGCTTGAGGGTGATAAGGGCTGGTATGTATGTGGTTAGAGTGAAACACCCTAAATACCTCCTCCATGAGTTTTCCACAAAACTGTGATCCATTGTCCGTCAGAATTTGATCCGGAAAGCCTAATCTGGTAAAGGCCTCCATCAGTGCGTCCGCCACTCTTTTCGAGTCAATCGTGGTCAACGGTATAGCCTCACCCCACATTGTACAGCAATCCACCATTGTGAGTATATACATGTTCCTCTTCCTAGTCCTGGGAAGTGGACCCACGATATCGATGGCTACCCTCTCGAAAGGAGAGTTCATGATGGGCATCTCACCCAACATCACCGGTGCTGTCCAGTGTTTCGGTGCCACCCTCTGGCACTCAGGGCATGACTTCACATACCGACGCACATCATCTGTCATTCCCGGCCAATAGTAGTGGCAGGAAATCCGCTGCATGGTGGTGGCAATACCCATGTGTCCACTAAAGGAGATGGTATGCCCCATATGAAGAATCTGGGACCTGTGAGCTTTTGGGACGACCAACTGACCGTATAGGTTGTCTCCCCTTCCTGCTCTCCTGTAGAGTATCCTATTCTTCATGTAGTACTGCCCCCGTCCTGGTGGATCAGCACTTTTCTGCAGCTTTCTGTAGCAAGGACGTAAAGTATCATCCTCACTCTGGGCAGTTCGTAGCTCCCCCGGCATTGGGTTAGTCACAATTGCGTCTGCCTCTTCCGTTTTCGTCTGAGAGCGAGTCTGCATTGCTCCCATATGGATTGGCTCCCTGGGCATTCCCAGAAAGACATACCGGCAACCTAGGATGACTGGGAAAATGGGATCGGTCAATACAGCGGCCTTGATGGTGCCGGTGACGTACCTTGACCGAATCTCCACATTAGCAATAGGCAACTTCATGACTACAGCACTCTTCTGTGCAGGCTGTATATCCAATGTCTCACCTGTGAATTGTTCTGGATGTACCAGATCCGCAGAAATCACGGCCTCCCCGTCCAGTCCTGTGTCGTATAAACACTCCACTTGACGACCGTTAACCTCTACCAATTCCACTACAGGTGGTTTTTCCTGGTCTGGAGTCTCTTCCTCGGCCTCGACCTGTTCGGTGGGCTCCACCTTAGGTTTTCCTGAGCACACGACGAATTGAGTGTCTCCTGACTTTCCCTTGCAGTCATTAGCATTGTGCTTGTTTGACTTGCATTGGTTGCACCATTTCCCTGTCCTAGATTTTCTATTGTCGGACTTGAGTGAGCTCTCCTGGTGGCGAGCTTCCTTGTTGACCTTGGCATTTTCCGTGACAACCTCCTTGGAAGTCACTTGACATGCTGCGAAGTGAGGGTTCTTAGCCTTCGATTTGCAGTCCCTCGTATTGTGAGAGGGTGACTTACAAATTGAACACCACTTCTCCGACCACGGTCGTTTAGGTGTAGAGCTTGAAGTGCTCTTGCTTCCCTCCTTCTTCTTCTCTGAACTATCCTCTGATTTTTGCACATAAGGTTCCCACTTTTTTGTTCCTGAGTTTTTGGTTTTCTTCTTGTCATGTTTCTCTTGACTTTTGGTGTTGGTGGAAAGGTTTTCCCCTGCCTCCCCATGTACCTCGACGAACCGTTCTGCTAATTTAGTCACGAGGTCAATACGTTCTGCTCCTTGTTCTCCCAGAAACGTCCTGAGAGGTTTAGACATTTGCTTCTTCAGCTGGTCGACCACCATGAGCTCTTCCAGACTCTCATAGTCATGTGCGAACCCAGCCAAATCCATCCACTTGTGGAGATAAGATTTTAGACGCGAACTGTAGGCGGCAAACAACTCCCCCGGTTCTCGTTTCGCTGCTCGAAATTTTTTCCGGTAGGTATGTGACGTAACCTCGAATCGTTTCAGCAGAGCCGTCTTTAACTCGTCATAATTGTTCTCATGTCCTGGTGGCAGGCGAGTATAAACCTCGTATCCGGTCCCGCGTAATCCCTGGGATAGCTTAAGATTCCATTTGTTACGCTCCAAACCCATAGCAACCGACATAGCCTCGAAGCGTTGAAGGTACTGGTCAATCTTCTCTTTGTCCTCCTCGTAGACCGCTAAAGGAAACTTCATAGCATGGTACCCATGTCCACCTACTGGTGTTGATCCTGAGATGGAGGAACCTCCAACTGCTCCCTCAGTTTCTCCATTAGATTGACTCTTGAGCTCGAGTTCCCGCATCCGGTACTCGTGCTCCCTCTTCTGTGCTTCTTGTTCAGCTTCTAATTTCCTAGCTGCTTGTTCAGCTTCCAATTTCCTAGCTGCTTGCTCAGCTTCCAATTTCTTAGCTGCTTGCTCAGCTTCCAATTTCTTAGCTGATTGCTCAGCTTCCAATTCCATCCTTCTCAATTCCAGCTCGGCCTTTCGATCTTCCCTTTCTGCTTGACGATACTCTCTCTCCACTTCCTGTATGTAATCCGTTAGAGCAGAACCCCCCAATCCCATTTCTTCCCCCTTTGCCTTTAATTCTAACGTGGTTAGTTTAGGGGTGGCCATTATACAGAGAGGTAAGCTAGCAGGTCTAGTACAATATAACTGCAAATTACTATACAGATATATGAACAAGTACTATAAATCTAGATATTACTACACACAGCACATTCACTCAGTGACAAGAGTAGAATCAGGACCACAGACCTATGCAGACGTGTGAAGTGTGAACAGGTAAGATATTTGTCCTAACCCCTATCCACATTCACTCTAGCTGGATTCTCCAAAATGATATCTCCCTCTTATAACTAAGGATCCCGTGTCAAAAGACCCCGCCGTCAGAAGATCCCACTGTCAAAGGTTCCTGTTTGCAGGAGATCTCGCTGTCCAAGGATTCCGTTTACGGGAGATCCCGCTGTCCAAGGATTCCGTTTACGAGAGATCCCGCTGTCCAAGGATCCCGTTTACGAGAGATCCCGCTGTCCAAATATCCCGTTTACGAGCCCCCAATAATGTCGTATCCTCCTTTACAGTGTCGTCCCTGGAGTGAAGAGAGCCGACACCCACATTATAATATTTTTTTCCCTCTCAATATTCTGGAGAATCCACCAGCTTCCGTCCAACACACTCCATCAGCATATGGACACCTTTTCCTATCACTCTCTCACTGTCGTACTATGCCCCCTTCTCATACTTCCCCAACGCAACATACTCAACAACTCTTGCTTCTAGAAATTAATAAAGAGTAATTTATTAAAATAAAAGTGTAACGTATATGAGACGTGTATGTGAAGAAAATGTGTGACGTGTTCTATAAAGTGTGTAGACTCTGACTCTCAGACAGCAACCCAGTCAGCTGATCCCAGCAAAGATAGACCACAGCACGTTACGTCAGAACATGTACTTCTCACCCGTTGCCGAAACCATCTTGCCGGATACTGCTTTGCCTCTGTAGACCTCTGGTAATCCAATTTCATGAACATCCGAAATAGACACCGGTGGTATTAACAGTTAATCATGGACCGGTTGCCCTCTACACAATGTCCGTTCCTAACGTTCCTTAACAAACTGCACAAGTCTTTTGTAGTGTGTACGCAGTTAGTTAGTTAGTTAGTTAGTCGACAGATCATCCTCGTTGCACATCGAACCATTCAGTCCATAAGTGCTAATTTCTAATGTTAATTGTTGCTGTACTAACACTAGGTACTCTTAGCCGGTTCTCGGTTCGTTACTACTGTCTAATGCTGTGTGGTGCATCAGTATGCATCACTCTCTTTGATGAATCAATTTCCTTCTAGCGTAAGTTACGTTCTGTATGCAACTCTAGTGACTCTTGAACTGGTGTTCTTCCTAATGGGATTTGATTTTTTCCCAAAAAACTTGTTGAGTTTCCTTGGATCTGGTAGGGAACCTAGGATAGAAACAACACATCTGGTGATAGTACTAGTCACTGATCCTTTCGGCTGAGTGTAAGCCTATCACCTTGCTTAATGATCTTTAGCTAACTAGAATTAGTCATAGAGCAGATTAGCTACCCACCTAGAGCCGAATCAGGCTATGACAAAGGAAAAATCAGCAAACAGAATGCGGAACCCCGCCCACCAGGGACACCTACGGGAAGATCCCAATTATCCCTCATTACTCAATTCTCAACTAGTAAAGCTTATCAACACTTCACTAATCTATTCTTAACTAGCAGAGTTAATATCACTATTCTACTCTAACTAGTTTCCACTAACAGTGCTAATCATCACACTATAGTTTAACAAAGCCACAGTCTATAGTAATTATAACGAATATATTATAATAAGTTATACCTTAAATGGCACTCCTGCAGTCCTATAAATCATATCTACATCTGCCATATAGGCACGTGTAAAATTAAGTCACTAATTAACACACGGTAGATATTATTTCCACTGGCACTGCAGTGCCCTGCACTCTGTCTAGAGCATTATTCAAGTCCACCCTAGTTGATCTCAACTCGAGTTTATATGGCAAACTACCAAAGTTGTCCACGTGACGTTATCCTTTACTCCCCCACACAGGTGGCACAGTGGCAAATCATCCCCTGTCAAGAACTATTTTCCTGGCTTAAATCCTGTCAAAGTTGTCAGTAATTGCCTAGATTCTCAAAACAAGCCAGCTAGTTTCTGTAAACTCCCAGCAAAGAGTTTCGATACCAAGCTGCCAATCATCTTGATGTTCCGGAAACCAAGAATTGACAGATGCACTGTTTTCCGTACTAGGTACTTCCGTTTTACATCTGCCCCTGTGATCTCACGGCTTCCATCTGCATTCAAATGTTGACAAACTTGTCACTCTTCTGTTCCGTGGTGACAATCCCAGCAGCCATTTCCGTCTGATGTCCGGCAGTATAGATGACAAACGGAACCATTCCATATCCTTCTCCCTCACCACCAAATGTGTTTATGGGCTGACACGATGTAACCTGTACAACTGTGTTTACTCTGTTAGTACAAATAGATGTCGCTGGTCGATCGTCCGCTTAATCCGAAAATCCTCTGTAATAATCAACCGGATAAACACACGGTTTCATTTTGTGACACTAGGCACGGCGAAGGTGCGAGTTAGGACAAGTCTGGGGCCGAAAAATAGTAAGTAATAAACACTATGTTTATTTTCTATAAAATGTGTTTTTTGTATGCATTTCCGAGTTTCTAGAACGAATTAATTAGATTTACATTAATTCATATGGAAATAATTGCCTCGGTTTTCGTCGGTTTTGTATTTCGTCGATTGTTTTCGAACGGATTATCGATGAAAACAGAGGTTTTATTGTACATAGAATTCATTCATCATATGCCATGCCGATAAGCGGGGGAGGTCGTGTTTCGCCCTCTCACTCGATCACCAGAGTCGTGGATCACCTCAGTGTTCTTGTCTCGACCCTACCACGAGGCCAAGCCATCAAGGTATTTACTTCTCTCCACAGCATCAGGTGTTTTCCAGCTTGTCTGCTCATTGCCCACGATTCACATCCATACAAAAGTACAGGTTCTATGTAGCACCTCAACACTCTTTTTCTCGTTGCAAATGACATCTTCTTATTGGTCAGTATTTTTTCCATCTTGCAAAAAGCTACCTTCGTCATGGCGATTCTTGTTCTAATCTCTTCAAGGCATCTCCCATCAGATATTATGACTGTTTCGAGACAATTGTACCGATTCACTTGTTTAAGAATATTCCCATTTACTTGTATATTACATTGTGGTGTTTCCTGCTTCCCAGTAACGACCATAATATGTGTCTTCTTACAATGTAATTCTAACCATAGTTGTTCACTGTGTGCAACAACCGCATCTACTAAATGTTGCAGATCCTGCTCATTGTCTGCAATCACTAATGTAACATTCGCGCATCTAATGTTATTGATGTTACGTCCCCCAATAATGATTCTTCTCATATCTTCTACATTTCTGAAAATATTTTCACTGTACAGGGAAAGGAATACGGGCTTTCCGTCACATGTAGTACAACTCATAAAAATGCTCTATCTAGACCATATGTGTCAAACTCAAGGTCCGCGGTCCACATCAGGCCCTGCGTACAAACATATCAGGCCCGGGAGGTCTCAACCGACGTACACATATATACGGCCCGAGAGAGAATTTTATGCAAAAATATTTTTTAATGGTCACGATATAAAGTGCAAATCAAATTCCCTAATTAGCAGCCTGGCCGAATGATAGGCTACATGAGAGCGTTCCCGCTTCGATTAAAATAAGTGAAAATAAAAGCTGTGTAGTGAGTGGATGTTCGTCGTTATAGTGACCTAGCAACCTTCAGTTGCTCGTTTTGGATTGGCGCATAAGAAATGAAAGTAATGTAGTACCTGGATATTAAATCACCTTTTCCCGCTACGGCTAACCTGATATCAATCAAGCGTCTGTCGGTAGAATCACAATCTTTTTAAAAAAATCAAAGCTAGCCTTTAAAATGGCCAAGCGTTGATTCTGAAAACAGAGCCTTTCAAAGCCACTGAGAGGCTGAATATATGTTTACTGATATTGGCGATAAACCTGTGTGATAAATTTGTGGAGATAATGTCAATGAATGTGGCTGTTTCAATGACACATAACATTACTCCCAACATAAACGAACTTGTAGCCAAGAAAAGATGCCATAACATCGTGCTCTGACAAATTGACATAAGAGTTAAAATGTGTATTTCAATGATTTTTAAAATTATTATTAATGTTTAAAAAGGGTTTAATTTTCAGTTTATGGTGTTTATCCTGTTCGGCCCGCAACTTTACGTGTGATTTGAGTTTTGGCCCTCTGAGCGATTGAGTTTGACACCCCTGATCTAGACCAACAAGAAGCGGTTAGAATAGATGGTGAGATATCAGATTGATTTGACATCAAGCAAGGTGTCTGTCAGGGCTGTGTGCTGTCCCCATATTTGTTTAACCTGTATTCCGAAAATATAATGAGAAATGTCAGAGATGATATAACCAGAGAGCAATATGATGCCCTAAATATTGGTGGTCGTGACATACCAGAGATTCGATATGCTGAAAATACAGTATTACTATCCACATCACAGAATGGTATAGAAAACCTAATAACCTCAACCCAAAGGAATAGTGAAAATCATAATTTATATCTTTGTCCCCGCTAATCACTGGTATCATGAAGGCTAATAGACTACAATGGCTGGGGCATATAGAAAGAATGGAAGATAATAGGGAAACAAAACTCGCTTACACTCAGGAAATAAATGACCGTAGACCCCGAGGTAGACCAAGAAGGCGGTGGAGAGATAATACATGTACAGACCTACAAGCACTTGGAATCAACGACTGGCAAGAGAAGGTCCACCAGAGAGACGAATGGAGACGGATTGTATTTGCAGCAAAGAACCTCAATGGCTCGGAACGCTGAAGAAGAAGAAGAAGAAGAAGAAGAAGAAGAAGAAGAAGAAGAAGAAGAAGAAGAAGAAGAAGAAGAAGAAGAAGAAGAAGAAGAAGAAGAAGAAGAAGAAGAACATAGTAAAAACAAAGATAATGTTTGCAGATAAAACTACTATGGAGAAAGAAATTTATGTTAATGAGGAAAGATCGGAGGTGGTGGAAAATTTTGAATATCTTGGGTCATTGATTACCAACGATGGTGACACAATGAAAGAAATTAAACGACGACTATCTATTGCTCTTCAAAGACTAAAACAACTGAATAAATTATGGAATGGGACAGACAGAACTACAAAAATGAGATTTTTAAGAACATGCATCTTTCCCATTGCAACATACGCCTGTGAGACCTGGACACTTACTAAACAAGCTGAACAGCGCATAAATGCTTTTGAATATAAATGTTATAGACGGGTTCTAAGAATATATTGGATAAAGAAAAGAACAAATGCATCCATACTTCAAGAATTGAATATTGAAGAAGTTTGGCTATTAAAGACGATAAAACAAAGAAAATTGAAATATTTTGGTCACTTGAAACGTCATTAAATTTTGGAGAGAACCATAATGGATGGGTATATACCAGGGAAGAGAGGAAGAGGAAGGCCAAAGAGAAGTTGGGTGCTGGATGTGGTGAATGATCTCCAGATGGGTGTATCGGAGCGGGACATCTTGCTTGTGATCGAGAAGTTTTCCAGAATGTTGTTATGGGAGCGAGGTTCTGCAAAGGACATACTACTGAATGAATGAATGAATGAATGAATGAATGAATGAATGTACAGGGGATGCAGATCTGGAGACATTACACCCCTATTCACACCTCTCTTAATAGGCTGATAGTGGTCTACTTCATTATCAATAAGGACAGCTTATTATTATTATTATTTTTTTACATGTTTAAGGTCTTTCCCATCAATTTGTAGATTTGCAAGCATCATTATCATGTTGACAGTCTTACTTTATCGAAAGCCTTTATGTAGTCAATAAAGCTAAGATATCTTGAAAAGACCTGTAAATAATGTAATTAGAATGACCTTTGTAATCCACAAGGTAAATAAAATAGAATTCGAACCGATGATCACCTGTCCGGCAGGCAAGCGTCTAGCCACTAGGCGCCCAGCTATAGCCATGACAACATCAAATCAACCCAGCTGAATGCATGTTACCGACAACACGCTGGCCTGCCGTCCCAGCATGGAGGCTACACAGATAGGGGTAATGCACCAGGAGGCACTGTCGTATGTATGACTAGTTTGGTTCACAAAAACTGTGTGGCAGCATAGCGGGATGCCATGACTCGCTCCTTACCCTTCCTACACTGATAATTTCCCGGAAACTTACCCCATGCCATTGTTAAGGGACTGTATCGAGTTCAGAACCAGACAGGGCGAAGACTACCGTGTAATTACAGAGATCTCAACCGGACTACATGGTTAGTGGGCAAGCATGTGTAAGCTAACACGAGAGTGAATAAGTGGACATTGACTGAACTTGCACAGAACACAGAGGAACGCACCAGAAATAAGACGACACGGTTAAAAGTTAGTGGCAGTCAACCCCAGCATTTTTTGGATGTTTGTGATTTCTTGGCAAATATACGTTCAGTAGTTTGCTATAGCTTTCTGAACGTCCGGCGCTCATACCCTTGTTTTATAAAAACCAACGCAAGACGGTCTGTTGCCAAATCGCCCGCAGCTGTGTATGGAACGCGGTATGCGGGATTACTAACTATGACCGTAACCCCATGGCCACAGACACGGCAGACAACGGAAAATTGGCACACAGAACATGCTCCCCAAACAATCACCGGCAAATGAGACTCGCTTTCAACAGTGCGAGGTCACTACTCAAATTTCTATAACTAGAGAGTACATTCCAGGTGTGTATGTGGTTGTGAGTCTTTCTTTGTCTGTTATGTTTTCTGATTTCTACTTATCATTTACTCCTGGGAGTGCCAAACATATCTCTGTATTTGTTCATCACTTCGTTTCCTTGACCTCAATGTCTCCCCATATATAGCTATTAGGACGCATTATTTAACGGCTGTAACACACGTGAATTCATATTGAAGACGCTACCATATGTTCTTGTATACTTTACACATAACCTCAAGCTTTGACAGTCATGCAATGCATTTTCTAGACAAAGTACTACAAACTGAATGTGTCATTGAAAGCTCCCCAGACAATCGCCGACCATCGAGATTCAAGCTGCCATTATTAGGAGGTGACTAATCAAATTGGTACCACTACAGAGTTCTAGCACGTGCCATCGTCAAGAGGAAGCCAGCCATGCAGATCCGAACCTACACTGTGGCCAGCATGGTGAAATGCTCAGACTATGTGCATAGACAATTCGTGGATCCGGTGTTTACGGTTGATTAGTGACTGGCATACAATTTGTTATGACTCACGGGACGATTCGATAATTTGATCAGCCCACAAGTGGGGTGGCGGCAGTTAACCAGGCTGGCTGCGATGCCTAAAGTAGTTTTGTTAATGCAATTTGCAGCGGTCGTCGTTCCGTTTGTGCAGTTGATTTAAGAATGGCATCTGAGCCAGAACGACAAAGAATGGATTTAAAATGTTTTGACAGACGAACGAGCGCACGCTTGACTGATGTGTTGTTGATTCGCTTCTAACAAACATTTGCGTACTATTTTAGGTTTCTCCGAAATATTGGGGGACATCACCGAACGATTGTTATGTGTTTCATTGCCAAATTACAACGTAGAGCTGGGCGAAGAAGTAGAAGTGCGAAGAAAGATTAGATATAGAAACAACATTGAAGAATGCACGCTATACTGCAAAGACAAATAACAATAGATAGAATAAGTCACTCTGCCTGCTCTCATTTTCTCTCGGGCTTTGTTGCCCTAGTCTTGCCCAAGTTCTTGCAAGAACTTACACAAGGCAGTGGTGGTTTCGCATTCTGTGTGCCCTTCACCTAGATGGATTTCTCCCCTCCGTGGTTTATGCGCTTCATCAACCCAGTTTGTTATCTCTGTTATTTTGTCCTACCAAGCATATACTTTTACAGGGGAGCACAAATGTAAACTCCAATGTCAGTAGTGCTGTCTCAATACGGGAATTACCACAGGGTGTTGAACAAAATTTGTTATGGCTCTATTCCAGCACGGGCCACAAACAGGACGGTCCTCTTGAGGTCTTCACCGGTACTTCAGAGTTTGTCTCGCAGAGCCGTTCCAGCTGGCCAGATTTCTTCCCTCGGTTCAGCGAAGTTATTACAGTCGTGTAGGACATGCTGTGGGGTTTGCCTGAGTGCTCCACATCCGCCAGAGACAAAGTCAATCAGACCCATTCGGTAGAGGTCTACCCACAATGTCCTGTTCTAACTAAGAACAAAGAAAACAGATGGTTGTGAAGAGACAGATCCGTCTGCCTCACCCGTCATGGCACAGGCTAATGCTTACATAATGAAATAATAGTATAGCCTTTGTATTAAATTTTCGGATTGACAATCACACAAGACTGCGTGTATAAATTACTCAATGTTGCCAAGAACACAATGTGGCGCTGTGTAATGCGTGTGTGTGTTATTCAATAGTATCAAGATCACAAGTCACTGCTTTGTAAAGAGTGCCTACTTTGCTCAATGCTTTCAAGGTCGCAAGTCACTGCTGTGTCCTGGGTGTGTACGTTACTCAACATTTCCAATGTCATAAGCCACTGCTTTGTACTGAGTATATACGTTACTCAGCGTGTCCAAGGTCATAAGTCACTGTTTTATACTGAGTATGTACGATACTAACAATTTCCAAGATCATAAGCCACTGTTTTATACTGAGTATGTACGATACCAACAATTTCCAAGATCATAAGCCACTGTTTTATACTGAGTATGTACGATACCAACAATTTCTAAGATCATAAGTCACTGTTTTATACTGAGTATGTACGATACCAACAATTTCCAAGATCATAAGCCACTGTTTTATACTGAGTATGTACGATACCAACAATTTCCAAGATCATAAGCCACTGTTTTATACTGAGTATGTACGATACCAACAATTTCTAAGATCATAAGTCACTGTTTTATACTGAGTATGTACGATACCAACAATTTCCAAGATCATAAGCCACTGTTTTATACTGAGTATATACGTTACTCAGCGTGTCCAAGGTCATAAGTCACTGTTTTATACTGAGTATGTACGATACCAACAATTTCTAAGATCATAAGTCACTGTTTTATACTGAGTATGTACGATACCAACAATTTCCAAGATCATAAGTCACTGTTTTATACTGAGTATGTACGATACCAACAATTTCCAAGATCATAAGCCACTGTTTTATACTGAGTATGTACGATACCAACAATTTCTAAGATCATAAGTCACTGTTTTATACTGAGTATGTACGATACCAACAATTTCCAAGATCATAAGCCACTGTTTTATACTGAGTATGTACGATACCAACAATTTCCAAGGTCATAAGCCACTGTTTTATACTGAGTATGTACGATACTAACAATTTCCAAGGTCATAACCCACTGTTTTGTACTGAGTGTTTTCGTTACTCAATACTTCCAAGGTCACAAGGCACTGTATTGTACTAAGTTTAAGCTACTCACTGCGGTCAAAGTCAAACACCACTGTTCTCTTCCTACTGTGTACTTTACTCAATACAGCTAGTGCAATACATTGCATGATTGTCTAGATGCGTATATTAATGGCTATTACGCCGCAAAATATACGACCAACCTTTGCCTTTCAATGGTGAAAGTGGCCCTTGTTTTCTATGTTGAAAGCGAAGTAACATTCACAGATGCATAACTGCCAAAATGAACAAAACAAATGCTCATGTTTACACATCATTATATCGTAATATAGCTATATTAATATGCGCCCGCCTTTATTTGTTTTGCCCTCTTTTGACAGGTTTATAACCGCGATGTTCATTCAGTTATTTGTGTTTGCGTTCTTTATCAAGCTGACATTTACTTCTTTCTATTTTTCCTCTGATGCATTATGTATGTTGACTCAATTGTTATTTCCTTCATGTCGTTTGTATTGTTAGGGTATTCATAACGTTAAAATTCTTGCTTATGTATAGCCAGAATCGACATGTCATAGATGCTACTGACGCCAACGAATCGACTCTCTCATTGCCCACATTAATGTTTCATAGCAGATGAGAGACAAACAAACAATATTACAGATGACCTGTACATTAACGAATGTGGACGCATTCTACAACAAATCATACTCTATCTTCTGTCCTTTATCCGCCAATGAAATGCAGTCACTCAACCAAACCCTAATGTTTTGCTTCCTCCTGCAGCTTCCTTCACGTCCTCCCCATGTTATACAATTCTTTCTCTAATTATCTTCTCCACGTGTTTTGGAGTAAGCCTCTGACTAATTTGCTCTGTGGGTTCGATAGAAAAGACTTTCTGTTTATACATTATCATAATATTTCAATTATTCCACCACATTTGCTGTTTTTTTTTTCCATTTCATACATGGGCCTAACGTTCCGTGTATTATTTCTGGGTATCTCCCTGGGTGAGAGGTTTTAAGTCCACGATCCAAACCCTTAGGGGTGTTTTCACAACGCCTCTTACTGGTTTAGAAGAGCCACCTTTTATTTTCGTTGGTTGAATTTATTTCCATATTTTGAGACTTGTTCACAGTTGACTGGATTTTGCAGCTAAAGTTTCCTACTGTTTGCGGAAGTCAGTCCCACTCCAACCCTCCTGGTTGTCTCTTACGATATGTATAGTACATTACATCGTCACCATTCTACTCTTAAGGGCCCCGGTAACACATTGGCGAGCAAGCAGCTCGTCGCATGTTTACTGATCACGCCGAGGCTTGTGTGCTGCTTAAGACGTCTCTTTCACTCAACGTGGAGCCTACAGATCAGACACTAGATTGTCACAAATCAAAATTAATCGTTATGGTGCTAATCCCGTGAAGTCCCATCAGGCGGCGATAGTGCCGGGCCCCCTGCCTCGAGGGGGTCCACCCATGACTACTGGTGGTCACCTTCCCCTGTGCTGTGGAGTCAAGGCACAGAGGAGTAGGTTAAGAGCTATTGACCAAATACCCCGAACACTCAACATACTACAGTGGAATGCCGAAGGAGTTTACAAGAAGAAAGACCCCCTAACACAGCGTCTTCATAAAGATAGAATAGATGTGGCATGCATTCAAGAGACACACCTCAACGCCAATCACAAATTCTCAGTCAGAGGATATCAGGCCACACGTTTCGACCGTGAAGGACACAAAGGAGGAGTTCTAATACTTACACGAAATACAATACCTTGCAGCGAAGTATCTGTGATCTCTGACAACCAAACGGAAATTATAGGTGTTGATATAATGATAAAGGACGTGAAAATAAGAATCTACAATCTGTATAGCCCAGCAGATAAGGACCTTACACTCTCAAACATGAAAATAACTGACACAAACTGCATTATTGTCGGAGACTTTAATAGCCGTTCAGAAAGATGGGGATACCCAGATACTGACAAAAGAGGAGAAGAATTGGAGGACTGGGAAATAGACTCAAATCTCCATCTACTCAACAAAGCGGATGACACACCGAGCTTCTACTCCAGAAGATGGCTTACCACTTCTACTCCAGACTTAGCTTTCTGCACAGGAGACATCCTCCACAAAATTGATCGCCATGTGCTGGACCAATTAGCAGGTAGTGACCACAGACCAATCAAGCTTGTAATGAATATGGAGTATGTTCCACAGGAGCAAAAGCCCTTGCCCCGCTGGAATTACAAACGAGCAGATTGGGACAGATTTGCCATACTAACAGACAAATATTGTGAAAACATAAATACACGATATGGCAACATAAAGCAAATGGTGGAAAGTCTAAACAGAGCGATAATACAGGCAGCCACGGAGTCCATTCCAAGAGGAGCGAGGAAAAATTACAAACCATACTGGACTGAAGAACTACAAAGTTTGGAGGACAAAGTTGAAGATGCCAGGAAGACAGCAGAGAGAGAGAACAAACAATTGAAGCGAACATCTCTCTCAAAGCCATCTCAGCAAAATATAAAAGAACAGTAAATCAAACAACAAGAGATTGTTGGAGGGAAAAAACAGAAAACCTGAATTTTGACAGGGATGGAAACAAACTATGGAAACTAGTGAAAGCCATGAACAATGAAGGACCTAGCAACAAACAAATAACAATTAAACAAGGAAATGCCTTGCTTACAGGAAAAAAGGCTGCAAATGCACTAATGGAACACTATGCAAATGCAAACCACATTGATATTACAACCGAACAGAAGAAAGCAATCAAAGATAAACAGATACATCATACAAATACAGAGACAGCAGCAGAATATATGATGGCAAATCTAACGATGGAAGAAATGGAACAGGCAATGAATACCCTAAAAAAGAAGAAATCACCAGGAAAGGATGGAATCACAAATGAAATGCTAATAGGACTAGGCAATAAGGCAAAAAAGAAACTACTAGCAGTCCTAAATTACAGCTGGAAGAGGGGAATAGTCCCACAGGCATGGAAAGAAGCTATACTAATACCAATCCCAAAGAAAGGAAAAGACCTGGAAGAACCAAATGGCTATCGACCTATCAGTCTACTTAGCTGTGTAGGAAAATTAATGGAACGCATTATCAATGGCAGGCTAACATGGCATCTGGAAGAAAACAAACTCTTAACACCACACCAAGCAGGATTCAGAAAGTACAGATCCACTGAAGATCAAATAACCTATATAGCTCAGGAAATAGAGGATGCCTTCCAAGAGAAAAAGCACACACTAGCAGTCTGGATAGATTTAGAAAAAGCATTTGATAAAGTATGGAAGGAAGGACTGAAAGTAAAACTGCAAAACATGCATGTTTGTGGAAAAATGTATAAATGGATCAGCCACTACCTTGAGAACAGAACTGCCAGGACAAAAGTACAAGGACAAACCAGCAAAATGATGCTGTTGGAGCAAGGTGTCCCCCAAGGAGGAGTTCTTTCACCAACATTATTCCTAGCATATATAAACGACATCACAGAAAATTTTCCAGCCAGAGTACACACATCATCCTTTGCAGATGACCTAGCCATATGGACATCTGAAGAATATATTAGTACAGCTAACAGCAGAATACAGCAAGCCTTATTAGCACTAGAGGACTGGTCAAAATCATGGCTAGTGAAGATAAGTGAGGAGAAAACAACATGCACAGTGTTCTCCCTCTCAAATAAAACTCAACAACCTAAGCTGGTATTGAATGGAAAAATATTGCGCCATGAAGAAAATCCAAACTATCTCGGAGTCACCTTTGATCGTCGCCTGACATGGAAAACACAGGTTGAGAAAAATCGAACAAGAGCAAGGCAAAGAATGGCAATCATGAAAAAGCTTGCTGGTACAACGTGGGGAGCAGATGAGAAAGTTCTCAAGAAGTTATATACTGGACGGGTGAGGCCAGTACTGGAATATGGCATTGCAGCTTGGGCAACAGCAGCTAAGTCAAACTTTAACAAAATAAGTAGAGTCCAAAATCAAGGAATGCGAATCATAACTGGAAGCCTGAAGACAACGCCTATTAATGAACTTGAAAAGATCACTTGTTTACAACCAATGCAGGATAGAAGAGATAGCAGAGCCCAGCAACAAGCAGAAAAATTTAGAAGATTGACAGAACACCCTATGTATAAAAGGTTTAGTGGTTTTGGAAAGGGACGACTGAAGCGTAGCAACTTTGTAGAAACTGCAAAACGAAAAATTAGGGCAGATCCCATACTTAACATATCAACAGTCAAACCTATTTACAATGCAGACAAGTTCCCAGCTTGGAGACAGCAGCAACTGCCTGAGATGATAGAAAACATTCCTGGTATTGAGAAAAAGAACACTCAGCATGAAACCGAAAGAAGAGAAATAACCCTAAACTACATAAAAGAACATTACCCAAGCAGCAATTGGACCCATGCATATACAGATGGATCAGCCAAAAATTCAATAGAGAATGGAGGAGGAGGAATTCTCCTAAATTTAAAAAATGGAGTGAAAAAAACACATTCAGTGGCAACTGGAAAGTTTTCAAGTAACTTCAAAGCGGAGGTAGAGGCTCTGAAAACTGCAGCAGAAATGCTCTTGATGGAGGAAAATAAAGAGAAGCAAATAGCTATCTTCACAGATGCAAAGTCAGCTGTCTCAATACTGAAGAGCAATAACAGCACAGAAATAGCTGACCTAAGAGCAGCACTCCATGGTCTATGCCAGAAATCCAAAAAAGTTGTAATACAGTGGATCCCATCACATTGCAGTATACCTGGAAATGAAGAGGCTGACAGACTGGCAAAAGAGGGCGGACGACTACCACAGTCTGACATAGACATAACCTATAACGAGGCAAAGAGGTTGATAAAAAGCACCTATAGAACCAAATGGGAATCAGAGCATCCAGGCCACCAGAAGGATGATGCATATTACAAACTCGACAGAAGAGAACAAGTAGCAATCTTCAGACTCCGCACAGGACATAACAGGCTGAAATACCACTTGTTCAATAAACTAAAGATAGGAGATACCGATGAATGTAATTGTCGAACTGGAAAAATGACAGCAAAACATTTGCTTCAGGATTGCCCAATATATGCAGAACAGAGAAAGATATTTTGGCCCACACCTGCTTCATTTGAGGACAAGCTCTATGGAGATATCAACAAGCTCAAGTTGACCGTAGCTTACTTTAACTACATACAGGTTGACATTTAAAGGTGTATGAAGAAGTATTCAGACTGCCACACTTCATACCACAGGTATGTCGGTTACAAAAGCCTCCCAGAGGCATGAAATGGAATATTGCTGGATAGGAGATCCATTACGTGGAAAGTCCGAACCAAAAGCTCACTGTGTGGGCTTTCAAAAAAGGTGGAAAAAGTGTCCTAGTGGCACGAAATGGAATATTGCTTGGATAGCAAATCCATTGTGCGGAAAGTCCGAATCGAAAGCTCACTGTGTGGATGTCATCTGCACACTGCATTCTTCTGGTTTCCGGTAGAACAGCCTATGGTGAACGGAAGGCCCAATATACGGAAGTGAGGCTAAGCAGCCATGTGCAGGACGTGACGATTCCTTGGGTGAGCCCAGTACCAGAGCGCTGTGTGTTGGCTCTGCAAGTATGGAAGCCTCCTTGGATGGCGGGGAATGCCCATGGTCTGCCCCTGCCTTCCCTTGAGGGCTGACCAGGATCTCTTAGGCTGTTCTATATGGGCCAGCTAGGATGGGAGATAACACCACAACAGTGAGAGTCAAACGTCCTAAGAAACCCCCGGGAAGGTTAACCCGGTCAACAAATGTCCGCAGAAGTCGGATGTGTCGGCCTAACGGCGCAAGAACGCAGCTCTGCTGTAAACAGGCACAACGCAATCACATCCGGAAAAAAACTCCGGATGAACGAAGAAGAAGAAGAAGAAGACACTAGATTGGCTAAGGAATTTTGGGCCGGCAATTAGCTCCCTTGTGGTAAAGGCTGTCGGGGACAAACACACAGTGCAAGCTAGGAGACGGCCAGCGACTGGCAGGAATCCACCCCATGGTGATGGTGGACAGTCAGCACCCAAGACTCACACTCACAACACAGAGAGCTCGCCAGCATGCTCGGAAAGAATGCTTTCTTACCTGGGTGGAACCAAATCAGCATCAGACCTGCATTCTTTCAATCGTGCAAGAGTAGACTATTCGAATAGACGAGGTTCTCAGAAACAGTGCAAGATAACAACAGCGCGCGAACACTGCATACATGGTGTTGCATTATATAGACAGGTGGTTCACAAGTAACTGTGGCGACATGTGTGCATACATACACATACGCTCAGACGCATGCACAAATATATACACACACTCGCTCGCGCATACACACACGCACCCAGACCCAAACACATACATACACACTCATGCATGCATGTATAGTTATGATGCAACACTTAGCCCTTAAGGGAGCCGCGGTAGCGTAGTGGCTAGACCCTCACCTGACGACCCAGTGGTCTTGTGTTCGATTCGCACCAGGGCGAATTCCGATTGTTAGAATTGATCTGGGCGCCCGGGGGATACCCAGCTTAAAATAAGCACCAATAAATTTATTGGGAAGTAAAGGCGATCAACGTTATACTGACCACATCAGCCACCGAGTGGTCTCTGCATATACGGGTCTAATCCATCCATCATGTGCCATACTGGTAAGTGTGGGCGGTCATGTTCTACCATCTCACTCGATCACCAGAGTCGTGAATTAGCTCTGTGTTTCTGAGTCGACCATGCCACGAGGCCAAACCATCCAGGTATTTACTTCTCGGTCTTCCTCTTGGTCTGTTCCCTTCGATCTTGCCAGTTGTCACCAAGTTCTCCAAGTCATTTCTTCTCATAATATGCCCAAAAAATTTTGACTGTCTACGTCTAATGTCTCTAATCAGTTTACGATCTTCATTTGTGTCTAATACCACATGCATAATCAGCCTTAGTGTGTTTAAAACTCTTCCTTACTGATATAGACAGTTGGTAGCCTCGGTAGTGCTGTGGCTGCTGTGCTGTTCCGTGATCATGTGTACGATTCTCAAGCGAGACCGTGTTTTCTTTTACATTTACCTGGGCCCCATAGCCGACCAAGCCTAAACTGAATACCAGAAAAACGAAAGAGCAGAAAACTATAAAGAAAATAGAAATGGACTAAATTCCCAGACTACACAATAACGCGGGAATCCTGATTCTACACTACGCCCGTGCATTACCGGGGGCCACAAGGGTAGCAAAGAGTACTAGCACTGTAACCTGCCATGCATACCGTAGGGGGCGACTAAGGAGGCATCCCACAGAAAACTTTAGCTGCAGTATCCAACGAATTATGAACAAGTTTACAGAGGGCCTGCTATGATTTGGTTCATTGTCTATGATCTATTGGGAGTTGACAAGCAGATGCAGAAGGAAGTTACTACAAAAGTAGCTTTTGTCTGTCTGTATCTTTTTTTTTTTCTTTCTTTCCCTCTCCCTTTGACAGTATGAGGGTCTAATTCAGTGAGTCAGTTCATTAACAAGTTTGTGTATTCCTGTCACGAGAAAGGGCCCTTGTAAATTAAGCAACACGTTCCCCGGCGTCTCAATTTCCACTGGATTGCGACAAGCCAGCCAGTTACACGAGAATACAAGTGCAGAGCCAAACTGTGATAACTGATGCACATTAGCAAACACTGTTTTTTTTTTTAAAGACAAAAATCAGTTTTGCAAACTATGATTTTGTCAGTTATTAATTAGTTATCTGCGATGATCTAATAGTTTTCCATAGAAGTGCCAGAATTATTTCCCCTGGATGATTGATTTATTGTTATTTTCCGGCAGAGCTTTAGATGTTGAGTGCACGAGCCCATAAAATTGCAGGGAGTTTAAAACATTAAATAGTACGAAATGTCGCCACAAAAATGTTTATTTGTTGTGCCACAACGGGGAACATTAAATCAATTTCATTATTTATTTGCTGTGTAATGTTTTGTGTTAGCCGACATTATACCTGCGCTCTATGGATATTATATCGTTTGTAGAATAATATTAGCAGGAAATTTTGATAACCTTTCCACTTTCCACAAGGTTTTTTTTTTAGGAATTTCTATTTCTGTGAATTACGTTTGTTGTGTTAAGTGAATCTGTGGTGGAGTGCAGTAAACCCACTTTTAATCTTGAATGTGGAAAGTTCAATGCGGAATGATACTTCTGACTGATCGTCTAGAGCGCCAAGTAGCGATGTCGTGTCTAGTTCGATGATGATTTTTTTTTTTGCATATCCTTTACAGGACATCGCTGTCAACACCAGCATCTTTCAGCTGTATGTTGATTTCTTGGCAAGATTACGCTCAGTAGTTTGCCATTGCTTTCTGAGCGGCTGGCTCACATACCCCGTAAGTTACCGATGCTATTCGAACCACTGCTGATTCTCACCGTCATCACGTTACCGACGAGAGTATACGAGATTACGGAGAAAAGTCATAATCTCTAAGCACGATTACACGTCTCTTATCCTGTGTAATATGAGAAACACAAACTATAGGACCATTTTTATTTATTTATTTATTTATTTTGCGCTCTCTCGCTTTGAACTCAAGCCTAGTCCATACACACTATTTGCAGTAGTGATGGACTGAATCTTGCGTGTGGATTAGCTTTCCCTATTTACAGTGTCCCTCGCCATCAGGCGAACCCACTCCGACTTCAGAGGTACTTGTAATCTACGTCCCTAAGTCAAGGACGATAGGTTAACATTTTAGTCCAACTGTCCGGTGTAGGAGTTGAACGCCTTACCTCGGCTTCAGCACACCGGATGTTCAAGAACACGCGCTCTTATCCATTCGGCCATGCTGACCTACACAGGACCATTGTACACGCCTTGAAGCGTCTTGGGTATATGGTGCTATACGTATCTTGTATAGACCTGTCGGCAGTCAGTGGGTGATGTGGGTCAATATTACACCGGCCGCAATTACTTCCCATGCCATTTCCTGGTAACCGTTTTAGGCTGGGTCGACCCATTGTCAATTTTTAAATATCCGTCTCGATGGTGATTCGAACTCTTGACCACTGTGCCGACGGGCGAAGCGAATTAGACACTGCGCTATCCAGGTACCACTTGAATAATACAAAATACAATTAATAAATAGCATGTCCCGTAGTATGAACCTGCTGTGCGTATGTGAAGTGCCAGAGCCATCATATTTTCGAGGCCTGAGTGAGAGAAGGAATATTGGCAGCCTTTCTCTCCCGGAGGGAACGTCGATAGCTAACATTGTACTCGCTCGTTCGACGCACTCACGCCATGTTCAGTGTCATCTCTTGTGTTATAAGTATATTGGACTATGATTGGGAAACGAGCGTTGTTGTGTCAGATTGTCCTATTTACTTCATTCGTACTCTTCTTTAGTGTAAATGCACGTTGCATTCATCAATTCATTGATTCAGTAAGTCAGTCAGTAAGTTTAAAGACTAGTTTTGAAGTCCTCTGATCATGTCCCTTCGATGTCTTCTGCTTTCGCAACTCTCTTTAGCTCAGCATAGGCCGTGCCCCAACGCCCTTATGTTTGTGAGATGTCGTTTTTCTTGTCCTGGATTTACCGCTTCAATATTTTCTGTAATAGACCTCTATAACTCATACTCATACATAGTAGGTAAATATGGTTTGGGATAACGAAACAAGGGAGGATACAGACTTCTAGAATGGGCAAAAGAGCATGAACTGATTGTCGGAAACACACGTTTTAAGCAACATCCAAGAAGATTATGGACATGGAGAAATCCTGACAGCAGGATTAGAAACCAGATTGGCGTTTGAAACACAGCTGTGGGCGATTTGGCAGCAGACGGTCTAGCGTTGGTTTTTTATGAAATGGTATGGGTGCCGGTCGTTCACAAAGCAATGGCAAACTACTGAACGTAAAACTTTATCAGGAATCACGAACAGCCAAAAAATGCTAGGGTTGACTGCTACGTCCTCTAAAGGATATGCAACTAATTAATTAATGTTTGCATATCCTTTACAGGACATTGCTGTCAACATCAGCATCTTTCAGCTGATTGTTGATTTCTTGGCAAGATTACGCCCAGTAGTTTGTCATTGCTTTCTGAGCGGCCGGCTCACATATCCCGTAAGTTGCCGACGCGATTCTAACCATTGCTGATTCTCACCGTCGTCACGTTACTTACAAGAGTATACGAGATTACGGAGAAAAGTCGCTAACCTCTTGGCCAGGAAGCAGGCTATGCAACTAATAAAGAGGGCAATTATGAATAAATAAAGCTAGGAGTACGGCAGGGATGTATTTTGTCACCGGATCTCTTCTTTCTTTCTCTCTCTCTCTCTCTCTCTCTCTACAGCGACGTTAAAATGAGAGCGATCCACTACTGCGAGGACAGACCCGGACCACTTTATTGGCAAGTAACAGCGCTAAGTTTATAAAGGAGAATATTGTATAAGTTTAACTAGTATCTGTCCATCATGTGTCATGCCGGTAAGCGTGTGCGGTCATGGTTCGCCATCTCACTTGATCACCAGAATCGTGGATCAGCTCAGTGTTCCGGTCTCGACCATGTCATGTGACCAAGCCATCCAGGTATTTACTTCTCTGCCTTCCCCTTGTTCTCTTCCCCTCGATCTTGCCAGTTGTCGCCAAGTTCTTCAATTTATTTCTTCCCATAACATGCCCCCCCCCCCCCCCCCAAAAAAAAAAAAAACAAAAAAAAAAAAAACGTTGACTGTCTACGTCTAATTTCTCTAACCAGTTTACGATTTTCGTTTGTTTCTTGTAGGACTTGGTCATTGGTTTTTCAGTCTGTCCATGGTATTCTTTGCATAATCTGTGTCTTCTTACAGTTTAATTCTAACCCTAGTTGTTCACTGTGTGCAACAACTACATCTACTAAATTTAACTGGTATACACGGGTAGATAGAGCCTGCTACCTTGGATGAAATCTGTCTAGATCAGTGGTTCTCAACCGGTGGGGAATTCCCCCCCCCCCCTCCCCCCCCAGGGGGGAATTTCATGGTTTCCACGGGGGGAATGACGACCATTTCAAGATCGTGTTAATACAAGAACCGATTATTTGACATAGTTTTTCCCTTCATACTTTACAGTTATGCATGTCTCGTCCATCTGTGGGATGTGGATTTTAATTCCTGAGAATGATTCGTTAAAATGTCTAGGGGGTATTATTGATTCTCTGTCACTGGTAAGAATGCAGGGTGATCAGGGATATTTACCACAAATCCCAGGAGGAAAGAGTTCCATCCTTGAAACAATGGCATCTGTGTGTAGGTTTCCCTTCCCACTTCATCGCCCTTTAAATTAACTATAGATGCTAGAAGGATATTGATTGCTCACAATATATAAACAACCACTTATTGGACACCACATTTACTTGATGTACACAACACTTTTGGACAAACAGTTCAGGTATTAACTCAAGATCTGCAATTACATATATAGATGTGTAATAAACACTATGCATTTTCAGACAGGCATGGGAATGATATGCAGTATTACAACATAGTACCCAGTGACCCCAGAAAAAAACAAGGTTATTACAAACAACACAACAACCACAAATTAGTTCTGCTAACTTGACTCATTGTACCTAGATAAAATCACATTGGTCTAGGTGCAGAAACCCAACATACATACATTTATTTCTGACACCATGTACAATTCTCATATTTAAAAATAATGAGTGGGTGTCAAAATATTATACCTATATGTCATAACATAACCCTTTAGGTGTACACCATTACCATGTAAAACAATCTTTACCCTTTTCCTGTCATTGAAGAAAACCACACTCATGAAAACAGTTGATACTAATAATTAAATTAATTAATTATAGTGTTCCTTTAGGCGTTGCGGATGGGCATTCTTCTCCAGTGCAAAGCAGTTAATGTCCATAATTATCCGTGCAGAATTATACTCACAGTCATTTTCTACTCACAGTATGTCCACCGAAGTTGGCTGGCGAATGTTTCTAATCCATAATCCAAGAATAGAATTATACATAAGCACATATTCTCTCCATGAGACTGAATTTAAGAATACTCGGTTGCCATTTGGGTTGTGTTCCAATTGAAATTGATGCCTAGGTCTGTCATACTTTCAGGAGATGCAACTTAAGCTCTGCAGAAGGTTCTTCCCTATATCATCTTATCGATGAAAAGATGACGACTGTCCAACAGCTCGGTTTATGTTAACCGTTTCCCAATTTAGTTCAAAAGGCTTTGTCACACACCCGGTTCATGTTGATAGGCCATCCCACACTTGATGATGGGCAGTTAGGCTGACATGGGACCAGCATAGAGTTCTCATTCATTCCATTTCTGTGTAGAACATACAGTGGTGAATCATTCATTTGGTTTCATCTGAAGATTCTGCTGCAGGCATGTAACTGAAGAATATTACTCCACCACATATCCAGGTTTGCAAGCCATCAGGTGATTCCTTTGGTTGCAGGCGTAAAGGCATTTACTCATCTAGCTGCTTTCATATGGTTCTTTTGATGGTGTTCAGGTTCTGGACCTTGAGGTAATCTGGTGTAGTTATGGTTCAGATGTTCTGAAGTTGGTACATTTGTTTGTATTGGCTATAATGTTGTTTCAGTGTCTCTTCCCATTTGTTTGAGTTGGTGTTCATAGCTAGAACTTGGTGTTGCATGGCTGGAACCTTATGTTTGACTTTTGCAGCTGTGAGATGTTCTTTCGAAGACTTATCCATTGTGGATATTAACTTGGTAATCCAACCAACAGTTGAAGGTTACTCACTGTTGTTAGTTTTAGTAACTTGAAGAAGGATTGTCCCAGTTTCACTGACTTGGTTGAATGATGAGGCCATTGGTGATACTTCTCAGAAGTAACGCAAACGATACACTGTTGTCAGTACTCTGATGATCTTCATCTTTGTAGATTATTAGATCTTGAAGTCCATCCTGGATATTCCTACTAAAATAGGACTTAATCACTCACCCAGTCAGTTGTCTTCTAATTTATCTGTTGCTCGCTATGGAGCTATTGAGTGCCGCAGTAAACATTGAGGTATTGTTAGATCCAGACTATGGTTTGGACATTCACTTTATGGCTGTTTACCCAGGATCCAGTGTTAGTGATATAGTCCCACCAAATTCAACCACCACCTGCTTCTCTTCTATAGAAAAGGGATGACAAAGAATACAACACTAGCATTAACCTACTGTGTTATGATAAAAGGTTTACAACACAATTACAAACACAAATACAAAACAACAAGGGGAGAAGGGGAAAGGAGTGGGTGTCCATGTTCCACTGTCCCTCATTGCTGAGTAGAGCCATTCTGACCCTTCCTAGTGAGTAAGGTATTTTCTCACTTATATTTTGTTCTGTTGTTACTGGGACTATTGGATGGGTGAAGTCATTCTGTCCATCCAACATGTTGATATTGTCTCTCTCATTACTTGAAGAGAATAGCCTATACAGAATCCCTGTGGTTTCTAATGCCGCGTCTTCATTTCGGCACTATAATCATCACTAGGTCAAGACTATTCACCATTGGCTTCTTAAGTACTGACATACATATGTATTCTTACATCAACATCCTCTAATCCCAAGGTGCAACATTAAAATGTATATTCCCACAGTAAAAAGTAACAATCAGAACAAAGAAAATTCTCATACCAAAAAAAACATACATGTACATTTCTCTGATATTAAGTACATGATAATCATACATAATAATCATAATGATGATGCAGGGAGCCTAGGTTTTTGAATTATCTTCATGAACTAAAACATCCATTGTTTTCCCCCACTGCGTACAGCACATGAGGATAGTAATCGCTGTGATATGTTTTGCCAATGACTGCTATTATTCGGAGGGTATTTATAAGAATAACTTATGCCGCATGGTCCAGTCTTCTGAATATTGCAAGCAATTTATTCACATCAATCTTCGCTTCTGTTTCTACTACGGTGAGGCGATGCGGAGTGAATCCTATCCGAACATACATTTACATCACGCGTTTAATTGTTCATGAATTTATATTCAAACATGGCCTGTCCCTAACACTATTTTATGAAATGATTATATGTTCAACCTCATATGGAGTGGTTACTAATCTGTTAACAAAAGAATGGTACTAAAATTTAGCACTATATTTCCAAGTTACAGATTATAATGTGGCAAAATATTTTATCCCCTGACTAAGTACGAGTCAGGAATATGCGTAATCATTTGTATGTCCCCGCATGGATAAAACACCTTTCTATAGTACATAGATTATTTGCAGATTTCTAAGCATAAATAGTGAGATATTGTTCACAGTGCCTAGAAGTTTTACCATAGGAATATGAAATTGACAGACACTAGTTCTTTACTATGAAGCCTGAATCAGGGGTCTGCTCCTACATTGAGAAAATCTCTAGAATGTGTTTCAGACATGAGAGTTGATACTTTACAGTACACATAATATTCATAGATTATAGCACTACTAGTGAGATATAAGTTCATAATGCCTATACAAGATATTAACATATGGATTTGAAATTGTAAGACATAGGAAAAATTACAGCGTGGCGCCCACCTGTGTTTCCTTAGTAAACATCATCCAGCCTGGTTTAAGAGAATTGTAACTAATTCTTAATTAAACATACTGGTCTAGGTAATACATAAATATATCTTAATATATGTAGATAACATACCAATAGCTTGAAGAGAATCATGGTTTTAAAACAAACTACCTTCTCCCCGAAGGGAAAGGTCGACTTTCTTGTCTGTTCTCTTGACTAGAAATGGCCGCTTCAGTCTTTGTTTTCCCCCTCGCCAGGATTGGCCAGATAAGGGAGAAAAAACAAGCCAAAATAAATTTAGCTGTGCCACGGTCAGTCTATCGCTGTTTTATTTTCTCCTACCTTAAGTAAGTTACTTAATCAGTAATTGTAAGGGTTTTTTTATTTTTAAGGGAGTCCATAAATAGGAAAGGGTAGAGACGTTTTTATTATATTACACGCCTCCCCCATTTAAGACATTTATTTCTTTCAGAAATTAAATGGTCAAGAAGTACTCTACAATTTCCGTCTTTACATTGACTCACCTAGTATCCATCCCTTATTACTTTACTACTGCCTTATGTTATATAATCAGAGCCACGTCCATTTTCTTTTAGTCACGACAACTGGCATAACCTTAAAGGATTATTTCTCTTTTAGTGAAAGAGTGTAGCACCCTCTCCACTGTTGTCAGCTATTGTTTGAAATATGAGTGGTTATCTGATAATTTGTTACTTTCCAGTACTGGTTTGTCTGCATCAAACCGACTTTTTGAAGCAATAGAGATATCATCAATAAGCTTGATTTCTCTCTCATTAGATTATCAATCTTGAGATTCTGTTAAAACCGACGGTTAATTCTGCGTCCACTGATAGCATATTAAACTCGCCCGTCTCCCTATAAGTTAGACGTTTGTTTTAACTATAGATCTGATATTTAAAGGAAGCTAAATGTGGTTCCTGTTGAATACATTTTCATCCAATACATCATGTGTTTGGGTTATTAGGCGAGTTATGGGATTTTCCGATCAGTTTTGATAACTACTGATTAGAGTGGTGTCCCTTTCTCTTGCGGGTTTTTCCCGAGAATCTCGTCTAACATGTAAACAAGGTCCAACTTTTCTAGATTTCCGTTCTGAACCGACTATTCCGGGGAACATGAATCTATCAGAAACGAAGTAATTCTTAGCTTACTCTCTCTCTCTCTCTCTCTGCTTTTCCTTCTAACCTAGATCTATTTTACGCTAGAATCCTTATTAGTAATTCTAACTTGATGTGTTTGAGTTTCACTCTGTATTTGTTGCTTTGGTGTTGAATTACGAGCAATTTTGCGTCGCTTGGCGTACATTGATCGTCGTCTACCTCCCTCCAGGTTTTTAGACTATTTTCAACTTCGCAACATACATTGTTATGTAGGTTCAGACGTATTGTCTCCTACCATATATAATCAGTTCAGTGAGAAGTTAAAAGCCCCTTTTTGTGATTCCTTTGATAGTCTTCCAGACAATCAAGTTGCTGGTTCACTTTCCAGTTATGGATGTGGATTACTAGTTTTTGTAAAATTACTATTACATCTGTATATCCCTCTAATACTGGCGTCTCCTGAGTTGTGTCCTCAAGATAACAGGTAAGGTACTCTTAATGTTTCTCTCCAGTTTTGTTTTCATCCGTTTAATACGTGGAAACTCTGGATTTATTTAGATTGACGAAGGTCTATCTTTGAACTGTTATATAATTTACTAGCTGGATTCCTGATTGAAATTCCTAATCTAGTACATATCAAGCAATTCTTCAGCTATATGCTCCACTTTGCTTGGTTTTTACACAGCTATATTCCATTTTTCTAGCATGGGTTCACTGTATAAGTTTTAGGCGTTTCCCCTGTCTTCACGTCAAGGAGTTCGTCCTATTTATAAACAGCATCTATTTCAAGAGTTGTTTATTTAATTGTTGCTTTTACTGATTCGTATCAGTTATTTAAGCTAATCTCTGTTAGTCTGGATCTGCTTTCACATATTTAATGCTGGCATATAATCCTAGTCAGAACTGAGATGTAGAAATCTGTTTCGTCTTGCGACTGATTTCTGATTAATCTACCTTTTAGTAGGCTTCGAGCATTATCTAGAATTTAGTTACTCGGTTAGTTTTAAAGAAAATACAATTGAGTCGCGCGCCTCTATTGTACCACTTATTTTTGCCCTTCTTAATTCTTCCCTTATGAGAATATTAATGTTAGTTAGGCAATTATTGAAATAACTTTATGTAAGCTAATCGCTAACTAAAAGCTGTTTCACTCCTCTTTTTGATGAGGACTACTCATAGTGAACATTTCACTTAATGAGATTAAACTGTAAATTTCAAAGCTAAGGAGCCAATTTTCTGAAATGTTTAGTCTCTTACTAGAGACTAGCACAGATTTTTTCCGGTATCTCCTGAAGTTCATTTGAAATTCCAATTTCTTATGTTTATTCTTTAATTATACCTTTTACATACCTATACGGTCTGTTTCCGCTACCATTAATAATGGAATCGGGGTGGATAATTTAAAGAAATACCTGATATTCTGTTGGGTCAGTAAGTGAGTTGATCAGTTTCACTTACATCACCAGGTGAATATTTTGGTTGACCCTATTTATTAACATATGGGCCATCTGAGTTTGTTATTAATAACTACTCATATCACCGGTGGAGTAGAATAAGTGTCAGTATGGCTTTTCTTCCTAAGTATCCATCATTTATTCACTTTACTTTACTACCGGTGTTGTAGAACATGTTATGTCATATGAAAAAAAAGGATTAAATTAGGGTGCCCCTAAATACTGCAAATTCTTACAATATTCCTTCCCTTCCATTAACTATGTCTACATTTTTGCAAGTGGTGGTTTTGGCCTTACCATTAGTTCATTTACTTTAGTTACTGCTATTTTCCCCTGGTTTAATTTATCTCTCAGGTATTATTTCCTTTCCTACTGAATCATCATTTGTTGATTAAATTTTTCCCTTAAAAAACATTTATTGGATTTCTAACTTATCTGTCCTAATTATCTATAAAATTGTCTATCACTCTCTGCTGCCTTGGTAATTTTTCAATATTACATGACTTATACAAGCAGATCAAGCATGAAAATACAATGATAATCAATGACAAAATAGTTAATTAACACATGATTCATATGTAGGAACATAAACCTTATGGATACATAATATAGTAGTGTGTTCATGAGTACACCACTTTTGAACCATTTAAAGAGAATATCAGAGTAGCAGAACCATACCTCAAACATCAAATGGGAATGACTATGAATTCTAAACATTCACTGAATTACCTATCTTATGTGAGTTTACCATCCCAAAGACCTTACTACTGGAGGTTCATTACTGGACTTAGTTTCCCATCAATAAGATATAAAATATGAGTTTAAAAAAAAAATCTCATATCCAACAACCAACTACCTGATGCATCTGCTAGAATCAAGATATTACCTGTGAACAGTTTTGTACCAAAAAAAACCTTATATTTATCTGAGCCATTATGGGTTCACATAAAACTTGACTCAGCTCATACTAATGAGTGATTAGGTCTGTTACTAACACTATAACATTCTGAAGTGACTTGGTTTACCTGCGAGAGGTTTTCCCTGAATTCATATACTCACCATAATACACCAATTGTGATGTTTACCATGAGTTTTAAATTCACGGACTACTCCACTACTAGGTGAAGTCCGTACCGGGCGGGACCACACATGTGGGATGTGGATTTTAATTCCTGAGAATGATTCGTTAAAATGTCTAGGGGGTATTATTGATTCTCTGTCACTGGTAAGAATGCAGGGTGATCAGGGATATTTACCACAAATCCCAGGAGGAAAGAGTTCCATCCTTGAAACAATGGCATCTGTGTGTAGGTTTCCCTTCCCACTTCATCGCCCTTTAAATTAACTATAGATGCTAGAAGGATATTGATTGCTCACAATATATAAACAACCACTTATTGGACACCACATTTACTTGATGTACACAACACTTTTGGACAAACAGTTCAGGTATTAACTCAAGATCTGCAATTACATATATAGATGTGTAATAAACACTATGCATTTTCAGACAGGCATGGGAATGATATGCAGTATTACAACATAGTACCCAGTGACCCCAGAAAAAAACAAGGTTATTACAAACAACACAACAACCACAAATTGGTTCTGCTAACTTGACTCATTGTACCTAGATAAAATCACATTGGTCTAGGTGCAGAAACCCAACATACATACATTTATTTCTGACACCATGTACAATTCTCATATTTAAAAATAATGAGTGGGTGTCAAAATATTATACCTATATGTCATAACATAACCCTTTAGGTGTACACCATTACCATGTAAAACAATCTTTACCCTTTTCCTGTCATTGAAGAAAACCACACTCATGAAAACAGTTGATACTAATAATTAAATTAATTAATTATAGTGTTCCTTTAGGCGTTGCGGATGGGCATTCTTCTCCAGTGCAAAGCAGTTAATGTCCATAATTATCCGTGCAGAATTATACTCACAGTCATTTTCTACTCACAGTATGTCCACCGAAGTTGGCTGGCGAATGTTTCTAATCCATAATCCAAGAATAGAATTATACATAAGCACATATTCTCTCCATGAGACTGAATTTAAGAATACTCGGTTGCCATTTGGGTTGTGTTCCAATTGAAATTGATGCCTAGGTCTGTCATACTTTCAGGAGATGCAACTTAAGCTCTGCAGAAGGTTCTTCCCTATATCATCTTATCGATGAAAAGATGACGACTGTCCAACAGCTCGGTTTATGTTAACCGTTTCCCAATTTAGTTCAAAAGGCTTTGTCACACACCCGGTTCATGTTGATAGGCCATCCCACACTTGATGATGGGCAGTTAGGCTGACATGGGACCAGCATAGAGTTCTCATTCATTCCATTTCTGTGTAGAACATACAGTGGTGAATCATTCATTTGGTTTCATCTGAAGATTCTGCTGCAGGCATGTAACTGAAGAATATTACTCCACCACATATCCAGGTTTGCAAGCCATCAGGTGATTCCTTTGGTTGCAGGCGTAAAGGCATTTACTCATCTAGCTGCTTTCATATGGTTCTTTTGATGGTGTTCAGGTTCTGGACCTTGAGGTAATCTGGTGTAGTTATGGTTCAGATGTTCTGAAGTTGGTACATTTGTTTGTATTGGCTATAATGTTGTTTCAGTGTCTCTTCCCATTTGTTTGAGTTGGTGTTCATAGCTAGAACTTGGTGTTGCATGGCTGGAACCTTATGTTTGACTTTTGCAGCTGTGAGATGTTCTTTCGAAGACTTATCCATTGTGGATATTAACTTGGTAATCCAACCAACAGTTGAAGGTTACTCACTGTTGTTAGTTTTAGTAACTTGAAGAAGGATTGTCCCAGTTTCACTGACTTGGTTGAATGATGAGGCCATTGGTGATACTTCTCAGAAGTAACGCAAACGATACACTGTTGTCAGTACTCTGATGATCTTCATCTTTGTAGATTATTAGATCTTGAAGTCCATCCTGGATATTCCTACTAAAATAGGACTTAATCACTCACCCAGTCAGTTGTCTTCTAATTTATCTGTTGCTCGCTATGGAGCTATTGAGTGCCGCAGTAAACATTGAGGTATTGCTAGATCCAGACTATGGTTTGGACATTCACTTTATGGCTGTTTACCCAGGATCCAGTGTTAGTGATATAGTCCCACCAAATTCAACCACCACCTGCTTCTCTTCTATAGAAAAGGGATGACAAAGAATACAACACTAGCATTAACCTACTGTGTTATGATAAAAGGTTTACAACACAATTACAAACACAAATACAAAACAACAAGGGGAGAAGGGGAAAGGAGTGGGTGTCCATGTTCCACTGTCCCTCATTGCTGAGTAGAGCCATTCTGACCCTTCCTAGTGAGTAAGGTATTTTCTCACTTATATTTTGTTCTGTTGTTACTGGGACTATTGGATGGGTGAAGTCATTCTGTCCATCCAACATGTTGATATTGTCTCTCTCATTACTTGAAGAGAATAGCCTATACAGAATCCCTGTGGTTTCTAATGCCGCGTCTTCATTTCGGCACTATAATCATCACTAGGTCAAGACTATTCACCATTGGCTTCTTAAGTACTGACATACATATGTATTCTTACATCAACATCCTCTAATCCCAAGGTGCAACATTAAAATGTATATTCCCACAGTAAAAAGTAACAATCAGAACAAAGAAAATTCTCATACCAAAAAAAACATACATGTACATTTCTCTGATATTAAGTACATGATAATCATACATAATAATCATAATGATGATGCAGGGAGCCTAGGTTTTTGAATTATCTTCATGAACTAAAACATCCATTGTTTTCCCCCACTGCGTACAGCACATGAGGATAGTAATCGCTGTGATATGTTTTGCCAATGACTGCTATTATTCGGAGGGTATTTATAAGAATAACTTATGCCGCATGGTCCAGTCTTCTGAATATTGCAAGCAATTTATTCACATCAATCTTCGCTTCTGTTTCTACTACGGTGAGGCGATGCGGAGTGAATCCTATCCGAACATACATTTACATCACGCGTTTAATTGTTCATGAATTTATATTCAAACATGGCCTGTCCCTAACACTATTTTATGAAATGATTATATGTTCAACCTCATATGGAGTGGTTACTAATCTGTTAACAAAAGAATGGTACTAAAATTTAGCACTATATTTCCAAGTTACAGATTATAATGTGGCAAAATATTTTATCCCCTGACTAAGTACGAGTCAGGAATATGCGTAATCATTTGTATGTCCCCGCATGGATAAAACACCTTTCTATAGTACATAGATTATTTGCAGATTTCTAAGCATAAATAGTGAGATATTGTTCACAGTGCCTAGAAGTTTTACCATAGGAATATGAAATTGACAGACACTAGTTCTTTACTATGAAGCCTGAATCAGGGGTCTGCTCCTACATTGAGAAAATCTCTAGAATGTGTTTCAGACATGAGAGTTGATACTTTACAGTACACATAATATTCATAGATTATAGCACTACTAGTGAGATATAAGTTCATAATGCCTATACAAGATATTAACATATGGATTTGAAATTGTAAGACATAGGAAAAATTACAGCGTGGCGCCCACCTGTGTTTCCTTAGTAAACATCATCCAGCCTGGTTTAAGAGAATTGTAACTAATTCTTAATTAAACATACTGGTCTAGGTAATACATAAATATATCTTAATATATGTAGATAACATACCAATAGCTTGAAGAGAATCATGGTTTTAAAACAAACTACCTTCTCCCCGAAGGGAAAGGTCGACTTTCTTGTCTGTTCTCTTGACTAGAAATGGCCGCTTCAGTCTTTGTTTTCCCCCTCGCCAGGATTGGCCAGATAAGGGAGAAAAAACAAGCCAAAATAAATTTAGCTGTGCCACGGTCAGTCTATCGCTGTTTTATTTTCTCCTACCTTAAGTAAGTTACTTAATCAGTAATTGTAAGGGTTTTTTTTATTTTTAAGGGAGTCCATAAATAGGAAAGGGTAGAGACGTTTTTATTATATTACACCATCTAAAATTCATTTTATAAAGTAAGTAGACCCACAAATCATGTTTTATGTGGATGTCTAGACTTGTTTTAGTGTATGCTATTAAATTTACCTTCCATTGTTACGTATACTGTGTAGGGGTGAGGGGATTTTTAGATAGGAAATATGAAAGGGGGGGGGATGACGTTCTGAAAATACAGTGAAGGGGGGAACGGGTCAAATTTTTGATAGGAAGGGGGGGGGGGAATGGCGTTCTGAAAATATGATGAAGGGGGGAATGGGCCAAAAAAGGTTGAGAACCACTGGTCTAGATGAAGCAAATTGTACACACATGCTTGCCGAAGTCAGATACACTGGCCTTTGAAGTTTTTAACTTCAAAATAACAATAATAATAATAATAATAATAATAATACGAAGAAGAAGAAGAAGAAGAAGAAGAAGAAGAAGAAGAAGAAGAAGAAGAAGAAGAAGAAGAAGGCGGAGGAGGAAGAGGAGGAGGAGTTGGTGGTGGTGGAGGAGGAGGACGACGACGACGACGACGACAACAGCAACAACAACCAGTATTCAATGAAACATATGGTGGAAATCAATCGCACACAAAGCTCCAATCACGAAAGCTTCGAAATATGAGTCCCAATAACAATAACCCTTGTTCTTTAAGAGTTAAATCGTCAAACACTGGCCTAGTTTTATTAGCCACTTGAAATTACTTTCTGGTTACTAAGACTAAAGTCGCTGGATGTCCAATTTATAGCATGGTCAGATAGAACAGTCTAGCGCTAACACGCTGACGTTGTCTCTCGCCCAGCCTTGGTCACGGCTGTCGTGTCGGGTCAGCATGGTCTATTTAACTTGACAGTTTCCTAGACTGACGTTTTTACCCACGCTACATCTGGCCCTTAAATCTCAGCTTTAGACGTGCGAGAGAGAGAGAGAGAGAGAGAGAGAGAGAGAGAGAGAGAGAGAGAGGGGGGGAGAGAGAGGGAGGGAGGGAGACGGGGAGGAGATAACGAATAAGACATATAAAGAGAGTGAGGAGGAAAAAGAGAGAAAAAAAGGGGGGGGGGGGGGCTAGCAAAATAGAGAGTGAGACGGGAAAGAGAGAAAAAGAGAGAAGGAGAGTGAGGCAGAGACAGATGG
Organism: Cepaea hortensis; assembly: GCA_963921405.1. Taxonomy (NCBI): domain Eukaryota; kingdom Metazoa; phylum Mollusca; class Gastropoda; order Stylommatophora; family Helicidae; genus Cepaea; species Cepaea hortensis. The sequence continues at coordinate 49,833,000 of OY992894.1, read as the reverse complement.
GGAGAGAGAAAGTGAGAGATGGAGAGAGAAAGAGAGAATGAGAGAGAAAGAAAGAGCAAGAAACAGACAGACAGACAGACAGACAGACAGACAGACAGACAGACAGACAGACAGATGGATGGACGGATGGACGGACAGATCAGATCAGACAGATCAGACAGGTAAGACAGATCAAACAGATCAGATCAGACAGACAGAACAGACAGGCAGAACAGACAGACATAAATAACAGACAGACATAAATAACAGACAGAACAGAAAGGTCAGAAAGAGAGAGAGAGAGAGAGAGAGAGAGAGAGAGAGAGAGAGAGAGAGAGAGAGAGAGAGAGAGAGAGAGAGAAGCATTGAGAGATAATGTGAATGGACTAACTTAACAACATTGAAGACCTTCGCAATGAAAACTTATTTGCCCAAACTACGTATTTTTTAAATATTAATTGAGAGTAAAATCTGCCGGCATAATATTGACCACATCACCCATATAATGTTATTTGGTCAATAAAATTATGGGGCCATCACCATATACCAACAACTACATATCGGCCACTCTCCAGCTCAATCCGTCACATGATCCCATGTTTACAAGTTACTCTTTGGGGGAATGGGAGGAAAAGATGGGTGGAAGGGGGGGGGGGGGGTGATAAACCTTACCGCCTGACCAAAGGGTCCCTGTAGACCATGAGGTGAAGGGGGTGTCTTACTTTTAATTTAATAGGCGACACCCATCCATTACCCCAACTTTAAAGATAATGCAAAGAAAGATGAAATACCATTGAATGATTCATTGATAAGAAGACACACACAAGCAATATAGCGTAGCCAGACTTGGACTTTGTCCCTGGGTGGAAGGGGACACTACTGTAAATTATCTATGCTGGATACGAAATGGCTGCGTATAGCGGTCGGTGTTTTTATCTCTTACAGAACACAACAGTGTTACAATCAAGATTAGTAGCAAGTGTGCTAAACACACGACACTTTACGACTGCTGCAAAGTAAGACTTTAGTGCAGCTGTTGGCAAATATGACACATTTTGTTACCCGTGTCTTGCTGATTTATTTAGTATTAAATAAGTATATTTAACTTAATAACAACAGCTTGCTTCTGAGGTTGGGTGGTGCACGCTGCACTGGTGCTATCATCACGCCCCCTAAGACTAAGAGTGACACGTTTGCCACCTTTTATGCACAGAGACTAAATGGGCAGGTTACATTTTGAATTAGTTACTGTTGTTTCTAACGCTGTCTTTCTGTTCTTCTGAGCAAAGTATCAAATTTTAAAGTTCAGATCAGAATTTGATCAGGAGTTGAAATTTTGAACATTTAGATATTGCAATGAAATATTTCGAGAGAGAACAAAAATGAGAAGCGTTCTACTGGATAGAAGAGGTAACAAAATGACATCCAGTAGAAACTTAAAGTTAAAAGCAAAGATATTATTTGTGTGTGAATTCATTGTCCATTCAATATCACTTATTGAGAGACAAATACAAACAGACTTATCAAATACAAATCGAAATGTGTGTATTGCCACATTCATATGTTTCGTAGGAGCAGCTGTAAAAACGGGTGGTTTGATGCATCGGGTTGTATTGTACAGGCAGCTGGAAAAACAGATGGTCACGCACTGTACAGCCTGCATCAAAAGGGCATTTTAACACATATCATAATCAGTAGTCTACTCGCTGCAAAAATATTTGGAAATATGAATTGTATGCAGAAAAAAAACTCTTCTATTGTATTAATATGTTGCATTTTTTTGCATATCCTATTTACAGGACATTGCTGTCAACACCAGCATTTTACTGCTGATGTTGATGTCTTGGCAAGTTTTACGTTCAGTAGTTTGCCATTGCTTTCTGAACGACCAGCTCCTATACCAACAAGGTAAAACCCCAGCGTGACACGGTCTGCTGCCAAATAGGTCGCTGCCGCGTTTTGAACGCATGGTAAGCGGCTCATGAAAAAGCGTTCACAAGCCTTTAGGTCATGGGGACCAATATGTTGCATACATTTTGATAATTAAATATTAACTTCTTTTAAAGATACTAATACAACCTATACCTAACACCACTAATGAATTTTGTGTGCATGTCTCATTGGAAACAGCAACAATTCAAAATTATATTTAGATATCGGCGTGTAGGTGCAGGTATACAATATAGTGCTAATAAACAGTTAGGACAGACAATGAGTTGTAAAATCAGTATTGGCATAATACCTCTTGCCACATGTTTTAAGCAATCAAATGCATATAGTAAAATAGTGGGTTGTGAAATAACCAAAGCATTCATTAAAATTAGCAATCATAGAGTTAATAAACATAACACATTTCATATACCTGGTGTGGACTGCGCCTGACCCTGCAGCCAGTAGGGTTAGAATTGGTTAGTCTCTCTCAGGAGGGGTAACAATTAGTAACCTGTCGATGACCCACAGACTACACAAGTCAACCTCACCTTGCCATGATGTAGACTGGGAAACCATGACCGCAAGGTCATGAGCCAATGGGACCCTGGCTCGCCAGGGGGGAATGGAGTCCTCTTGGTCAGATGTTTCTGTCCTAAACCTGTGATTGGCCTAGGAAATTGGCAGGGGATTGTTCTTATTGCTCAAAGAAAAAGAAAGAAGCATAACCGGACTGACTCAAATGGAAACAGATCCGACAATGCTTACCCTTTACCGGGCAGACTTTTGTCCATTTTGTGGCTCTGAATGGGCAAGAAGAATTTTGAGGTTCGGTAAAATTTAGGGTTACGTTAGTAAAATCATCACATAAAAGGTGTTAGCCAACCGATTTTATTTAAATAAAAAACAAAATGAAGCAAAAAGCATGCAGAGAATTTTACTCACGTGAATAATCCTGGTAATCCACACATGAACACAAATATTTACAAAATACAACATATTGTTTTTGATTGTAAGTCATTTATATGGCAATTTACAAACACATTTTCAGAATCAGAATCACTTTCTTTTAAGTCCGACACACGACTGCTAACGCAAAGTAACGCTGATCACTGATATCTAGCTCTGAATCGGTCAAATTCGTACACTTAAATGTTACTTAAATTGAACCCAGCGAAATCTCCACTATCACTTGAAGAATCGTCGAAATCCATTTTGAAAAACTAAGCGTAAAAAACTCGAAAACTATAAAAAAAATCAATTGAAATTCATAGTACAGGCTTGCAAATGGCGGCCACATTGTCAAGCTATCGCGAAACCGAAAGTAGACGATCGGAAGTCTCGGAAAGCCGAGAGATTACGTTTTTACAATGCATAATAGTAATGGGCGCTTTGGGACGCTTTGCCTGTTCAGGGGTAAGGACGCAATTGGACGATTTGCCTGCTAAAGGGTTAAATGATAATGAGACAGATCAGCAATTCAAAAAATAGACTAAAGTGGGTGTCATAGAAGAGCTATATGTCATTAGAAAACAGCAAGTTAAATGGTTTGGCCATATAACAAGGCTACCAACTAACAGTTTACCACAACAAGCAATGATGTACAGATCAAATGGAATAAGAGGAAGAGGCAGCCCATGTAAATTATGGACAGAGGGAATAACAGAGTCCATGAGAATCTCAATATATGAAGCCTAAATAAGGGCACAGTCCCGCTGTTTATGCTTCACCTCAACACTACAAGGTAAAAGAGGAACACGATGAGATAGATAAGATTTCATATACTGTATTCCATGTACAATAATGAATTGCTCCAATATATTCAAGCATTATCGAGTAAGCGATTCCAGCCATTGCTATGTAAATAGAAGCATGTCCTAGTAAATCTTAGACTTCTATGGGGATAACTCTTCACCTTCAAACAATATTAGTGACTACACACTTAAAATTTCTGCCGAAGTGTTCTTAATTTATTCTTCATTATTAGACTTCATTCGATATATATCTCTGCAGTATGCATCTGATGAGATGCAGCAAAATATGCCAGGCAAGAAATCGTGCAATATATTGTTCGTGGCACCTTTATTTAAATTTACTAAGGGAATAAACATTGTTTTGAATAAAGAAAATATTTGAAATTGTTTAGCAGAATAAGAAAGATGGAAGTAGTGCTGGGAAGATATTGTATACAGATGTGATAAAGAACCCAGATAATACAATTGAAGGTGAGGAGAGAGAACCAGAACCTTTGCTAGGGTTCAAGAGTATATCACCAGTAGAAATTGTGAAGAAAGAGAAGTCACAAGACTCTAATGTTATGCCAGTAGAACTAATCCAGGCAAGGGGAGAAGCCATTGTCCTTCTCTGTTATGCACAAAGTATGAAGATCTGGAACAGTGCTGTTTGGTCCAAAGCATGGAGGAGAACAACTACCTGGTTATCTCACTAATAGTAAATACACCAGTAAAATCTTCTTGCAAATTATTATGAAAATTTAAATATTGAGCACAACCTATTACTGGCAACGCCGATCGCATTCTGGTATGAACCTAAGGCCTATCCACGTCAATATGGAAGCACTATACTCGAGTTTCGCCCTCATTTGAGCTCGTCAGTAGTGCATATCCCTGACCGGATCCGGAAACAGTCCCGGATCACGCGTGTGACGCGGGTGTGTAACCACGCGGCACACACTGGACACACCAAATTATCACAACAGAACATCACAACGCTACCCATCGTAGGCTATGCTCAAGATTGCCCAATCGCCGCGACCGACGTCTGTCAATCGATGGGACCCGAACGATCAGGACTTCTCACTGGCAAGGAACACCAGGCCTCCTAAATCCAGTGAGCAATAATCAATTGATTATGTGGTTGTTTCGGGATTTGAAATTTAAATATTGAGCACAACCTACTACTGGCAATGCCGATCGCATTCTGGTATGAACCTAAGACCTATCCACGTCAATACGGAAGCACTATACTCGAGTTTCGCCCTCATTTGAGCTCGTCAGTAGTGCATATCCCTGACCAGATCCGGAAACAGTCCCGGATCACGCGTGTGACGCGGGTGTGTAACCCCCTACGGATGGTTACACACCCGCGTAACACGCGTGATCCGGGATCCGGCGTTGCCAGTAGTAGGTTGTGCTCAATATTTAAATTTCAAATCCCGAAACAACCACATAATCTATTATGAAAATGATAGAAAGAAAATGAGAAATTTGAGTTGTAAGAAGCACAGACAGGTTTTAGACATAGCAGAGGTATCAGGGGTAATATTTTTAACATATGAGCTATTTCAGAAATGCAGAGTACAGAGTAGATCTTCATTTTTGTTTCATAAACTACAGTAAGGCTTATGACTATGTTCAGCATAAGGAATTGGGGAACATTAAGAGAGACAATGAGTTTCCAATACTTTTGATTCACTTAATTGTAACATTCTATCACAAACAAAAAGCAGCTGTCAGAGAAGCTGGTGAATCAGCACATAGTTTCAGATGCAATGGAGAATAATATAGGATTGCAATTCTCTTTTCACACCTGTTCAACATTTACATAGAAAATATAATGAAACATTTCACAAATTATGAAGCCTGTGACAATTTTCATAGAAGTTCTCCTGGTTCCACCTGGGAGCATAAGTTTGTTGTTGTTGTTGCATTTGCTAGCTTTGAACTCAAGCGTAGTCCATACATGTGCTTCTACTTCTAGTGCACTTTATTATTAAAAATCCCTGCCTCTCGGAGAGAATTTGAACATATGCCCACTGGACCAGCAAGCAAGTGTGCAAGCCACTGCACTACCATGGCTTCCCCGTAATTAACAGCAATGGGAAGAAATGAGAAGGAGACTAGCCCTAGCAATACATAGGGTCAACAGCATTAAGAGATTACAGCACACCAGCGAAGATGATAGAAGTAAACATGTATTTTGATAACATGCATCTTGTCTGTGGCAATATAGGATGGATTCACCCTGGCCTATTTCTCAATCATTAAGGGAAAAAGTCTAGGCATTTGAGATTACATGTTACAGAAAAATTCTTAGAATGCTGTGGCTCAAGAAGAAGAAAGGTACTGACATTTTACAAGACAAGATCTAACCCTGAAGAAAACTGGCTCATTAACAGAACTATATCCAAGAAACTAATTACTTTGACCATATTGACTGATTAAGTACCATGGGATGATTAATCATCTTAAGCAGCTTCAGGTATCTGCCATGAGATTATATGTCGCTGAAATGTTCCATTGTGTTATAATGCAACATGTTTGCTACCATATTAACAACTTTAAAGTCATGACTGTGACACAACCCTACTTCCCATTTTCCACCATCCACGTTTGTTTGGTCCAATCCTACATTTTGTTTGGCACTAAATCTGTTAAATGCCACAGAGGTTTAGACAACAATAATGGAAGGCATGGTTCCTGAAAGAAAAGGCAGGGCTAAGCTAACGCGGAGGTGGGCACGGAACATTAATTACACCCTGGACATGAAAATGCATAAAGCAAAACATCTGCCAAAGGGTCGAGAATACTTCTTTCTGTCTGTTTGTGATGTGAGCAATCTTCTGCAAAGGGCTTGCTAGAATATAATGGTGATAATTGTGTTTGGCAATGTTGAAAACATTTGAAATAGTTTATCAATGGAAATATTTGAAATTGTTTAACAGTGATGAACATATTTGAAATTGTTTAGCAATAATAGAAATATTACAATTGTTTAGCCATAATGGCAATGTTTGAAATTATTTAACCTTCCACATAAGAAGAGTTATCCTAGTCTTTTAGGAGGATTGTGGCTCTTTCTTCTATGCAAAAACAGCAGAACAACAGACCCTACTCTTTCTTACTTATCTTACCCCCACAAGATTATTGCAAAAATCTCTGTATCCTCTGCGTTGTTTTCTTAAAGGTCTCCTACTGACATGCAGGCATAATCATAACCTCCGGGATGTACTAGTCAAGAGTAGATTACATCAATTTCCAAGTCTCATTCAAGAACCATGGCTTGTCAGAGACTTGGTGTAAGACTGACTGTATGTGCTTCAGTCTCAGAGGGTGGCATTTAGCATTGGAGAATGCTTCAGATTCTGAGGGTGGCATTTAGCATTGGAGAATGCTTCAGATTCTGAGGGTGGCATTTAGCATTGGAGAATGCTTCAGATTCCGAGGGTAGCATTTTCTAATATCGCTTTCTGCATCCTTGAGGGGTTCTCCTGCATAAACCGTAATGCTGTTTTAGCTATCAGCTGCAAACAATGTGGCATAAAATGCATCGGTGAAATAGGCTTATGCTTAGCTGACAGATTTAAGCATCTCTTGGATATTAACAGTTGCGTCCCTAAACTGGCGCTTACATACTTAAGTTGTGGTTCTTAGTGACATGTCCGGTATCCTGGTCACTGCAGCTAAATCTTGCACCTTTCATGAAAGAGATCTTAAAGCTCCAGAAAACCTTCTGAATTTTGAGCTGTTGTCCCTTTCACCATATGGCCTTTAGGTTCAACACACTTGTATTTCTCGCCTTACACATCTGTCATCTGCATTTCTCTCTTTGTATACCCTCCCCTCTCTTTGCTCTGTGCCCTTACCACACTTGTCTTACCTATAGTCTATAGTTCCAATCTTTCTGTTCCTCTCCCCCCCCCCCCCCCACATTTATTTCACCTTCACTGACACTCCCCTCACTGTGTCACTTCCTGTCAGCTGACCTACAAACTTCACAGTTTGATTTGTGTTTTTGTGCCCTGTGAAGTCAGAATGAGCCAACCCTTAAACCTGGGTGACATTTTATTAATTTTTTTAATGTAGTTATATCAGTGTTTCCGGGAAGGTTAACCCGGTCAACAGATGCCAGCAGAAGTCGGATGTGTCGGCCTAACGGGGCAAGAACGCAGCTTTACTGTAAACAGGCACAACGCAATCATGTCCGAAAAAAAAAAAAAACTCCGGATGAACGGAGAAGAAGAAGATATGTGTTTTTCTTGTTTTTGTGTGCTGATGAAGGTTTTCTAGCCTCAATATCCATTATGTCATTTGTGATTATGTTTGCGTAAAGCTAACCCCTTCTTCTTTCTGTTTTTGTTGATTTACTCAAACTGTTCCAGAACTTAGGAGAAGATTTAGAGAAAAGAAACATTGTACACCAATATGTACATACATTTTGTCTTGTTTTTACGTAAAGAGACAATAAAATATCAAAACTATTTTCTGATTAATGTTTTTTGAACTTATTATGTTTTCCCCCCATGCATTTTCAGTGATGAAAAGCAGCATCGCTATGACCTTGTCATTGTTGGAGGGGGGATTATTGGTATGGCAACAGCTCAGGAACTCATATCTAGGCATCCACATTTGAAAATGGCTGTTCTGGAGAAAGAGCCAACACTTGGTAGGTCGTGTGAATTGAATTTTGTGAGCGGTGATTTTCTCTGGACTGCATATTTCAGCTCCTTGATATATTTATCAGTTTGCATAATTTGTGCTTGTAATAACTGGAGTTTCACGCGGCCCATAAGGGAAGCAAAGAATAGTAACACTGTAACCTACCATGCGTGTAGTAAGAGGCAACTCAGGAGAGCTTCAGCTTTAGCATATTATGTGTTTGTTGTTTACCGAATACAATATGTGGAACACCTTTTCTTTGTTGACCACATTGCTGCAATTTAATAGATTTGGCCGTTGGGCGAGACTGGGTTTTTAATGGCGTGTCGACTGTATGAAGTTTCTAGAAGATGGCTGACCTCCCTCCCTTTTCCACCCAATGTGCACACACACACACACACACACTCACACAGGACCCTTATTCCCACTAAGAGGTATATTGTGTGTATGGGGGCTAGCCCTCTATATTGAGACCAGTCAGCTCTCAATGGCTGATGTGCTCAGTCTCATGTCAGCCGCCTTTACTTCCCAGGATATGTCCTGGTGTTTGTTCTAGGCCTGTTTGACCTAGGAGCTAACAAAAAACATGCCCGCCTCGGTATTGATTTGAACACATGACACTGGGCTGGTGAGCAAGCTTGCTAGCCACTACATACAACCGCAGCTCCCTAACATGCAGACTACGTGAGTATAAAATACAATGTGAAAATAGTACAACATGTTGATTACATTCACTTGTTAGGTGTGTGATTGTACAGTGAGCAACGATGGTAATTAACATTCATGTAGTTTGATATTTCTTCTTCTCCTTCTGCCTTTCATCTTCCAATGGAGTATAGGTCATTAGCCAACTGCTACCAGGCCCTTTGTAGGCTTGTTCATGACTGGTTGGATTTTGCAGCTACTCTTATCTACAGTAATAGGTGGACAGTAGCAGGCCAACCCTCCTTAGTCGCCTCCTATGACATGCATGGTAGGGTACAGTGTCATTTTGCTTTCACTGTGGACTCCGGCATTTGCTGAAATAGATTGATTGATCAATATTAAGCATGTCTTGAGTGTCTGTTAATCAGTTGATAGTAACCAGCATGTTATAGGCATTGATACTGCTCCTTGGGAGCAAGTCGCTGCTGATCGTGTTGCATGGAGGGTAAAGATCAGAAATGGAATAAAGACAAAGGAGAAAATGAGTGCATTGTGCAGACTACGTGGGAGACATCTGATGGTGTGTGGTGGTGGAAATGACCATGTGTTCACATGCATCCAATGTGGATGAACATTTACAGCGTGAATTGGTCTGATCAGTCAGATTCGCTAGTGCCATGGGTTGCAGTTATTATGCCTTTATTTGAAGCACAATGTAACAAACTATCGTTTGTCATGACAGCAAGGTGCCAGTAGTAACCAGTATGTAATATTTATAAATGACAGTTGTTAAAGGTATACCTCATACAGCTCATGTGAAATGTCTCCTGTATACACTTGCCTTGCAGCTGCTCATCAGAGTGGACACAACAGTGGCGTGATACATGCAGGTATTTACTACGTGCCGGGCTCCCTGAAAGCCAAACTATGTGTCAAGGGACAAGAGATGACGTACAACTACTGTGACAAGCACAATATACCATACAAGAAGTGTGGCAAGGTGAGTGTTGTGCTTAGTGTCAACACATATTGCTCATCATCATGTGCCATGCCGATAAGCGTGGGTGACCATGTACGCTATCTGACACAATCACCAGAGTTGTGGATCAGCTCTGTGTTCTCGTCTCAACCATATCACATGGTCAAGCCATTCGAGTATTTACTTCTCTGCCTTCCCCTTGTTGTTTTCCCCCCAATCTTGCCAGTTGTCTCTAAGTTCTCCAATTTATATCTTCTCATAACTTGTCCAAAAATTAGTGATTGTCTATGTCTAATTTCTCTAATCAGTTTATGGTTTTCATCTGTTTCTTGTAGGATTTGGTCATTGGTTTTTCTGTCTGTCCATGGTATTCTTTACATTTTCCTCAGAAAGCACATTTCCACAGCCATTAGATGTGTTTCAGCTTGTCATTAGCCTTCCTGGGTAGTTTTGAGGTACAGTGCACAGTTACAGTGTGGTGTTATCATCCACATTCATTACATTCACATGAATACACCCCACAAATCCCATCCTGAACAGCTGCATGCAAGCCATTTGGCCATTATGGCAAGACAGGAAAAGCATGCAGACATTCCCCAGCATTCAAGGGAGCTTCCATTAATACAGAATCAACACATGATGCTCTCGTTCAGGGCTTGTTCAAGGAATCGTTGCTGCCTGCACATGGCTGCTTAGCCACACTTCTGTAAGTAGGTCCTCCTGTTCCTTAAGGGCTTTGCCTTTAAAGACCAGTAGGTCTGTGGACTAGGTTGTACTCTGATGACTTCCATACAAAGAGCAGTTTAATCCTTTAGTATTGTTCCAACAGTCCACATCGTAGAATGTACTGTTTATTTCCAGAAGTCTTAGTCAATGATGTCTGCTTGGTGTTCATGAAGAGCATTATATTGAGGCAGAGCATGATCCCTGGAAAAATATGCAGAGCAGCATTGTTTCCTCTAATTTCCTGGAGATGGACATATACCTTGTGAACCACAGCATTGCCAGGCAGACTCTCCACCTCAGAATATTGTGAGAGCAGAAACAGTCTATCTTGTTACTGATGAGGCATTCCTTGTCACATAGATTAGGTGTCTCAGGGCAGTTAGATACATTTACATGAACACATCATCATCAAGTGCCTTGCTGATTGGTATGGGTATTACTACAGGTTGTTTGTAAAGTCTCACTACACTTTGTATGTAGAACAGCTGTTTGTTGGAGAGTATGTTTTCCGTTTGCAAGATGGAAAACATACTCTCCAACAAACAGCTTTTCTACATACAAAGTATAGTAAGACTTTACAAACACCCTGTATAAATAAATAGTAAACAAATGCAAATAGACTACTTAAAGAATGCATAAAGAAATAGTAAACACATGCAAATAGACTACCAAAAAAATATATAAAGAAATAGTAAACAAATACAGAGAGATTTGGCTGAATCAGAAGTGCATGGAGATAAGGATAAATCATGGGAAAGACTCACATTCCATGTGCCAACAATAAATACCTTAACAGGTAGAAAATGTTAATATTTAAAATAGAAGGATGGTACAATATTGAGATAAAACAATATAATCAGTATAACAGAATACACGGAAGAGCTAGATATGATACTGAATGCAAATACTCAAGATAATGTACAGCATTATTTCCTGCAGGGGTTTAGGATGCACTATATGGCCTAAAGAAAGTGAAGACACCTGGACAAGACAACATTATGTTGGAGGAAATTGAGACCTTGGGATTATTTTTTTGGGAATCGCAGCAATAGCAAAATATCAAAATTACATCTATAATAGTTTTTACATTCCAAATGACCAATCAAAATCCATATTTATATCTCTACCAAGGAAACCTGCCGGCTTCATAGTGAAGGGGTTATGGACATAATTCGTAATTCTGCACAACACGCTCAAAACACAGCTGTGGGCGATTTGGCAGTAGACTGCCTTGTGTTGGTTTTCATACAATGTGCTGGAGTGCCGGTCGTTCAGAAAGCAATGGCAAACTACTAAAACATAAACTTGCCAAGAAATCAAAAACAGTGAATAAATGCTGAGGTTGACTGCAGCATCCTATGAAGGATATGCAACTTACCTTTTTAACCAAGCAAACCATGTGCTTTAAAATATGAAGGTAATTTCAGGTCATTTCAGAAGAGGGGAGCTGAGTGGTCTCGAGATAAGGTGTCCACCTCGAGTGCTAGAGGTCCAGGGTTCAAGCCCCGTTGAGGACCAGGATTTTTTCAAGTGGACTTATAGTAATAAAATTTCCCCTGGTCTCTGGGTAGTGAGATCGGACGCCCGTGTGTATTGTTGCGCATGTAAAAAATCCCGGGCAAAATTTGGAGTTAACAATCTACCCAAAGTATTTCAGTATCCTCGCCGGTGCTACGGAGTTCGTGCACTGAGCTGAGTTTCTCCAGACTCAGGCTTGAGTTAGGAGAAGAACGGAGCACTTATAGGTTGCACCTGTGTGCCGTGATGTTGATCCATTGGCTAAACTAAACTAATCTAAACAAAGGTAATTTCTTGCTAAGACATATGAGTCATATGGCAAAGCTGTTACTGAGAATAATTATGAGAAAAGTAAGAAACAAGATTAAACCAGACATTAGTGATGAACAGTGTAGATTTGTAGAAGTAAAGGGCACAAACATTGCCATATGCAGTTGAGTTCAGAACTACACAGCTCTTGGGACATTCCAGTACATGCTTTGTCTTCATACATTCTCAGGACACTATATTAAATGGAGCTACAGAATTAAACATAGATCTGTAATCATGCTTCATAGACTACACAACAACATTTGAGAGTATGGAACAAGTCGAAATAATCAAATTACTAGAAGAACTAAACATTGACGGCAAAGATCTGTGAATAATTAAGAACATATATTGCCAGCAAACAGCAGCCGTAAGAATCAACAACCATTAGGAACATTTCAGTGTATGAAGAAGGATGTCAGACAAGAATGTTTACTGTCCTCTGGTTTGTTTTCATCATGCATTGAGCATATCATGATGTCTGATCTGGGCCCCAAGGATTGACCCAGTCTGAAATGGGTGCCAGGAAATGTCTGTGAAGTAAGGGTGGCTAGTGTGATACTAACCACAACACCCGCTGAGTGCCAGTTGGTCTATACAAATATGGGTCTGGCACCATATGCCCAATGTGCCTTCAGGCATGTAAAAGGGTCCTATACCACTTTATACTGTGAGATCTGTAGTAAATATGCCAGGGATTACGGTTTAGTGAGGGGGTTGTCGATGCTTAGAGGTGGATTTGTCAATATAAGGAACTCTTGGATAGTCTGCTCCACCCCTGATCCTGGACCAGTAGATTGAACACCTAATCATGGATAAGGATGAACAACTAGGAGGACCTGTGTGCATTTGCAAACAATAAAAATCCTATTGGTAATTGGAAGTTAAAATGTCTACACCTGATAAACCACATATCAAGTTGAATTTAGAAAATGAAGATAAAAATGTACTAATAAATAGAATATTTAACTGCTTCAGTGGCAACGGATAATATATTGTCAAATATGACCTCCCATATTGGACAGATTATCGCCATAAAAGGGTAATTATATCTTCTTCTTTGCGTTCATCCGGAGTGTTTTTTCAGATGTGATTGTGGTGTGTCTCGTTAGGCACCCTTGGGTCGAACCCTTAGGCCAACACATCAGACTTTTAGCGTGCATTTTTGACCAGGTTAGCATTCCTGGGATACTCTCACTTTTGTGGTACCGTCCCCTCCCAGCTGGTCAAGTTGGAACAGTCGAAGACTTCACGTTCATCCCTCAAATGAAGGCAGGGACAGTCCATAGCACTTTCCGCCATCCTGGGTGGCTTCCTGAGCCGACACATAACGCTCTGGTGCTGGGCTCACCGAGGGAATCGTCATGTCCTGCTCATGGCTGCTTTAATTCCTCTCTTCAATATATTGGGCTGGTCATTATATTATTTTAGTTTTATTGTATCTTCTGCAATTTCAATGCCCAGTGAGCGGAAATATGTATTACAATACTTGTTTATTTGATTGTGTACCATGTTTGGTCCAAACCTACTTTTTGTTTGAGACTGAATCAGTTAAGGCATATGTGATTCTGGTAAGTGGACATTTTAATCCACGTGGTGTCACAGTTTGTTCACTGTACTGAGATTCTCTTCCTGTGATCTATGGGAGGAGAAATTGTACAATGAAGGTGTTCCTTTATCAAATCAAAGAAACAAAGGGTTCATGGATACATGCAAAGTACATAGTTTGTTTCATTGTTTAACAATATTATTTTTGTCATGTTTGTAAAGCTGATTGTGGCAACAAGCCCGGAAGAGGTGCCTAGACTTGAAGTGTTGATGGAACGAGGTCTGAAGAACGGGGTTAAAGATTTGAAGATGGTAGGACCAGATGTGATCAAGGAAATAGAGCCAAACTGTGTGGTAGGTACAGGTTTGTGTGTCTTTGATTTCATGCAGGGCTATGACAGTGTTCATTTGATGGTGAAATTTGTTCAGGAAATATACATAGGTCAGAGTGAAAAGAATTATATATGGGTGAGTCACTAAATATAGCAGAATTAGAACCAATGTGTTAAATTAGTGCAACAGTTCCTGGAAAACAGAAAACACGGAAGACTTATTCTTTATTGCACTCGCTCACTTTGAACTCAAGTGTAGTCTAGTTTAGTTTAGTTTAGTCGATGGATCAACATCACGGCATACAGGTGTAACCCATAAGTGCTCCGTTCTCCTCCTAACTCAAACCTGAGTCTGGAGAAACTCAACTCAGTGCACGAACTCCGTAGCACCGGCGAGGATCCTGAAATACTATACACACTACTTCTAGTAGCACTGGACTGAATTTTGTGGATTAGCTTTTCCTTTTACCAGAGTCCCTCATCATCAGGCTAACCCATTCTGACTTCAGATGTACTTATAATTCATGTCCCGAAGTCAAGGATGAAAAGCCAACATTTTAGTTCAACTGACTGGTGTTGGGGTTGAATACCTTACCTTGGCATCAGCATACTGGGTGTTTATGAACACATGTTCTTATCCATTCAGCCATGCTGACCTTCAGAAGACTGATAATTCACTATATCTTAGGAAATGGGAAATCAACATCAAAAACTGTCAGAAAAAAAATGCTGCAACGGGCAGACACACATGCCAAGTCCTACAGAGTGTATCAAGGGGCGTAACTCCAGTTACCTACACCAGCCACCTACACCAGCCTCACTGCAATAGATGCAGGCCCTTTCAGAGCTCAAATAACATCACTTAAAGTCTTCAAGAGGATTCACCATCCAACAGCAGACAGGAGTGTGGTGGTTAGCCCACCATGATTAACACCATGATTAACACCATGATTATGGGTTTATTTTCAAGTAGAAGCAAAGTGGAACTGTTTTCCTACCCAGTAGCCCTGGAGTTGTTCTGGGCTAATAAAATTGGTGCAGAAAATAAACAATGGTAAATCATTCCATCATGAAAATATCTCAGCCAAATTTACCAGATATCTGTAAGCATGAATTGAGATTATTACAGACAACAAATTATTTTGAATAAATATTTTAACTGTTATCGTTCAGTTAGGGCAGCAAGGTAATATTTGTCACTGCCTTGTCACCTTTGCTCATTTTGTCATTTTTTCACAATCTAATAACTGTATTAAGGCTGTGTGGCAAATAGGTTACGGACACAAGTTTGTAATCCCGTATACTTGCGTTGAAAACACAGCAGAGGGAGATTTGTCAGCAGATCACCTTGCATTAGTTTTTTATGAAATGGTATGGGTACCGGTCATTCAGAAAGCAATGGTAAGCTACTAAATGTAAACTTGCCAAGAGATCACAACAGCAAAAAATGCTGGTGTTGACTGCGATGTCCTATAAAGGACATGCAACTAATTTAGTTTTAATCACTGTTATTTATAGATTTCTTGTTCTGTCCTGTATCTAATCTCCTACAATCCCATGAACATTGTGAATCATGTGCTCACTTACTTTGTTTACACAAATAAAATAAAAGACCCATTTACATGCCTGAAGTCACATTGGACATATGGTGCTAGACACACATTTGTATAGACCAATCAGCACTCAGTGGCTGATGTGGTCAGTATCCCTCCAGCCAGCTATACCCCCACATTATTTTTTGGTATCTATTGTAAGCTATGTTGACCTGGATTTTAAGAATCCTTCTTGTTGCTAATTCAGGCCCACCAGGCTGGGAGGCCACTCCCTACTTGTCTCTCACTTAGTTTGTGCAGAATATTAATTATTCTGACATAACTGCGCACACAGTCTCCCCCCCCCCCCCCCCCCATTTTTTGGGTGCGTGTTGTGTTAAGATAAAGAGTCCCTTACTGGAGAAGCTAAAATGGTAGTAAATGTGCTTGCTTTTCATTGAGAAAACCTGAGTATAGTAACTAGAAAGTTTTTTGTCTGCAACCAACAAAATAAAGCAAGACTTAAAAACACACGTAGAAGAGAATTAGAAATGAGTAATTTGGGAAGGCGTGGACAGACATGCATGAGATAGCAAAAGGTCGAATAACTTGGAGTGAGTTGCTTGAGGGCTTATGCCTCTGTAGGATAAAGCGTGAAAGGAGAAGCAAACAAAATGTGCATACTTTACTATAACAGCAATCATGCTCTGTAATAAACAAGCTCTGCCAGTATTATATCATTAGTATTAGTTTTGTTTTACCTCTCCAGGGTCTGAAAGCCATCCACTCTCCTCATACTGGCATAGTTGACTGGGAACTAGTGACAAAATACTACGGCAAAGAGTTTGAGAAGCAAGGAGGGACAATTTATACAAATTTTAATGTGAATAAATTTAGCATAAACTCTGAGAGTCCAGAGGGCAGCACATCCGGCCTGAATCATGTAGTGACGATACATGGGCAAGATGAGAAGGTAAAATGTCAATTGTAGCAAAGTGTATTATTTCATCTTTTTAAACCAAGTTTTGTTGTTTATTTGAATGAAAAGGTAAGATGTCAGTTATAGCAAAGTGTCATTTATTTATTTCATCTCTTTAAACCAAGTTTTGTTGTTTATTTGAATGAAAAGGTAAGATGTCAGTTATAGCAAAGTGTCATTTATTTATTTCATCTCTTTAAGCCAAGTTTTGTTGTTTATTTGAATGAAAAGGCAAGATGTCAGCAGTTGTAGCAAAGTGTCATTTATTTATTTCATCTCTTTAAACCAAGTTTTGTTGTTTATTTGAATGAAAAGGTAAGATGTCAGCAAAGTGTCATTTATTTATTTCATCTCTTTAAACCTAGTTTATTTGACTGTAAAGGTAAAGGAAGTCCCATGGAGTATACTGCCGTTGATGTTGGAACTGTTTAGCCTTCATATATTTTAGGCCATGCTATAATGAGATGTGGCGACTGGTACACTTCCTTGGCATTTTCCCCTCCCATATATTTCCAAAAGCATTTTGAAAATTATCCAGTACTCATCATATGAGGCTGGTTTGACCAAAGAACCAGTTTGGTCAGGAGAAAAACGAATCTTGGCAGTGCTGGAAAAGATGTCACAAATTATGCCGACATAATGCTAATAAGATATTGCAATTACATCATACCAAAATAGAGAATTATATTAGAGTTGTATAAGTGCAGGCAATACATTCAGATAATGACATATGGATTTGAACAAACTTTTATGACTGGGTGTGGCCAAGCTATTCAGTAGGTCTTAAATACACACATACCAACCTACATACACACTTGCACAGGTACATATGTACATAATACATGTGTGGTACATACATATATCCATACACTCAACCAGACATACACAAGCACACACATATTCTAATCTGCAGTGAAACATAATCACAGAGTAGGATATCTTCTTGTATGGTATGAAGAACATTCACCTCCATGTTTTCAGAAGCAAGTAGTCAACTGTCGCTACGTAGTAACCTGTGGTGGGTTGCATTCAGACCGGTTGGCAGAGAAGTCTGGTTGTAACAGAGAGCCTAGAATCGTCCCATTCAGAGGAGAATACCTGCTGTTGAAACGTGAGAAGAGCAATCTAGTCAATGGAAATATTTATCCAGTAAGTTCTGCCGGTCTCCCTGGCCTAGGTGTTAACATCTTTCTCTGTAATCCTGTATATTCTCGTGAGTAACATAACCTGCATGAGAATCGGTAGCGGTTCTCGCCGCATTGGTAACTTACAGGGTATGGGAACCGGTCGCACAGAAAGCAATGGCAAACTACTGAACGTAATCTTGCCTAGTATATCAACAGCAGCTGAAAAATGCTGATGTTGACTGCAACGTTCTGTAAGGGATATGCAAAAAAAAAAGTTTCTTTAAGGTGTTTCTTTTCTGTCTCTCAAACTCTGGTTTCCAGGGAAGGTAACCCAGCCAACAAATGCCTGAAGAAGTTGGATGTGTCGGCCGAAAGGTGCAATGCAATTACAAATGCAGAAGAAGAAGAAGAAACTCTGGTTCTACTGATAAAATTAATACAAGTAAAAGTTAGTTGCAATATCCTCTACAGGACGTCACTGTCAACCCCAGCATTTTTTGACTGTTCGTGATTTCTTGGTAAGTTTACGTTCAGTAGTTTGCCATTGCTTTCACAAAGACAGGCACACATGCCAATGTATGAAGACCAATGCCAGGCGGTCCGCTGCCAAATTGCCAGCAGCTGTGTTTCGAATGCAGGATTACGAATTGCAACCGTAACCCCTTCACCACACAGCCGGTGAATACATGAAAGCAAGCAAGTTAAGACGGCTGTCCCATGCCATAAGGTGTATTTGGTAAATGGTGGTAGACCCATAGTTTTATAAGCCAGTCGGCACTTGACGGGTGACGTGGTCAGTGACGTCCCTGCCGCCTTCACTTCCCCAGACATTGCCTGGTAGCCATTGTAGGCTGGGTCAACCTGCCAATCCAGGTCAGTTTTATAAATCTGCGTCCATGTGAATTTGAACCCATGAACACTGGGCCGGTGGGCAAGCAACTGTTTGTAAAAGTGATATAGAAAATAAATTTGATAGGAGACTTAATAGTCCTTCGTCAAAATCAATTAGATTGTTTAATGATATACTTACTGAAACAATCCCAGGATAAATAAACAAGAGGAACACCACAAATGTATTAGACAGATAATGTTCATAAAAACCCTGACAAACAGGCAATACAGAGTGAATGAGACTATGTTACCCCAATGATCTCTTTTAGATTGTGGGAGAAGGCAAAAATAATAAGGGTAATCCTATTGTACACGCTGCTACAGGGGTGTTGGCACTAAGGGTTCCACACACCTGACACACCTGACACACACTGACACACCTGACACAAGCATGGTAGGCTTCAAACGGCTGTCTCCGGGAAGGTTAACCTGGTCAACAAATGCCCGCAGAAGTCGAATGTGTCGGCCTAACGGCTCAAGAACACAGCTCTGCTGTAAACAGACACAACACAGTCACATCAAAAAAAAAAAAAAAAAACTCAGGATGAACGCAGAAGAAGAAGAAACGACTGTCTTACATTGAGAATCATCATAACTCAAGGCATTGTGTGTTTTAACTTATCAATGCATGTAACTTAAGTAAAGTACACATTTCCATGCCTTGAGGTGCTTTGGGTATATGATATTTGCCCCATATTTGTATAGACCAACTGGGTCTCAGTTGATGATGTGGTCAGTATCATGTACTTCCCACAACATCTACCGGTGCCCAGCTTAGACTGAGTGGACCTAGGAGCTCCAGTCATTAGCACACTTGCCTGCAGGCCCAGTGGTCATGGTTTGAATTTGCATCGAGGTGGATGCAAACATTAACCCTGGCTCCCAGTCTAAAATCACCATCCTCATGTGCCATACCAATAAGCTTGGGTTGTCAGGTTTTGTCATCTCACTTGATCACCAGAGTCATGGATCAACTCTGTGTTCTTGTCACGAACATACCACGTGGTCAAGCTATCCAGATATTTACTTCTCTGCCTTCCCCTTGTTCTTTTCCTCTCAATCCTGTCAATTGTCATCAAGTTTTCTAATTTATTTCTTCTCTTAATGTGTCCAAAAAATGTCACTGTCTACATATAATCTCTCTAATCAGTTTATAGTTTTCATTTGCCTCTTCTAGCACTTGCTCATTGGCTTTTCTGTTTGTCCATGGTATTCTTTGCATTTTCCACAGAAACCACATTTCCACAGCCATGGGTATCAGGAAATGTCTTGGGAAACAGAGATAGCAGGCGTGATATTCACATTACCTGTCAACCTCTGATTAATCTATACAAATATGGGGCTAGACCCATATGCCCAGTACACCTCAAAGCGGGTAAAACGGATCCTTGACTTTATTTAACTTGTTCCTCAGGTTCCAGATCCCAGATTTCCATTCCTTGGTGTCCACTTCACCCCTCGGATGGATGGCAGTGTCTGGCTGGGACCTAATGCTGTGCTGGCATTCAAACGGGAAGGTTATGGTTACACTCAGGTTAGCCTGTCTGACCTGTATGATGCCCTCAGCTTCAGGTAATTTATACTGTGTATTATGTTTTATGGAATTTGTTAGTATATGTTATATGTAATAATGTATTTAATGTTGTTTGAAATCTGTTATCTTGTTTTATACTGTGCATAATAATGTATGAATTATAGCATGAATAATTGTATACATTCTGTTGTTATGTTTTATATTGTGTATGGTATTTGTTGTGTCATGCTGTATATAAATTATGGAAACTATTGTTTCTTTCTGTGTACAATGAATGAAAATCTGATATCATATTTAATATTGTATAAAATCATCAATGGAGTCTGTTATTATGATTAATTTGTAATTGAGGATTTTTCTTTTTAAAGCATATAGAAGTAGAGCATATAAATAAAAAATTTGGAACATTAAGTAGTAAATAAAAAATTGAATAAACTGTTAAATAGTGTACAGCAAAAAATGTTTTTGCCACACTTTCAGCACTAGCTATGAACTAGTTGATTCTTCTCTGTGAAACTCCCAGAAGATATTGTTATTTTTTCTCTCTTTCGGGAGCATGGACCTTTTAACATAAAGCAAAATATGTTGTGCTGCTTTGACAGACATAGGGCAGTGCATTTGTGTCACGTCTGCCATCCCTAGCCTTTGACTATCCATTGATTTTTCATTACCCATACCCCATTCAACCTCGGAAGAGAAGTTTATTAGGGACCATCCCAGCCTCGGATTAATAATCCTGCGACCAAATTAGCCACATTTAGAATATTAACAGATTCAGCGCCAAGCAAAAAGTAGGTTTGGACCAGACAAAAATGGATGGTGGAAAATAGAAAGTAAGAGTGTGTCAGTGTGACTTAAAAGTTGTTAATATGGTAGAAGACATGTTGTATTACATATAAAATTAAAGGAGGTTGCTTAGGGAAACCTACTGTATTGGTATTTTAAATGAGACAACATTTTTCAATGACAACATTTCAGCGATATATAAGCCCATGGCAGATATGGGAAGTCGATTAAAACGATTAATCATCCTATGGCACTTAAACATTTAATCTGAAAGGAATTGTCATCCATGGGGGTAATCCCTATATGAATGTTAGCAGTAATTCATATTACATGAAGATAGCCACAAGATCGCCAAGCAGGGACTCTTTTTGGGGAGATTTTCTCTTCTTGTGTTGTTTTGTCACAGTTCGCGGCGACTGCACTAGCCAGGCGGCCTTAATTCCTCAGGCTCAAAGACCCCTCTGCCATACACCGCAAGGTACTATGTTGGCAGTAAATGACAGACTTGGCTTTGGGAGTTCAGTTCAGGCTCCTATATACCTTTCCTCTGCATGTATAGTTGTCTGTTCCATCATTGCTTTTCACTCCACCCCATTATGATTTTGATGACTGTATCCTAGAGTCTTTTAGCTCTGCTTACAACTTCAGGAGCTTTGTGTCCACGTTTAACTTTTCACTTGTGTCAGTTTCCACTATGCCATGTGCTTTCCTGGACGTCTTTTAATAACATTCTTGTGCAGTGCCATTCCAACAAACTATCATTGATTTATTACTTTGTGTATATTCATAAATGGATTAGCTATGAAATCAAAGCAGCAAAATTAAACATGCTGTGGGTAAGTGGATAATTTGTTTTCAGATGTCCAGCTTATTTTAGCATGTACACATTTCTGAAAGAAATACTCATTAAACACGAATGATTACACAACAGTGGGAGGTTAGCATTGACCAATGGATAAGAGTGCTCTTTCTTGAACATCCAGTGTGCTGATGCGGAGGTAGTGGGTTGAACCCCTACCCGTCAGTTGGGCTAAAATATTGACTTCTCGTCTTTAACTTGGAGACATACAAGTTCCTCTGAAGTTGGAGTAGGTTTGCCTGATGGCGAGGGACACTGGTAATAGGGAAAGCTAATCCATGCACAAAAATCAGTGCAGTGCACTAGAAGTAGTAGCACGTGTCTGGACTATGTTTGGGTTCAAATCGAGCGAACAAAAAGAAAACAGTGAATAGATCTACAATGTCCATCCAATTCCCATTAATTGGTATATAATGTTGTGTTTTACTTATGATTAGGTGCAACAGTATCTCAGGTGTAAATTGCGTGTGTATCGATTTTTGTGTGTTTGATAAATAATTGCAGTCATATTATAAAATAATTTTGTGTAGAATCGGTTAAGAATATGTCCGCCAGAGTACTTCTGTTGTAAATTAATGTTGACGGTTTCAGAGGTCTGCGCAAACTGGCATATAAGAACCTGGGCTATGGCATCATGGAGATGTATAAGGGTATTTATATTCGAGCTCAAGTGAAACAGCTACAGAAATTTGTGCCTTCGCTCAGACCTGCCGATGTTACAAGGTAGGGATTAGTGAGTTGTGGTTATGACATTTAAACAAACATTTATCGTGTATGTATTTATAAATATATGAAATAAAAAGCAAGATAAAGAAGAATATAATAGAATACATAAAATGTGTATGTATTTATAAATATATGAGAAAAAAAAGTAAGATAAAGAAGAATATAATAGAACACATAAAGAAATAGTAAATAAATGCAAAGTGGCTAAAGAAGTATGGCTGAATCAACAGTGCATGGAAATTGGGGCAAACTATGGAAAAGACTCACATTCCATGTATAAATGAATAAATACAATAACAGGTAGGAAAAGACAAAATACTGCTGGATGTTTAAAATTTTAAAAACGGTGTAATATTGATGGGACAAGATGATATAGTCAATAGATGGACGGAATATCTGGAAGAGCTGTATGATGATAGGAGACCAGATGTAAATATTCAAAACCATGATGAGAGTCTACCAATACTTGCAGTGGAAGTTGAATATGCACTACCTCGCATGAAGAAAGGAAAGGCACCCAATCCAGACAATATTACCGTAGAGGAATTTGAGGCTCTGGGTGATTTTGGAATCAAAATATTGACAACATTTCTAAATGACATCTACACTAGCGGGTACATTCCTAGTGACCAATTAAAATCCATCTTTATAGCTCTGCCAAAGAAACCAGGTGCTTTAGAATGCAGAGAGCATCACACAATAAGTCTTATGAGTCACATGACAAAGCCGTTACTCAGAATAATTATGAAAAGAATAAGAAACAAGATTAAACCAGAAATTAGCGATGAACAGTGTGGATTTGTGGAGGGAAAGGGCACAAACAACGCTATATATACTCTCAGGACACTATTAGAAAGAGCTGTAGAAGTAAAAACAGATCTGTACTTATGTTTCATAGATTACACAAAAGCATTTGACAATGTGAAACATGACGAAATAATAAAACTACAAAGCAACTGAACATCGACGGCAAAGATCTGCGAATAATAAAGAACATATATTGGCAGCAAACAGCAGCCATAAGAATCAACAACCTTGTAGGAAATTTCAGTGTAAAAAGAAAGGCATCAGACAAGGTTGTGCATTGTCTCCTGATTTGTTTTCATTGTACGGTGAATATATAATGAGATCTACAGATAATATGCTAGAGATACATGTTGGTGGATATAATAGAAATAACTTACCTTATGCTAATAACACAATCATGATTGCAACAAGTTAGAATTATCTACAAGAAGTGATAGATACAGTGGTTGTAGAAAGTGAAAAAAAGTGAGTTTTACTTTGAATAATAGAAAAACAGAAATCATGGTGATATCAAAGAAACAGATTGTGCCTAAATGTGCAATTAAAGTACAGGACGTTATTTTGGGGCAAGTGCAGACATTCAGATGTCTAGGCACATGGATAAAATCAGATGGAAGATGGCATCACTGAGATAAAGAGCGGAATAAGACTATAAAAAACTGCATTCTATCAAATGAAGAATGTTTTGTGCAATAACTCACTATTCTTGAAAGTCAGAAAAAGAGTTACATGTTACATAGAACCAGTTTTAACATACGGTTGCGAATCCTGGACAATTAGTAAACAGGCAAAAATAAATGCCTGGAAGCCTTAGAGATGTGGTTTAATAGAAGAATGCTGAAAATTCATTGGACAGTGAAAAAGAGCAATCAGGATGTTTCAAGGGAAGCTAAGTCGCAAAGACAACTTATCACAAACATCAGAAAGAGGCAGTCATCGTTTTTTAGTCACATTATGAGAAGACAAAAACTGGAACATGTTGTGACAACCGGAAAGATTTGCGGAAAGAGAGATAGAGGAAAACAGTGTGAGAAGATTCTTGACAGTCTTGTGTCATGGCACGGAAGGGAGTCAACACACAAATTGATCCATGACGTCAGAGATCGTAATTTGTGGAGAGGCATGATTGCCCACGCCAGCCGGCAAGGCACTGGATGATGATGATGATGATGTCTGACATCTTGTAGCACTTTCTTAATGCAGTCCTAAATCTTTTGCTATCTGCAGTCCTAAATCTGTTGCTATCTGCAGTCCTAAATCTGTTGCTATCTGCAGTCCTTAATCTGTTGCTATCTGCAGTCCTAAATCTTGTGCTATCTGCAGTCCTAAATCTTTTGCTATCTGCAGTCCTAAATCTTTTGCTATCTGCAGTCCTAAATCTTTTGCTATCTGCAGTCCTTAATCTGTTGCTATCTGCAGTCCTAAATCTGTTGCTATCTGCAGTCCAGTTATGATTATCACCTCATTCAGCTAGCTATATTACCAATAACCTTATTTAGCCAGGTATAATTGATAATTATGCCAACGATAAATGATATATTAAACAGACATAAATGATATATTAAACAGACATAAATGATATATTAAACAGACATAAATGATCATAGACATTTATCTTTGTCCATAGGGGGCCAGCTGGGGTACGGGCCCAAGCGTTGGATCGGGATGGCAATCTTGTGGATGACTTTATCTTCGACAGCGGCTCTGGTGAGCTAGCAAAACGATTGCTGCATGTCCGCAATGCTCCTTCACCAGGTGCAACGTCTTCACTTGCCATAGGCGAAATGATTTCTGACAGAGTGGAAAAGCAGTTCCACTTATAACAGTTGTATGATTTAGCACAAACTTTCAATGGGATGTACTTCATAAGTCAGTGTTTGTGAACATGTATGTAATTTTATAATATTTGGATAGTATCGTCTATAATTTTATGTTGGTATTGATTTGATGGAGATATATTTGTTGAAGATTTGCGGGTTTGTTGTTACATGGTAATGAACATGAAGGACTTTCTTTTGTCTACTGTAATTTGATACCAATACTTCATAGTGTTTTTGATGTTTATAGATTGAGTTTAGTGTTTCGTGGTTATGATAAGGGTCCTAATGATTGTTACGTTGAACGATATCACTGCAAATGGGCATTCCCTAGAGTGCTCTGTCCTCTGATGAAGAAGTTATCCCAGAGTAATTCTGCTCACTGTTCTCATGAGGAGTTGGTTATGATATCGCCTCTCTTGACCTTGAAGAAGCTTCACTATGAGGGATGAATGAAAGGAGAATTGTTCAGATCTTACATAATCTATTTGGTTTGCAAAAACATGTAAGCTTGCATGCATACACAATGCCTATAACACAGGGCTTGTTCACTTTTTCAGAATTGCCAACATCTCTGTCAAAGTTTGATGTACAGTGAAAGCATTACACCCTTGTTATACTGCTGAAAAAATAAGTGAAATTATGAAAACCATAATGATTTTACGTGACGTGATGATATATATATTATAGATGTATTCATAATACTTACAAAAGTGTATGTCCTATAGAATTGTTCGTTATGTTACATATATAATAGTGATGCCTTGTATGTGTATATACATACACACTCATATATAAGCAGTACCATGTGA
Organism: Cepaea hortensis; assembly: GCA_963921405.1. NCBI lineage: Eukaryota > Metazoa > Mollusca > Gastropoda > Stylommatophora > Helicidae > Cepaea > Cepaea hortensis. Next base: position 49,806,767 of record OY992894.1, on the reverse strand, counting down.
TTGCAGATACAATGTTTATTTATATTTTACAACCAGCATTTAGAAGGAAATGCATGTTCATTTTTACTTATATCAGATATACATTGATGATATTGAACACCAGCTGCCATTAATCAGATCTCAGTATTTGAAATATGTGTGTATTTACACACTTCCCTGTTTTATATCAGATTGCAGGAGTAAATTTAACAGCTATAATCAGTCTTGTTGTGTTTGTGTCTTTACTGATAACTGTTATATATGTGTTAAAATGTGATCAGTGTAGGACTGCAAATGTTCCAAGGACAGCATGCAGAGCTAGTTACATTCATGGTTATTCAAGTAAATCAGTTTGCAGATGAACCCCAACAGAGACAAATGGCCTTGTAACCTCAATGAACATGGGCAGATTTTCATTGGTCCTTGCAGAGCAAATAGCAGAAGGGTGACAACACTAGCTTTCAGGTGTCAGGTGACCATGGTGCCACATAACGGAACATGCGCCACCAAGTATAAAGAAGAGACCTTACTGGATTTTCCCAGACAGTCACAAAACTGGACGACAAATATGAGAAACCAAGGAAAGTAAAACAACGTCATTGGACGGCAACGGGGACGCTGTGAATTCGTGGATTCTAAAGGATGTGTTTATAAAAGGCTCCGTGTGAAAGAGGACACCTGGAGGCGGTAATTTCGTGATGAAGCAGCTGGGAGTCCGGAGAGGAATATATTAAAGACAACACAACAGTAGAAAGACCGGGTGCGGATACCTAGACTTTTATTTAATCAGTTGAACTGAGGATTTGGATAATTAAGCCTCAAAGGCAGCGAGCTGGACTTAGAGCTTGTAAGTAGATGTTATTTAAGTGAGCGCCGATCCTGCGTATAGGGATCAGCTCACGTTTCTACAAGAGTTATATCTTGTGTCCTGCGGCGGAATAAAAGTACGTCTTTCGCTTGCTCGATTTGAGTCTGCCATATGTTCATGATCCTGTTGGTAAGATAGAACATGTTTTGTTGTTCTGATCTGTTCTTGACGAGTTCAATTTGAGTTGCTTTTAGTGTACGGTCCCGTGGGATTTAGAGGACAGGCACTTTAAGACACATGGGGGTCGTCTCTGGACTGTTTGTTTGTCAACACAGATTCCCCGCCAGTTTCCATAGCTGAACATAAAAGAAATTACGCGCCAGCGGCACATTCCACACCGTGCTACACAGAAAGAAAGAAGGAGCACATGAAAACCCGCGTCACCAAAATGCCGGAAGATCACCCAGAATAAATGAAGTGAAAAGCATTTTGTGATAAAGTAATAACAGGTGAAATGAAAACATCATAAAAACTGTAAGTACGGAAAAAAAATTAATACGTAATAACTCAATCATGTTCAAGAAGTGCGATCTATTAATCATATCAAGTTTGCACCAGATGCGCAAAAACATTCCACCTTATTGAACACACCACAGCGCTATGAAATATTAGAAACAACGAACATTTAGTAATAGTGTAACTTATTTAAGAACAGTATTTATTTAAAGAATATACAGTTACAACTATAAGTCTACGTGAGAAAAGAAGATGGTAGTTACATAAGAGATATACGAAACAATGGACACCATGGTCGACATTGAAAAGAATTATGTCGATGTGAGTAGGCAGTGAGATCTGAAGAAACACTGCGCTGCCACAATTCTACACCACAGTAACCTATTATACTATAGCACAACGATTGACAATTTGTATTCAAGAATCTGTGATCGATTGGAGCAGCACAGAAAGTTTTGACTTGTTGGTTCAGAACGCCAAAGCATTTAACTACCTACATTTGTGGGACATATACATCATACGTTCATTATATCTTCTGCCGACACTACTTTATGTCTGAATTATCGGCGCATAAGTGAGTTAGTACATATTATGACATTTTATATGCACACTTCGTCATGTGTCAAGATGGATAGCACGTACACCACGGACACTCATCTCCACCATAATTAACAAGGAAGATGTTGCGTTATTTGGACGTTACATACATCAACGCATAATGACAACCAGGTCAGTGTACACATATTTATTACGTCATTGAGGACATTACATTAGTCACATACCGGACACTTCATCACACGTCAGGACGACACGCACACGTACACTATGACATATTATTGTTGAAATTGTCGAGGATTTCTCTGCCATCGAGCAAGTCAACGCGGTCAATCGGGACCGAACACGAACTCCTCACGTCGACATTTATGAACTGAATTTACGAACGTACTCGAATACGCTGACGCCAGGACATACGAACACTGTCACACGGATCGATAACAAGACTACACTATCGTTTATCATCGTGATAACGGGCGCACAGCCTGTTCACTCATTGGACCTTACTTACCAGAAGTCGAATCACGTCATTCAACTGTACTTACTTCACTGTGGACATCATTCACTCAAATACCTACAGCGCACATTCAGCCTAAAGTATAAATACTAAGGCTGAAATAAACTCAAGTTTCGTCGATATACCTCAGCCGACTACGTGTTCTTATGAGTCGGTGACGGACCACGTCGGTCCAGGGTACCGGTACAAGTTAATTGTACTATCATCTCAAGGCAGGAGCAACAATCGTTATTTCATGCAGCCAGGATACCACTAATCGATTGCCAATTACGGATCAGTATAGTTTGGAACGTATCAACACGTAATTGAGAGTCTCAAATTATATCAATTCTCGAGCGATTCAAATATTACTCTACGTTCGGGAGATGCACTAAAGGCCAGTAGCAATTGTATTGTTGATGTATTATAGCATTGATCCTAGTAATAAGGCACTATTTATCAAATTTTTTTTTTGTTCTGATCTTGCGGGCGTCACCACAATACTATTGTCTTGTCATAACTGTAGTAGTATAGTATGTGCGTTACCCGTTAAAATGTGGATACAAAAATTTGTTATTGTTTGTAAACAATAATATGTATTCGAGTCACTCGTCATTCATCTTTGATGATTGTTAATTGTCTTGCGTTACATATATATTGTATATTCAATATATTTCTTCATATTTATTTCTCTAGTATATTTATTTAGTTTATTATAGAGATATTTGATTGATTTTTTTTTGTGGTGTTCGAGTTGACACTACAAATTTATTTGAGTTGTATTTGCTCAATTGTGATACAACATTTACTGTACTATCCGAGTGATAGTGATCTGAGACAATATTACAATTTTGTCGATTCTTTTCTTCTCTTGCCTACGACCATATTTATTTCACCCAGATAGCTCATTTTACAGGTAGGACATTAAGAGAAGATGTCTACGCTGCAATATTTTTTTGAAATGGGTGAGAAGTCTGGTCTAACTGGTGCTGAGCTTCGAAATTGGGCAAAGCTTGAGTTCAGTGAACAACAGAAACGTGACAAGGAGGAAAGACAACTTCAAGCCACACGTGAGAAAGAGGAAAGACAAGAAAGATTGGCATCGGAAAAGGAAACCAAACAACTTCAGATGGCTCTTGAGAGAGAACTGAAAGAAAAAGAGATGGCTATCAGACAAAATGAGATAGTTTTGGAACGCGAAAAAATTGCAGCAGAAAAAGAGAAGTTAATTATGGAAATGCAATTGAAAGAAAAACAATTGGCGTTTGATAAAGAGCGACTTGCTACAGAAACACTCTGGAAGGACAAGGAGGTTGAAGGTAACATAAAGGTCAAGACGCTTGAGATGGAACGTGGAGCTGAAATCGAACGAGAGAAAATGCTGGCTAAACAGAACGATCCTGTGAAAAAGTACCAAGGTTTATTCAGGAATTTTCAACAAGGTGATTCAGTTAGTTCATGGTTAACCAACTTTGAAGTGCTCGTAAAGTATTACAAGGTACCGGAGAAGGACGTACCGATTTTGTTTCATCGTCACCTCGCGTTAGAGCCGTTGAAAGTGATAGAGTTAATTCCTGAGGATTTACGTACGAACTACAAATATATGCGCGATCGGGTGCTATCACATTTTTCTTTGGATGAATCTGGTTTACGGACTAAGTTTAAAACACTTACACCGAAATCGAATCAAACATTCCTGGATTTCGCTTCGGAAATGTCTTCTAGTTTTGATAAGTGGTGTAAGGCTGCGGATATTAATGATAGTTATGAGAAAGTGAGAGACTTAATTATCAGAGATAGAATGTTGTCTGCAATACCAGAACCTATGTCGGTATTTCTTATGGAAAACAAATGTAAAAGTTTAAATGAGATGGAAACTAAGGGTGAATCTTATTTCAATGCACATAGGGATATTTTTGCTAACTGTACACAACCTGAATTAGTGATAGGAGCAAGTGCAAAATTTCAAAGAGGAAATAGTAAGTTTAGAAAGTTTAGTAGTGGTAGCAATAGAAATAGTCCGTACAATAGAGAAGGTGAAAGACCAAGAAAAGGCCAATTCACCAAATGCCAATATTGTAGATTATCGCATGGAAATTTAGAGATGTGTGATAAACATCCAGGTTATTCCGCATATCTAAAAGATATTACGGCAAAGAAGATAAATAAGTATGACTCTTTTAAAAGAAGTATAAAATGTTTCTCATGTAGGGCGTACGGACACACTAGTAGGTCTTGTCCGATGAGAAATTCCTGGAAGGAAGCTAGTACAGCATACATATACTCCAGTAGTGACTCAGACGATTTAGAAGAGACACACGCAGCTATCATACAACAGTATGATGATCAGACTGACAAGTTAAATAAAGGTATAACTGACAATATTAGTAATGAAGGTATAGAAACAATTCATGAAGCTAATGCCGTTAGCATACAAAATGGCAAACTAAAAATCCATCATGCATGGGTAAATGGTGAACCCACTACTTGCATTCGTGATTCAGGAGCTTCGATTGTCGGAGTAGATCGAAAGCTGATAAAAGAAGAAGATTATACAGGCGAAACTGTAGAGTGCAGAACATTCGGTGGCACAATAGAAAGATATAAGATTGCCACGATTACAATTATGTCACCATATTACGAAGGCACAATAAATGCAGCTGTATTACCAAATCCATGTGCCGGATTACTGATTGGTAACATACCAGATGCGAAACAATTAATGCATGATGAAGCAAAGCAATGGGAAATTGATCATGCAAGAGCTAATGCAATTACAAGAGCTCAAGACAAAAGGGATAAAGACAGTGACAAATTAGAAAATAATATCAGACTAGTGACTGATTTACCAGAAGATCAAAAACAAGACCCAACTCTAAAATCTTGTTTTAAGAAACTGACTGAACCAATAAAACAAGGTAAAAGAGGTAATTGGAGATTTTTCCTAGACAATAATATTTTATCAAGACGATATGATAGAGGTACATCACGTTATTTTCAGACAGTACTTCCATCGAAATATCGTACTGAGGCATTAAAATTGGCACATGATTCTCCATTCGCTGGTCATATGGGGATTGCTAAAACCACTAATAGATTGCTAACGCAATTCTATTGGCCTGGATATAACAAAGACATTACCACACATGTACGTTCATGTACATTATGTCAGATGACCACGCAAAAAGGCAAACATCCCAAAGCACATGTTCAGAAAACTGATTTGGCATCACGACCATTTCAGAAAATAGCTATAGATATTGTGGGTCCGCTAAATACAACTACTGATCGAGGCAATAGATTCATATTAACTATGATTGATCTTTGTACTCGTTGGCCAGAGGCTATTCCCTTAAAATGTATCACGAGTAGATCCATTCTAGATTCATTGTTGATAATTTTTAGCAGAATAGGATTCCCTAGCTGCATATTATCAGATAGAGGTAGTCAGTTTATATCAACGGCTACTCAAGAGGCAATGAAGATACTTGGGATTCCACAGGTGTTTAGTTCACCTTGGCACCCAATGACAAATGGTGTGAATGAGAACTACAACGGAGTTCTTAAACGAACCCTGGCGAAAGTTGCTGCGGAAAGGCCCAAAGATTGGGATATTTTATTACCAGCCGTACTATTTGCATACCGAGAGGTACCACAATTTAGTACAGGGTTTTCTCCATTCGAGTTGGTATATGGAGCAAATCCACGAGGTCCATTATTAATATATAATGACCTACTCACAAATAAAACATATGATCATCCGAAAAGAGATGCATATGAAATAGTAACACAGTTAAGAGATAAAATTATCACAGCTTGTCAGATTGCAAAATCTGCACTGGATAAAGCTGGAGAAAGATACAGACAGTATGGTAATAGGAACGCCAAGACAATAGTCTTGAAAGAAGAAGAAGAGGTTTGGTTATTATTACCTGATCCTCGAGATTGTCTGGTTACTTCATGGCAAGGTCCATTTAAAGTAATTAAGAAAATTAGCGATGTTGATTATCGTATTGATGTGAATGGCAAACATAAGATTTTTCATATTAATATGTTGAAGCCATATATTCCACGTGAGGATAACTCAGGTCAAGTGACACAACAAATTCCTCATAGGATAGCAACAGCTTGTTGGGTAATTAATGAACAACAAGAAGATGCTATAGAACAACAGATTCCAACACCCATAGTTAATAGCGACAGTAATTGGCAAGCGATTCAGATAAGTAAAGATTTATCAGTACAAGATAGAGAAAAGCTTATTACTGCAATAAAGGAATATAGTTCAATTTTTTCAGATAAACCGGGGCAGACATCACTGATTAAACATAAAATAACTTTATTATCAAATGTCCCAGTTAAAGTGAAACCATATCCTATTCCAATACATTATTTGGAAAAAGTTACTGCAGAAATTTCAGATCTAGATAAGACTGGAATTATAAAAAAATCAATTTCAAATTACGGTTCACCAGTTGTAATTGTTAAGAAAAAAGATGGGTCATTACGTTTATGCGTTGATTATAGGAAAGTTAATGAATTAACGTTACTAGATGCAGAACCTATGCCAAATATTGATGAATTAATTGAAACCATGGCAAACTCGAAAATATTTTCGAAAATTGACCTTACAAAAGGATATTGGCAAATTCCGATGGAAGAAGATTCAAAGCATATTACAGCTTTTAGCACGCCGTTAGGTTTATATGAATGGGAATATCTTCCATTTGGTTTACAAAATGCACCAAGTACATTCATGAGAATGATGAGAAGATTACTTCATGGAATTACCAACGTAGCATCGTATATGGATGATATTTGTATTCATACTTGTGATATTGACACACATGTTAAAATTCTAAAACAAGTTTTCCAGAAAATACAAGAACATGGATTGAAAGCTAAACCAAGTAAAATTGAGATAGGGTTTACTGAGATACAATTTCTGGGTCATAGAATCTCTAACGGATTTAGGAAAACAGATCCATTGGTTGTGACAAAGATTCTTAATATCAAACCTCCAACATCCAAGAAGGAGCTTAGGAGTGTATTAGGGTTGATTAATTATTATCAAAAGTTTATCCCTAATTTTGCACATATGACAGCAACATTCTCGGAACTTTTAAAAAAGGTCAACCAACAAAGATAGTTTGGACAGAGGATCACGAGAAGTTATTACAACAAATAAAAACTCTATTTAGTACATATCCTATTTTGAAATTACCTGATATTTCAAAAGATTTTGTTTTACAAACAGATGCTAGTTTACATGCTATTTCAGCTGTATTACTTCAATTGCATGAAGGGAAACTACATCCTATTCTTTATTTCAGTAAAAAGCTATCTGAAACTCAAAGAAATTATGCTGTTACTGAATTAGAGGCTCTAGCTTTAATTGAAAGTATTGAGAAGTTCTCGAGATACTTACTAGGTAGGAAATTTCTGGTTCTGTCGGATAACAAACCGTTACAAATTTTCAAATCGGGTCATCCGAAGAATTCTAGAATACATAGATGGTCATTACTATTACAAGACTATGAATTTGACATCTGTCACATTCCTGGAAAGGATAATAATCTTGCTGACATTCTCAGTCGATTATAGTTGAATAGAAGGGCAGATCTTTGTTATAAGTTAATTAGTTATATATATTAATGTTCTGTTCTTTCATAAGTTATTAAGAAAGTCGATAAAGATATATTCAGATGGCGCCTAATTGAGGGAGCAATGCTATAAGAATCAACTAAATATTAATAGATTATTATTACAAATAGAATTTAGTCAATTAGGTACATATGTTACCGATTTTCCATTGACAGCTTGAGTGAAGGCAATACTCGGAATAAGAACGTCACAAGAGACGCGTGATTGGAACATTCATTGTGCATTCAATGGCCAAGCCAAGTATTTTGTTTTGTATTGTCACACTAACTTTGAACAGTATATGATTGTGTTAATAATAGTTATTCATTAGTTGATTGTTAAATTATTAATAAGTAATTGTAAATTAGTATTAATATGGTATTGGTATTAATATAAATAGTGAATTCTATGATATTAATTATTTACTTGCATTAACAATGTTGTTAGATTAATTAATATTATATTAGATGGATTAAGCTGCACAGAAGGAGCAAAAGAATAGATACAATCAAGCGACATTCTTAAAATATCCACAGGAAAAGGATCAATGGATTCTCAAGGCGGAAAGCGTATAAGTCACCCTACCCATGGAGATAAATTTCAGGAAAAGAAATAGATGTATGGTACCAAACAAGGACAACAAGGATCAACTACAACAAAAATGGTTACATGGAAAACCTCATTATTACCCTCGTCCTAAACTCATGGTAAAACCTAGAGTTAGGACACACTTGTCTATTATGACAAGGTAGGGACTAATATGTTTATTAGTTGGTCTGATTGCCCATGATCAGCCACACGACGTCCAACGGAGGGTTTGGACAGGTGGGCGTGCCCGTTATGTAGCTTTATTTTTTTTTAAGGGTAGATAAGGGGGTAAAACCAAGTGCTATTCAGTTGTAGTTAAAAGAAAAAAAAATTGTTGTGATAGTCGTACAGATATACAGATATAAAGAAAAAAATTATAAATAATTTTTTTTATCTGGGAGGGGGCATTATGCCACATAACGGAACATGCGCCACCAAGTATAAAGAAGAGACCTTACTGGATTTTCCCAGACAGTCACAAAACTGGACGACAAATATGAGAAACCAAGGAAAGTAAAACAACGTCATTGGACGGCAACGGGGACGCTGTGAATTCGTGGATTCTAAAGGATGTGTTTATAAAAGGCTCCGTGTGAAAGAGGACACCTGGAGGCGGTAATTTCGTGATGAAGCAGCTGGGAGTCCGGAGAGGAATATATTAAAGACAACACAACAGTAGAAAGACCGGGTGCGGATACCTAGACTTTTATTTAATCAGTTGAACTGAGGATTTGGATAATTAAGCCTCAAAGGCAGCGAGCTGGACTTAGAGCTTGTAAGTAGATGTTATTTAAGTGAGCGCCGATCCTGCGTATAGGGATCAGCTCACGTTTCTACAAGAGTTATATCTTGTGTCCTGCGGCGGAATAAAAGTACGTCTTTCGCTTGCTCGATTTGAGTCTGCCATATGTTCATGATCCTGTTGGTAAGATAGAACATGTTTTGTTGTTCTGATCTGTTCTTGACGAGTTCAATTTGAGTTGCTTTTAGTGTACGGTCCCGTGGGATTTAGAGGACAGGCACTTTAAGACACATGGGTTCTAATCTCCAGCAAGACAAGGAGTGTTTATCTATCAGATGTGACATAACACAAGTCCCATAGCTGTGGCTGTGTGAAGTGTTGGGACCATCACATTTTTAAGGCCTGAGTACACGGAGGAATAGGTGGTTAGTCTTTCTCTCCTGTAGCAAGCAACGAGCCCAGGCATCAACCTCTCAACCTTCTACGCTTTTGACAATGTCAGTGCAATTTGCTGACAGTTACACTAATGCACTCACTTGTGAACACAGCATGGTGACTGGGAAAGTAAGTGGTTTTATTTTCTCGGCCCTTACAAATCCCTGCCGCCATACATCAGCAGTGGTAATCAGTGTTGAATTTAATGTCTTTTCTCTTTCTTTCTCTTATATATGCGCGCATGCACACACCACACACACGCACACACCACACACACACACACACCCCCCCCCCCCCCACACACACACACCTGTAATACATTTATAGGTGTAACAAATCAAACAAATGATACACGCATGTTGAAGATCAGCTGCTTGTAATCAGATCTCAGTATTGCTATGTTTTCCACTATCAGGAAATAGAAATACAGTATTGATATTTTTATGTCATGTTGCTTTCTAGCTTATGTTTTAAACATATCTTGATCTTTCTGTATTATAGTATTTACAAGCCATAGATGAAAATTCATGGGGACATTTTCCATAAACATTAATGTGATAATCTCCCATGGACCTGACATCAAGAAGAATTGTATTTTTTGTAATTATAACATGATAAATAACAGCCTAATCAAATATGGACGTGAACAAATTAAAGATGTTGAAAAGTGTCAGGTTAGATCTTTTGTTGTTGCATTTAGATAAAATGTCACAACCAGAAAATAGAAAATGGACATTCTGGAAGATGAGACTTGTAGCAATGCTATAGAGTCTATATTGTTGTATGCATGTGAAACATGGACAATGAGCAGACATGCCGAGAAACATCTAATGGCAGCAGAAATGTGGTTTCTGAAAACATTACAATGAATTCAACGAATGGATGGAAATATGAATGAGGCAGTTTTTTAGGAAACAGATGAAAGCTGCAAAAATAAAATAATTGAAAACAATTTGTAATAACCTTCAGGGGATCTTGAACAAGAAAATAAGGAACACCAAATTAACAAGTCTTGAAACATATGACAAGCATAAGTAAGGATAGACAAGACATCATTCAAAGGTAGTATCCTCATTTCCTTTGGTGAAACCTCACTTCAAGGGGTGGAATCATACACCTATTTAGGTGGCAGTGTAGACAAAGATGGAGGAACAGATATTAAAATAAGAATAAAAAAGGCCACAAAAGCTTTTATACCGTTACGAAATTTGTGGAAGTCAAAAGAAATTAAACTGAGTACCAAACTTCTAATATTTAACTGTACTGTTAAATCAATACCACTTTACGGATCAGAAACATGGAGAACAACTAAAACAGTTACCAATAAACTACAAACATTCAATAATTGGTGCCTGCACAGAATAGGACTAACATGGTATGAGAGAATCACCAGCATGGAGCACATGGAGAGAATCACCAGCATGGAGCACATGGAGAGAATCACCAGCATGGAGCACATGGCGAGAATCACCAGCATGGAGCACATGGAGAGAATCACCAGCATGGAGCACATGGAGAGAACTAGACAAGCACTGGAGAACCAAGAGGTGAGGAAAAGACCATGGTGCTGGATAGAACACTCAGTGAGAAAACCTGAGAGTAGTATACCTAGAGAGTGCTTTGTCTAGAACCCATTGGGCAAACAAAATAGAGGGAGACCTAAATACATATGGAGAAGAGAAGTAGAGACAGCGATAAATAATATGGAGCCTGCCATTATATTGCTTCGGTTGTATATGATGCATAATGTTGTCTAGGTGTATCAGTGTGGCAGTTGTTTAACTGTGACTATTCCAGTCACTTGGCTCGCTCACTAACTTCTTCTCGCAGATGTGCTCAATGGAGTAGACACAGCGCACAGTGGCAGCCAACAACTTTATTTTATGATGGTGCACACAAAACAGCACTTCTGTAGCCAGCTGAGACACACCTTTATGGTCTGGCACTCATACACTGTCCATTGCAGACAATACATTTGGCTATACCTCACTGTCATGCCTGTGATGCTGTCAGTTAACACACTCACTCCGTCTGCTATCGCACACTTATACAAGGCCAGTTGTGAAATGCTGCTCTTCTTGCAACCACTGTACATAGAACCTACTATACTTTATTGTAATATTGTGTTGGTTCTAGATATTAGTCAAGCCTATGTCAATCTTGGTGTTGAAAAGGAGTATCTCAGGTGTAAAACTTGTGTAGAATTGTCAACTGAAGTCTGTGTGTGTGTGGTCACTAAGCTGTCCTGTGCCCAAATGTCGAGTCCAGCCAGTCTTCCCTTTGACTTGTTTCCTGTGAACCCCTGCATTTCCTGTGAAACGCTGAGCTCATTGAGTATCGCTAACCTTGTGTTCGTCCTAGTGTTTTCCCAAAGTTAACCCTTGCTGTTCCTATCTCTCGAATTGTAGTGTGTGTTTACTAGTCTGCTAAATTAGGTCTACATTAACCCTTTTCTGTTCATGACAGAGGAAATGGATGGAGCTACACAAGATAGCTAAAGATAAGAGTTGGTTGAGGGTCTGCACCTCATTTGAGGATAAAGGAGAGTTGTTTGCTACAGAATAAGTTAACATTCATGAATGTACATGCAGTGAGTTGGTTGAAGACCTTTACTCCAATGGGGGATGTGAGGCAGAAGAAGAAGATGCTAGATATTGCTTGCTGAATGAGTTGTTTGTCCATCATAGCTACATGAGATTCTCATTGTAACCTGTCAGTCCCAGACACGGTTTGGAGGTGAATGATTAGACCCATCTGAACGAGTTGCTACAGAATATGCTTGTGGAAGTGGGCATGTTCCAGGTGGAGTGGCTAGCATCAACCAGCAGGATGGAGATTGTGAGCATATCATGGGTTTTCTGTCCAGGACATGCGGGTGTCACTGTGAGCATACCATGGGTTTTCTGTCCAGGACATGCAGGTATCACTGTGTGCATACCATGACTTTTCTGTCCAGGACATGCAGGTATCACTGTGAGCATACCATGGGTTTTCTGTCCAGGACATGCAGGTATCACTGTGAACATATGGGTTTTCTGTCCAGGACATGCAGGTATCACTGTGAGCATATCATGGGTTTTCTGTCCAGGACATGCAGGTATCACTGTGAGCATATCATGGGTTTTCTGTCCAGGACATGCAGGTATCGCTGTGAGCATATCATGGGTTTTCTGTCCAGGACATGCAGGTGTCGCTGTGAGCATATCATGGGTTTTCTGTCCAGGACATGCAGGTGTCGCTGTGAGCATATCATGGGTTTTCTGTCCAGGACATGCAGGTGTCGCTGTGAGCATATCATGGGTTTTCTGTCCAGGACATGCAGGTGTCGCTGTGAGCATATCATGGGTTTTCTGTCCAGGACATGCAGATATCACTGTGAGCATATCATGGGTTTTTTGTCCAGGACATGCAGGTATCACTGTGAGCATATCATGGGTTTTCTGTCCAGGACATGCAGGTATCACTGTGAGCATATCATGGGTTTTCTGTCCAGGACATGCAGGTATCACTGTGAGCATATCATGGGTTTTCTGTCCAGGACATGCAGGTATCACTGTGAGCATATGGGTTTTCTGTCCAGGACATGCAGGTATCACTGTGAGCATATCATGGGTTTTCTGTCCAGGACATGCAGGTATCACTGTGAGCATATCATGGGTTTTCTGTCCAGGACATGCAGGTATCACTGTGAGCATATCATGGGTTTTCTGTCCAGGACATGCAGGTATCACTGTGAGCATATCATGGGTTTTCTGTCCAGGACATGCAGGTATCACTGTGAGCATATCATGGGTTTTCTGTCCAGGACATGCAGGTATCACTGTGAGCATATCATGGGTTTTCTGTCCAGGACATCCCGGTGTCGCTGTGAGGATATCAGGGTTTTCTGTCCAGGACATGCAGGTGCCGTGAGCATATCATGGGTTTTCTGTCCAGGACATGCAGGTGTTGCTGTAAGCATATCATGGGTTTTCTGTCCAGGACATGCAGGTGTCGCTGTGAGCATATCATGGGTTTTCTGTCCAGGACATGCAGGTGTTGCTGTAAGCATATCATGGGTTTTCTGTCCATGACATGCATGTGTCACTCTATGGTATAGATGATGTGGTGAAGGCACTCAGGGGTCGGTGGAGGAGAATGTAGCAGAACAAACAGAGTATCCATATCTGAAAAATCTGGCTCAGAATTGAGTATGTAGATGGTTTGCATGATACTCAAAGCATAGAGGAAAAACTGGGCATACTTTTAATCAAATTGCTACTGGAATAATTAGCATAAAAAACTTTGGTGGCTTTTCAAAAGGGTGGTGGAGAATGTTTGGGAATGTCCCAAGTTCAGTGATTTCAATTCTTAAATTAAGTATAAAGTATCAGAGTGGGGTAATAAGAAAGAAAGTCTCCTAAGAGTAAGAGAATGCAGCAAGAGTAGAGAATGCAGCAGCTTTGGAATCTACAACATTCTTTTATAAACTTCATAGTGAATGCGAATGAAGAGGAAAGTGAGGGAGAAACATATGAATGAGATATAATGTTGGTACAGCATGACTGCAGCAATCTTTATCATGTAATTGCAGTATTTGTAGGAAAACAGCATCTGATAAAAATGTTTCCAGGGTATGGTTTCCTAAGTAGACAAGAATAGACAACTCAACAGCTTTGGGATCAACAACAAAATACAGTGCAGTCTTGATAAGGCAATCTCACCTGGGACCCAAGAAATAGTTATTCTTATCAGAAATTCCTCTTATAAGAGTTAAACATATAGTAATGCATTTACAACATACAATACAATATTGTTCTTCACAACAGAAATATGCCATATCTGAGATTGCCTTAAGCAGTTTGCATTGTATATGATAAACTTTACAGTGAATGTTCTGTTTTTGTTTACTGAAGAGGAAAGTGAGGCAGAAGAATCTGATTGAGGTATAATGTTGATTTAGAGTGCTTGTAGCAGGCTTGCTTCATACTGTCATTGCAGTTGTAGTTTAGTTTATTGCAGTATTTGTAGGAAATGAGTGACAAAAATGCTTCCAGTATGTAATTATATGTTAATTAGATGGTCAGTTAAAGCCTTATTCCTGTTGGCAGTAATGATTATATCCTTTACATTGTGTGTTTAATACATGTATTATTCATATTTTTTTAATGTGTGCTAAGCTTGTTCATTTACATGAATTTACAAAATTATTTTTGGGTATTATTTATAATCTACTCAGAGGAAAATTAAACAATAATCAATCTTATAAAAAGTTGTCTCGTGTAATTGTTTTTCTTAATGTGACTGCACAGAGTCATGTGAAAACAGAACTGGTCTTTGATAAATATTTGTTCATCATCATCATCATCTTCCATTTTTGCAGTGAAGTGACATGGAGAGGAATAATTGGCACTCCAACGCCCGTTGGGCGGCATTGGATAGTGTCATTCCATGTGATTGTACAATGTCTTTGATGTCGTCAATCCATTTTCTTCTCAGGCATCTTCTTTATCTCGTCGCAGATGATCTTTGATGTAGGGCCAGTGCTGGTAGTTGATGTTGCATTCTAACGAGATAGCCAATCCATTTCATCTTGTCTTTCAATAAATGTGGCACAAGGTGTTGATCCCACTGTCTGTTTGATAACATTTCTTATTCTGTTTCGTATTGTTAAGTTGGCAGCTCTCCTCAAACATCTCATCTCACAGGTGTTGATTTTGCGAAAGTGTGATTTGGATAATCTCCAAGTTTGAGATTGGTAGCATATGGTTGGTGTGAATATGCTGTTTATCTATCGTTTTGTGGGATTGGGTATATATTTGGATGTTTCAGTATGGGTGATAGTTGAAATGTAAGTGCGCTTGCTTTTTGACATCTGATTTTGATTTCTCTGTCCAATCTGCCATATTCTGTGATCATACTTCCAAGATATTTGAATTTTTTAACTTGTTTCAGAGATGTGCTATTTATCTGTATACTTAGTGGACCAGGATATCTGCTAACTTGCTAACTCATTTGTTGAATCTCAATCTTTGTAAGTCTAATACATATGTTTGTGAAAGATTTTGTTTACTTCTGCAGCATGAAGTAGGCTTTTCTCTGCTCACTTAATGTATTTGTTTTTACAGTTGCAGTGTTACCAATGCTTATTTTTCGTACAAGTGAGTGAGTGGCACCTTGCAGTCTTGACAGACCAAAGTATGTGAGTTGGAATGTGGCCAATATTCCATCACAATGCCTGGGCAGAGCTTCAGAGAAACATGTGGTGCCCAAAAGACATGTTCCCTCTCTTGGCCTAATCCCGTGTATTCCAGAGGAATGGGTAACTAATACGTCTGGCATGAGGTAGGCTGCAGACGCTGGCGGCACAGCGTCAAACCTCCGAGACCTCGCCACCACGAGCAGATGGCGAGTGATGGCCAGACCCTGGAACCCAAGGGACCCGGCTTAGAGGTGTTCAGCCAAGTCCCACAGGTGAGGGCCTCGTACGCGTCCGGACTGCAAGGAAACGTATTTCTGTCAATCACAAGTGTCTGGACCTGTGTAAAGCGTGCACTATTTCGTACAAGTGAAACATGCCAAACTGTGCACATGTGTTGAAGGCAAAAGAAAGAAAGAAAATATAAAACA
Source organism: Cepaea hortensis (assembly GCA_963921405.1). Lineage (NCBI taxonomy): Eukaryota > Metazoa > Mollusca > Gastropoda > Stylommatophora > Helicidae > Cepaea > Cepaea hortensis. Next base: position 49,790,396 of record OY992894.1, on the reverse strand, counting down.
TATATTTTATCAACCAGAAGATATACTGACAACAGAGGCTTCTTCTTCTTTCATTCACTTGCTGCTTGCTTGTGTTCGTTGGCTTGAGCTCCTACGTGAAGTCCTGTATGTCGGATGAAGGCATCCTGTTGTCCAACATCAGTGTGATGTCATACAGGACCTGAGATTTGCATGAGTATCCGTTGTCCCATGTCTGGCTTATTGGTGTGCAGACTGGTGGTTCCTTGCCGTACAGGCAGACACTCTCTGACTTCGGAGGAATCGGTGATCCTACTGACTTTTTAAATTGATTGTATGTATCTGCTGTTTTCTCTTTTATACACTTCACTGTGTTTTTAATTCCCTCAGTGGTCCACAGAGTTTATCTTCTATCGTTGTATCTCTAGGCCAGAAGGTTTGCCTAGACATGTCGTTATTTGGGGCAGTCTTAGAGTATGTGATCTGCTGTCTGCTGCACCAATCCACATGTATACATGGTTGCTTTGCCAATCTTAATATTTTTATGCATGCAGTTGCTAAATCAATTGTCCTGTTCTGAAGCGCAGAATTCTTTTAATTATTGTTCTGAAGCGCAATTTGTTCTGGTCTGTCCATAAAATGGTAATCATCTTGTGCTGGTATTATTGGCTTTCTGATTGATTTGATGATTCTTTTCTTTTGGTGGTATGTGACTGGTACATCATGTTGCTTGGCTGTTGCACCTTCCTTAGCAAATTGATCAGCTCTCTTGTTTCCAGGCACAACACAGTGAAATGGTATACACCATCCGCTGACCTTATGCTGCTGCCTAGTTCAGATATTAGTGTCTATAGTACTGTCAATTTCCAAGATTGGAGTGTCTCAAATACTGATTTTTAATCTGTTAATAACATCACAGGCTGTGTACCTTGACTGATATTCAATAACTTTTATGTTGCTATCTTGATTGCCAGGATGTCTGCATCATAGTTATGGCAGTACTTTCCTTTTGGTGTTCTGACCGTAACACTGGTATTATTTGAGTATTGTATGTACACTCCCACTTCTCAATTTTATCACAGTTTATAAATAAACATACTTCTATTGTTTGGTGATCATAGAAGTAGAAGAAAGAAGTAGAGACTAGAGGACACACTAGACAACATAAATATTGTAAATATGAAAGCTATAGTTAGTGACGAATTCATATCTTCCACCTCCAAATGACGATGCGCCTCACTGCAGGAACAAGTGTACTTTGACTAGACACCAACTTCACACCATTTCTATTATATATATATATATATATATATATATATATATATATATATATATATATATATATATATATATATATATATATATATAATTCGGTTTCCCCATTTCTAACAGCTTCTTGTGCCGACCCATCTGTCTAGACTTGGACCCAGAGGTCCTGTGGGTATTTATCATCAAGAAAACTCAAGAGTAGCTGTTCTGCATTGTACCATATTCTTTTCTTTCTTGTCAAATATTCCTTTCACTTTTGTCTGGATTTGCACTGGTAGACTATGCTCCTCTCTCCATGGAGTTCAGGAATAGTTTCTAGGGGGATACCAACTGTAGACAGGTCTTAAAAGTCATTAGGCCTAGTGGATAAAACTGCTTCTTTCAACTGCCCCATAGCTAAGTTTTCAAATCTGTTCTTCATAGTGTGGCATGGCATGCTAAGGAACTTTTCTGCTTGTATTAGCATCTTCGCTCTCTCAGTGCTTGTATCCTCCACATCTCCACTATAGAGGTTTATCTCATCCCTTCCAATGTGTCTTGATTTTGCACCTCGTCCAGCTCTTGTAGTTGGTATTTTGATGCTGAACACAAGTGCAAGTGATCCATATTCCAGGTGTTGTCGCTTGCTCCATTGGTAAACTTTGCTAAGTATTTTCCCGCTGGCTCACCATGCAGTTCCACAGTGTTGTTTTTTTCCAGGAAGGTTTATCTTCCTTCTGGCCTTTGTTGTTGCTTTGTTAATGTGCCTTCTCCATGTCAGCCTGTCATCGATTGTGACTCGAAGTATGTAGGTTCTTTATCTTCTCTTATGGGTATTATGTCTATCTGGATGATGCCTGTCTTTTGTTCATCATCTCATCTCATCATGTTCCTCTTGTACCTTGCGGTGTCAAGGTGAAGTATAAACAGCGGGAGAGTGCCCGCTTATGGGCTTCATGTATCAATATTCCCATGGACTCTGTTATTCCCTGCGTCCATCGTTTAGTGGTCGGCCTCTTCCTCTGTTTCCCTCTGATCTGTACATCATTGCTTGTTGTGGTATACTGTTAGTTGGTCACCTACTTGCATGGCCAAACCATTTAACTTGCTGCCTTCTAATAAAATCTAGTGCAGCTATAACCCCCACTTTAGTCCTGATTTCTTCATTTCTGATCTTATCTCTTCTTGATACATTGAGTATTCTTCTCAGGAATCTCATTTCTGTTGTGATTTTTCTTTTCTCTTTTTCTGTTATTGTCCATGTTTGGCATTGGTAACATAGAGTTGGTAGAAAGATTGTGTTGTAAAGTGCTTTCTTAGTAGTTATTGATACATGTTTGTTCTTTAGTATTGGTGCCATTTGTCCAATGAGTTGGTTTGCCTTTTGTTTTGGAGGGTAAATAGAGTGGTGCTGCACTTGTCTGTGTTTATACTGACACACCATCTATTTGCTCATACAGCTAATGCACCCATAATGCTTTATAGCAGTCTGGTGGCCTCTGTTGCATGTTCATTCGTGCTCCTTAGGACCAGGTCATCAGCTTACATCGCCATTTTAATTTCATGTGATAGTTCAGCAACTAGGTCATTGATATAGATTAGGAAAAGTGGGGAGGAGGGAAACTGGACTCCACCTTGAGGGAACACCATGAAGCAGTAGAATTGTATTGTTCTTGAATCGATCTATCTGTACTCGGGCTCTTCTGCTGTGCATTCATGCCTTCACCCATTTGTACATTCTTCCATTTTCACTTATAGTTTGTTTCTTCATCAGACATTATTTTCAGACTTCGACGTAAGCTATTTTTAGAACTATCCAGTGGATATCTTGAAAACATCCTCAATTTATTGAAGGGGGTAGCTCAATTTATAGAGAGAGGTAGGTTGTCTGACCTTCTGTAGAGCAGCACTGTATAAAGCCTGCCTTCTGTGGCATATTTTCACTTTCAATGCACTACTGTAGTCTGAGATTGATGGTGCGCTCCATTGATTTGCAGAGACAGCTGGTAAGGCCAATTGGTCTGTAGCTGGAGGCAATGGTTCTTGATCATTTCAAATTGGATATTCTGTCAAAGTCTGATGACTTTCTCATTTTCAGTTTTAATATTGCTATCTCCAATTCACCGTGTGATAGATGCCTCTAGTGGTATTTTATTTTTCTGTCCTGTATGCTGTCATTTCTCAAATTTCTTGCTGTTTCTCTGGGCTGATTTCAATGTTGTTGTCCCGAGCGAATGAGCCCACAGAATGGTCAGCTGCTTATTTTGCTGTTAAATGTTTCCGTCTATCTTTGTGTTTCTTCCCGTGCCCTCACTGTTCCTTCCACAACTTCCTTGTGTCTCTTTCAAAGTACAGAGACTTAATTTCTTCTTCCAGCTTTTCCATCTAAACTTGCAACTTGGCCCATTGCAACTTTGCCCATTGGAATTTGACCTTGCATGTTGGTATTTATTTAGGTGATTTTGGCTTAGTTTGGTCTCTGCTTCCTTTATAAATATTTCCACATCATTACACAGTTACTCTAATTACAACAGAGGCTAAAATGATATCCATTTATGAGACTCAAATATGGCTGTACAATAACGCAGAAGAAAGCAAATGAAAATAATTTATTAAAAAAATGTTATTTCTCAGAAAATTAGTTTTAAAAAAGTAATATATAAAATAAAATAACTGAAATTTGGATTGTCGGTGTAGAAATCAGTGGTACCCAAATTCTGTCTTTGAGCTGCCTGTTCTAGAATAAATATTTGCTAATGCCACACCAGTTTTTTAAAACAATACACCATAAAAATAAAAACAGAAATCAACTATTGGCATAACACATCAAAAAGTACGCAACAATGCATGAACCAAATTCAGAAACAACATTTAAGAATATAAACAAGAAAAGCTAGGAAAAAGATAATTTTTTAAAATAATAAAATTGCATAAAATGAATATGAAAATTGAATTTGCCTAGTAATAAAACTTTAAAAAAAATAATGTCCCCAAATTCTTGATTGTCTTTGAATCTTGGAGTTGCACCTGCCACACTTTTGAGCCACATCATCTCTGAACAGTTGGTGCAGAACAAAATAAAAACATTTCACTTTGTTTCCCCGTCATACATTTACATGTGCGGACCATTGACTAGTGCTGTCTTAGAAACTTAACTGTCTGAGAACTGTTTCATAAACTGGGCTGACTGAGAACTGTCTTGGAAACTGAGCTGTCTGTCAGTAACAGCTTAGAATCTGAGCTGCTTATCTAAGAACTGAGTGGTCTGTCTGTGCACTGCTGCAGAAATTGAGTTGTCTGTATGTGACTGTCTCATACACTGAGATGCTTGAGAAATGTGTCATATAAACTTAGCTGACTGAGAAATGTCTCAGAAACTGAAATGTCTGTCTGATAACTGTCTCAAGACCATCTCAGAAACTAAGACTTTCTTCAAAGCCACCATTTTTAAAAGGTCATAACGTATTTGGAGGTCAGCATGGCTGAATGGATAAGAACACTCATCCTTAAATATCTGGTGCGCAGATGCCGTGGTAGCAGGTTCAACCCCTACACCAATCCACTGGGCTAAAATATTGACTTCTCATCCTTGGCTTGGGGACATAAATTACAAGTACCTCAGAAAGTCAGAATGGGTTCGCCTGATGGCGAGGGATACTGGTAATAGGGAAAGCTAATCCACACACAAAAATCAGTCCAGTGCACTAGAAGTTGTAGTACGTGTATGGACTATGCTTGAGTTCAAAACAAGTGAATGCAAAAAAAAAATAATAACGTACTTAACCCTTGTGAATTATAATTAGGACATATAGTGTCTACCTTTATTTATGATTCTGGATTTTGTTATTTGATTAACAATGCCTTTTGAGCAGTTATGATATTCATGGTTATTCTTCATAGATGTGTTGTATTTTGCTTTTAATATTATAGTGTGTTATAATCCTTTTGTTTTCAGCTTTAAAATTTTCAGCCTTTCATTAAGTGACTTAGGAGCTGTGGTAGCACACCTGTCTGCCAAACCGGTGGTCATCTGGGCACCCAAAATGGGCACCAAGCAATGTTCTGGAAAGTACAGGCAGCCAGCACTGATTGTTCTATACAAATACATGGCTATCACCAGATACCCAACACACTTCAAGCCATGGAAGAGGGTCGTTTGCTTTGTGCTTTTATTAACTTCATATTATTAGTATTGTCCTTTATAAAACAGATCCCATGTACAGAAATGTTAGTTCTTTTGTTGTATTGCTTAATGTTGCTGTGCAGTAGTCGAGGGCTGTCACTCTTTAACATGTTTTCTATTGTCTGAGATTCATTGTGTTGGTTCCTATATTATGTTAGTGGTATTCTTTGTCCTTTAGTTTTCATTTCTTGCACTCTAGTAGATAATGCATATTCCTGTGCAGTACATTGCAAACCACTTAAGGCGATCTCGGATGTGGCAAATTTCTATTGTGAAGAACAATTTGTTTTATCTCCAACAATCTTGTCTCTTATAAGAGGAATTTCTGATAAGAAGAACTATTTCTTGGAATGCAAGGTGAGTTCTCCTTATCAGGTCTGCACTGTTTTATGCTTCTGACATTCTGCACACGTTTTTCTATAGCAATATATGTTATTCCTAGTTGTAGTCTCAGTCTGTTTTTTTTTCATTACAAGGAATTCATTTGTTACTTGGCATATTCTTGTTGAAGCATTCAACAATTTGTATAAATGTCTTCCTTTCCAGTGTAGTACTTCCTTGTTTATGTTGTGCAGGCTGTCCTATGCTATTGTTATTTTGTTTTTAGATTCCAGCAAACTCTAGATCCATTGCTTCATATTCTGCTGTGTCACTGTGCAACTACTGGTTACTTATTGGTTTCCACCTTACTTATTTAATTCCTTTTATGTGAAATGACATAAGCTAGTCTTCTGGCATTATGGATGATATGAAATCAAGAATCAACATCACTGCATTCAGAACATATCTGCACAATACTGTCCCCATCTTCAGGAGCCAATGAAAAGTTCCCATGCTGAAGGTACAAGCGGCAGTCGGATTGAAAGTCAGCTGTTTTTCCTCTGTGAGTTCAGTGTCATCCAGACCCTCTGCTTTTCCCCTGCTGAATCAGCCTGTCTAGTTGTGAGTCCTCTTGTTTAATTTGCTGCACTTTCTATTCCATGGCAACAGCCTTCACCACATTAGCCTTATCATAATGTAGCCCACCACCTGAAGGGGTGGCAGCAGCCATTCTATCAGCCTATTTATTTTCTCACACACCGGCATTTCTTGGGCAGAAGTCCATGGTGTGCTCTTGATCTTAGTGTTTTTTGTTTTTTTTTGGAGTGATGCAAGCCACAAAATACCAGTTTCTATCTTACATAGCAAGCTCTATGAGTTTACTGAGAACAAATGATACAGCAATCTCATGGTAAATAATATAATGGTAAAGGCTGCCCATAATTTGAAGTTTGTCAACCAGTTCCCTTCCTTGCCAACCATTTTCCTTCCCAGAGAAATCCGTAATACCCATTTCACAGGGCTGGGTAAGAGCCAGAGCCATATGTAGTTGAATAAATCCATCCTCAACCAGACTTGAATCCATTTCACTGTGTTGGTAGGTCAACCAACACTCACTACAATTGCATGGCTTCTGAACTCATTGTACACATTCTATAGCAAAAAAAATGTACATCGCATGCCAATGTTTCTTGAGACCATGCAATTACTTTGCTGATAAAACTACTGAACATATCTGGTGTGCCTTGAAGTAAAATGTTAAGACCCTGTTTCCATACCAAGTGACATATTAGGGATATGGTAGTGGGTGCATATTTTTAGATCAATGGCCACTCACCAGCTACCTTTAGCTTCCCTTATTGTATGGTACCCCATCCATCCATCATGTGCCATGCCAGTAAGCGTGGGCGGTCATGTTTTGCCATCTCACTCGATCACCAGAGTCGTGGATCAGCTCCGTGTTCCTGTTTTGACCATGCCATGTGGCCAAGCCATATACAGGTATTTGCTTCTAGGTCTTCCTCTTGGTCTGTTCCCTTCGATCTTGCCAGTTGTCACCAAGTTCTCCAATCCATTTCTTCTCATAACATGCCCAAAAAATTTTGACTGTCTGCGTCTAATGTCTCTAATCAGTTTACGATCTTCGTTTGTTTCTTGAAGGACCTGTATGGTACCCATGTGACCCTAAAACATTTTCCCACCTTGAAAGGGATCTGAACATAAAACCAGAAGGCTAATGAGTTAGCCACTGAATTACCACAGCTCCACTGTATGAATTAGGCAACATTAAAGACAAAACTCAAAGTGTTCCAGTTAAAATATTAAAAATAATTCTTAGAACATATAGACCAAGAACAGAAAATATATAAACATTGTATAAGATCTTAACATCAAAATAATAATAATAAAAAAAAACTAGCTCATAAAAGATATATCTTTGAAACTGAAGTGCTATGATGATATACGATATAAAGTGTCACCGTGCTTTAGGAAGTACAGCAATGGGAGTTGTAGTTCCTGGAAGATAAGGCAGAGGCCAACAAAGATAGTGCTGGACACAGGACATTAAAGAAACGCTGAATATGGCATTTGAAGAAATGGGATAACTGCGAAAAGATCCAGTTTTTCAGGTGGACTATAATGAGATCAACATTATGCAAAGGGCATACTAAAGCAATAAGCAGTTAATGAATAGTTATTTCCTTGTTATACAATGGGCTAAGAAAATAACATGAATTGATTAATATCAATATTTTTGTTTTGTTCACTTGCTTTAAACACCAGCATAGTACATACACTTGCTACTACTTCTAGTGCACAGGACTGATTTTTGCGTGTGGATTAGCTTGTCTTATTACCAGTGTCATTCGCCATCAGGCGAACCCACCCTGACTTCGTAGGTACTTGTAATTTACGCCCCCAAGCCAAGAACGAGTAGTCAACATTTTAGTCCCAACTGACCGGTGTAGGGGTTGAACTGCTATCCCGGCATCAGCACACCAGATGTTTAAGAACAAGCGATTTTATCCATTTGGCCATGCTGACCTCCTAATATCAATGTGAATGACCCTGTCACAGAATGTGAAGAAAGAATAATAAATCAATATCAACTTTCCTTACGCACAACAAGGATACAAGCATGTGTTTCACCAAGCTTCACATAATGGCTAGATATGAAGGTCAGCTTCATGACACTCTCAGTAGTCTTATCATGGTCATCATGTGTGTCAATGTCTTTCAAACTCCCTTGTGAAGGTGCTTCAGGTGTGGAGCAAGGTGCTGCCTGCTGACTTCCCTCACTTCCTTGAATCACTGAGAGGACAACAGGCTGAAGCTGCTCGCTGACAAGCAACACACAACAGCCTTGTGGCCTTAGAACTCTGGAGAGGAGACACATAAATTACTGTACACGTGACGTATATCAAATATACTAATAAATAACAGGAAACACGTTTTTCATTCTTGAACATCTTGGTTTCATTAATTTTATTCACACACACAAGTTTCAGTTTCTTTGATTAAAACATACCGTGTGTTATTTCTACAAACACTAGTATTTTACTTTACTTTCTTAATAAGGTTATTATACATTCTTACATATTCTTCAGCTTCAAATGCTGAACTCTTGGGCCAGTAACTGGGGCTCTATTTCCACATGTCAAAGACTGAAGGAAGAGGCAGGAAGCCTGCCTCATGATAGAACACCACCGGGACGTGGGGTCAACCTCAGATTGAGTAGAGGGAACAGAGTGCCCGGGATCAGGGCAGGATAGATGATAGAAAAGGGGGACTATTAACTAGTCCTCACACGAAGGCGTTGACCAGATAGTTAGCACTACTGGTCACGACAGAATCACGCCTGCGTGATAGCAACGATTAGCACTCAAACCAAAGCCAGCTAATAGAAGCGTGCTAACTGACCTAGCACGCAAAGAGCCGAAGGGCGTATGAAGGTCCTTCCGCGGGGCGTGTAGCGACGGGAGTGAAGCAAGTCAGACTGGGGACTGACTCTGTAGTGTTCACATCGTATAGAATAGATATGTGTTTTCATATAGCCTAGTAGATAGAGATTAGCTATAGGGTAGGAAAACTAGTGATAGAGAATATTGTGACTTTATGTGTGATTAGATAGCGACTGTTTTTTGCAATTGTAAAGAGCCAACGGCAATAAAATGTACCATTTCATTCCTCGCACACGACTTGCAAGTTTCTTGTAGGGTGTGGGAGAAGTAATCCGATGATGCCTGAAACATGAGTTGTTGACAGGCAATAGGATTAAATGTGGTGTCAGAAGTGCCGCTTGAACCTGAGTTCAAGCTATAACACTTACCCACGGCTCTAGACTAGGGTTACAGATAGGATATTACAAATATTAAATGTTTAATTTATGTCAGTGACTATGACGTGTGCAGACTAGATCGAGTTGCCAGCAGAATTGTGCCTATCGTGATGAAATAATGTTTATTTGTGCTTATTAGAATGTTATATATTTAAATAATGTGCTTTTCAAAGTTGTAAGTATTCATATTATGTTCTTCTTGCATTTATTTAGTTAATTATTTAATTATTTTTGAATAATTGTCAAAAAATGATTCATGGCGGAGCAATACAAAGGTCAGCGACAGTATTGATTTTTGCAAGCTAAAAATAGCGCTGCGCCTGTGACGTGGCACGATTGACAAACAGTTGGGCCTCGCCATTTGCAATCAGCATTTCAGTGTTTACATACTGGCAAGCTGCTGCCTGCCTGAATCTTTACGATATATTAACTATTATTTATTTATTTAAGTTAGAGAATGAATATATTTATTTATTTACACATTATTATATTTATATTTATTTAAAAGCAGTTATTGATTTTTTTTCGTACTTTTCTATTTGTTTACCGTCACGAAGGCACTACTTTCGGCTATGCAAATTAGATTTGGCCTGCACCATTCTTCCATAGATTAAACTAGGTTAGTAACGAAAGACATATTACGGTAGAACGAAGACAGGACAGTGACATTAAATATTAATTAATCGATGTTCTGTTTGTTCGTGGGCATGTCTGTGTCATTGTAACAATTTGTCAAAAATCTATTTTTCGTTTACAAGTTGTTAATTGTTGCTGCTCTGTAAAACAGGGCGAACAACAGCTGAGTGATAACGTGAGAGTGTGCCGATGTGCCAAACAGGGTGACCTGAGTAGAAAACTCGTGTGTATTCCGGGGTGCCAAACAACGGGACCGGTGTTGCTGACGTGTTGTTCCTTGTTCTAGGGAACATTAAGTTGAGTAAAACCTACGTTTTTGGCATGCATTGTGATTAATAGTGCATCTCTTTTTCAGCGTGTATTGTACGAACAGACTTTGTGCTCTAATTTTTTGGAGAATACGATTTTCCAGATTGTAAACAAAGAGTACAATTTGTAGTGCTCAGATATTAAATAACATAGCATATCAAAGAATAATAACTAATTGAATTAGTCAGTTAAAGTCAAAGCGAGCCAATTCTCCAACAACATGGCTACTCTAGCTGACTTCATTAAAGCAGGTAAAGAATTGCAATACACAGGTAAAGAGCTAGAACAATATGCTGATAAGAAATTTAAAGAAGCAAAAGATGCTGAGAGAACTGAACGGGAACGAAAAGAAAATGCAGATAGAGATGAACGCGCACTAGAAAGACAACATCAATTAGAATTGAAACAGAGGCAATTAGAACATGATAAGGAAATTAAACAGAAAGAACTGGAATTAAAGCAAAAAGAGATAGATGAAATGGCAAGAGTTAAGGAAAAACAAATACAAGTAGAATCAGAGACACAATTAAAGATGAAAGAGATGGATGTAGACTCACACGCAGAGATCTCTGCCACTAAACTTAAAAGTCAACAAGAAGAAAATAAGTTCAACAAATACAAAAATATTATCAAAGCATATTGTAAAGAGGATTCAATATCTGCCTGGACAGAAAATGTCGAGTATCAGTTTAAATATCACCAAGTTCCTTTAGAGATGTGGGCTATGATTTATATGAAGAACCTGAGTGGTGAGCCCCTTAAAGTAATAGAATCTATACCAACCGATCTTAGATCTGACTACCAATACATCCGTGATAGGATTATGCAACACTTTTTACTTGATGCCCCTGGGTATCAGGTTCAGTTCTCAAATTTAAAACCTAAACCTACTGAGACTTTCATTGACTACGTCTCAAATGTTCAAAGTGTACTAAATAGGTGGCTTAAAGCAGCTAACATAGGAAAAGACTTTGATAAATTAAAAAACTTAATAACTATGGATAAAGTAATATCCACGATACCATCCTCTTTTGCTAAATTTTTGCAGCAGTCAGACATTGAAACCATAGAACAGTTTGAAAAGAAAGGGTCAGCATATTTTTCTTCAAACAGAAATATTTTTAAAACTTCAAATGACTCTGAAATAGTTTCCTTTGTAAAAGATCAATCTAAAAACTATCAGAGCAATAGAAAACCATTTAATAAATTTGACAAGAAAGATAGAAAAGTTTCAAAATGTATCCACTGTCAACTTTTACATGACACTTATTCAATGTGTGACAAATCGCCGAGTTATGCGGCACATCTTGAAAATGTTATTAAGAAGCAACAGAACAAAAGATCTGCATACCGGCGTGCCATTAAATGTTTTTTTTGTTCCAGCTACGGCCATTATTCAAATAAGTGCCTAGGCCGCCAACGTATGAAAGCCAACAATGCTATTTTACTTGATACATCTTCTGATAGTGGTAGTGAGACTGAGTGTGATGTTGAAAATGAGTTACCTGTTAACCAAACGGAAGAGGTGTGTTGTGTAAACGATATGTTGAGTTTTGACAGTTGTGAGGGATGTCACCAGTTTCATGCTGACGGAAAATTATAATGTGGACATACAGTTCCATTCTCATCTGAGAGTGTGAATGCAGCCTTAGCCTCCAGAGGCAATTTAGAGTTCCACAATGCAATGGTCAATGATAGACCATGCCAATGTTTGCTGGACAGCGGGAGTACCCTTATTGGTCTCAGAAAGGAACTGGTGAGTCAAGAGCATTATACAGGTGACTCTGTCAAATGCCGAACCTTTTCGGGTAACATTGAAATTTACCCTTTGGCCAAAGCCCGTATTGACACTCCTTTCCTTTCGGGTACATTTACTTGTGCTATACTTGACAACCCTTGTACTGATTTAATTCTGGGTTGCTTACCTCAACTAAAACAATGTACTAGCGATGAAATAACTGCATGGAACCAACTGAATGCAGTTAATGCAACAGCCAGAGCAGACACTATAAAACATCAAGACACGCTTCAAGATGAGAGACTACTGGTGCTTTCTCCATCTAGCACTGATGATACCAACAGACAAAAATTCATAGAACAGCAGAAAGCTGATCCTAGTTTGTCTCCTTATTTAAAATTATTGAAAGAACGAGCCAAAATTACAAAGAACGCATCATGGTTCTTCAGATTAAATAACGGCATTCTTACTAGATATTATACTACTGGTAACCATGAGATTCAGCAAACGGTGTTACCTGTACAACATCGCATAACTGTGCTAAAGATTGCACATGAGTCACCGTTTGCTGGCCATCTTGCATATGACAAAACCAGGGCCAGAATTCAGGCTCATTTTTATTGGCCAGGTTTTTGCAATGATATTAAATTATTTTGTCGTTCGTGTAATGTCTGTCAACAGTTAGTACGAAAGGGTAAACATGCTACAGCTGAAGTACAACCTTCTACACTGGCTTCTAGGCCATTTGAGAGTGTGGCGGTAGATATTGTTGGACCCCTGAATCAGGTGTCCAGCAAAGGAAATCGCTTCATATTGACGATGGTCGACCTCTGTACAAGGTGGGTTGAGGCAGTAGCTTTGAAGTACATCACCTCCAAAGATGTTGCCAATGTATTTCTACACCTGTTCTCACGATTCGGATTTCCACGGACCATTTTATCCGATCGTGGAACACAATTCATATCGGCTGCAACGCAAGCCCTTACAAAAATGTTAGGGATTAAACAACATTTCACGACAGCGTACCATCCAGCCAGCAATGGGATAGTAGAAAAAATTAATGGAGATCTTAAGCATATGCTGGCTAAGGTAACAGCAGAAAACCCAGCTGACTGGGATACACTGTTACCAACAGTGCTGTTCGCCTATCGGGAGATTCCCCATTCAAGCACGGGTTTCTCACCGTTTGAATTAGTGTACGGGGCTAACCCACGTGGACCCCTAACCATTTATCATCAGGCAATAACAAATTCTATTCAAATTCCCGAACCAAAAACACCTTATGAAATGGTGACTGAAACACGAGATAAAATCATGAAATCGTGTATTATAGCTAAGGCAGCTTTGGAGAGGAAGGGTCAAATCTACCGCCAATATGCCAACAAAGGGGCGAGAACAATTGAACTTGAACCAGATCAAGACATACTTCTCTTGCTTCCTGACAAACGAAATTTATTATTGACTTCATGGCAAGGGCCATTCAAGGTGGTACGTAAAATTTCAGATGTTGACTATGAAATATCAATAAACGGAAACTTAAAGATATTCCATGTCAACATGTTGAAACCTTACTATTCACGACAAGAGACAGAAGTAGAGACAGACGAACACAGTGCACCCACACCAAGTGATCAGACGACAGACATACACAACACAACTACACTAGTTAGCGAGACTGGCATATCCGACGAGCATACACTTAGCGAGAATACAGAATACACACTTAGCACCACCACCGTACTGAATCAGGTAGACGACGACGGAATGGAACTACCAGTTCCTATTGTAGACAAGACTGCTACATTAGATAGCATACATATAGAACAGGAACTAACAGACAGTCAACGACGACAATTAGTAGAATTAGTGACAGAATACAAAGACATATTCTCTGACATTCCAGGTAGGACAGACAGAATTGAACACTCCATTCTTCTTACGGACTCTAAGCCTATTAAATGCAGGCCGTACTCAATCCCACTAAGCTATAGGGAAAATCTAAATAAGGAAATTCTGAATTTAGAGGCTAGTGGGATCATCCAGAAATCCACCTCGGAGTACTCTTTTCCAATTGTTCTAGTTAAGAAGAAAGATTCTACAATTCGTCTTTGCGTGGACTATCGAAAGCTCAACAACATCACCAAGATCGACGCAGAGCCAATTCCTTCCTGCGAAGATCTTATTCTTGACATGTCCACCTCCAAAATCTTTTCTAAATTAGATCTCACTAAGGGATATTGGCAAGTCCCTATGGAGTCTCAATCTATCCATCTTACTGCTTTCTCAACACCTTTAGGACTGTACGAGTGGCGTTTTCTTCCTTTCGGACTTCAAAACGCTCCTGCCACGTTCGTACGCTTAACTAGAGATCTACTTCATGGAGTGACGAATACAGTGACCTATATAGATGATATATGTGTCCATACTGATGACTGGACAACACACCTACTGAAACTGAGACATGTCTTTAATAGGTTGCGACTCTTCGGGCTCACCGTCAAACCGAGCAAAGTCGAATTGGGCCTAAAAGAAATTGAGTTTTTGGGTCATGTCATTTCTCAAGGTCAACTAAAGACTGACCAGAAAATTATTACCAAAATTATGAATCTGACCATGCCTACCACCAAGAAACAGGTCAGAAGCCTTTTGGGGTTAGTGAATTACTATAGTAAATTTATTCCAAATTTAGCGGAGATTACAAGTGTATTTTCCAATGTTTTAAAAGCTTCTGTAAAATTGGATGTTAAAGATGCATTATTAATTTCTGCATTGTCAAAATTAAAAATTTTGTTTAGTAATGTTCCAATCCTCCGCTTGCCTAATCCGAGGCTCGTTTATTATCTTAGGACAGATGCCAGCAGGATCTCCATCGCTGCAGTACTAGGCCAATTTTATGAGGGCATCTTCCATCCGATTTGCTACGTGAGCCGTAAGATCACACCCACCGAGTCCAGATATTCCATATCCGAGTTGGAAGCCTTAAGCGTCATCTATGCGGTGAGAAAGCTGCATCGATTCCTGGCGGGTGTGCACTTCATTGTCCAGACTGACAACTCCCCAATAACGGTCATACAGAGTGGTGTACATCGAAATGACCGAATATACAGGTGGTCGCTAATACTGCAAAATTACACCTTTAGTATAGAACATATTAAGGGGAAAGATAACATCTTGGCTGATACCCTTAGTCGACCATCTGATGTAGCAATACCAGAAATTTCCACATAAAATTGTATTGTGATATATGTTAATTTAGTACAGTCAAATATTCTATGTGAAATATGTTAGAAATACATGAATATTGTGTGCTGAACTAAGTACCAAAAACATTGACCTGCTATGTGTCTGTAGACATCAAAAGTAAGAACTTTACTCTGGGAACAAACATATCACTTTGTGAACTAGGACAGCTTATTATTTGCTAAGCTCCAAATATGTTCCAGTGAAGTAGTTGTGTTAAACAGAGAAAAACAGTGTCAGATGATTATAGACATACAGACACGAGAACACTGGTCTACAAACGAACTCTACAGGTGCAATACCCATAGAATAAATATGACTGTGTAATGGATTTCAAATACCCAGAACAATTGTATAGATATTATGCCAATGAAAGTATGTTTCTGAACATTAATGGCAACGGCTAACCTGGGGTATTTAAAGACCATGTATATATAAACTTAATGTGATATGTATCATAATGTTTTAATATTGTGATAAAATATAGATAGATTATGTCATTTTAATTTATAGTTAGAGTTAGATAATATAATACTTTTTCATTTTACTTTAGATAGATTATTAATTTACATATTCATTTAGCTTTAAAAGTATATTAGGATAGTAATTTAAACATGACAACTAATTATAAGAAGTTTAGATAGGAATAGTATCATTCAGTTTATTATTTCACTTTGTTTCATTTCATTTGATTTCATTCCATCTTAACCAATCCATTTAACAAACGTTATCATTTAGTAGCATGATTAGGTTACCAGAATAGAATAGAAATATTATACACGTAAAGATACATCATTTACACCATATAGAATAAGAATATCAATCATATAGTTTGTTTCATGTAAAAACATTAGTTAGAATATGTTATATTTCACATCACCCATTTTAGAAAGGGACGTAACTTATTACATTTCACATTACCCATTTCACAAAGAGACATCACTCATCTCACATCAATTTCATTTCACATAGGTAAATTCCATCCCTTAAATTAGATAAATATTAGGAGTAATGTAAGCTTATTTTAGGATTAAATTGACAGATAGATTAAAATAGGCAACACATTAAATGTATATTTATAGAACTAGTATTAGTATGTCAATATTTAGAGTAATATTTCTGTAGAATACAGTGGTTAAGAATACCAGGGTACAAACCATCAACCTTTTTTTTTTACATGTAAATATGGTGTAAATACTTGACGTGTGCAACGGTTGATGCACAGTCATTAGGCTCAACTCTGTCAAACTGAGCCAAACTTGTACAGTGTCACTCCAAGGTTTTTAAATAACTATGAGAGTAAAAGATGCGTGACAAAAATGAGAGTGAAAGTTATGTGACAGAAATGAAGGTAAAAGATGTGTGACAGAAATGAGGATGAAAGATGTGTGACAGAAATGAGGATGAAAGAAGTGTGACAGAAATGAGGATGAAAGATGTGTGACAGAAATGAGGGTAAAAGATGTGTGCCAATAGTGAGTGTAAAAGAAGTGTGACATAAACGAATGTTAAAGATGTGTGACAGAAGTGTGAAAGTGAGAACAAATGTAAAATATACAGGAAAGAGTGAGAACCGTCAGCAGATTTTTTTTGCCGCTCAACAAAACTTTTTATTTTTATTGCCATCAAGTGTTGGTTTCAATGTTGAAAATGTGTTGTAATGAATGTATTTTGTGTAGTTTAGTTTAGAATCGTAGTGAAAGTATTTTGAGTCTCATAAGACAGAAACGTAGTCACAGATTTGTATTATACACATGTTTGTGACCACAGTTAAATGAATTATGGCACTTGAAAAACTAACTTACATACACATGATAGTTAGATACACATGTTAGACGTTAGATTATACTTTTAATTACATCCAAACACACAAACAACCAGAAAAACAAACATGTAAATTGCATACACTTTTATTAGATCAAAGGGAGATAACTCAGGGTCAGGGGACATAATAGACAACGAAACACTAACTTAACAGTGAAATATGACTTTACACGCGGAAGCGAGATAGGTAAAGCCTGTCGCTCACAGCTTGTGTAATGGTTGTTTAATATTATATGGGGGACATGAAGCAATTCATGTGTTGACCTTCAGAAAGTCAACTTTGTATGGGTAGTGAGTTAATTTACTATTTGAGGGCAGGTCTTATAAGACAACGGTCCGGTTCAGACATACCTCTAATTAATATAATATTGCGATTGAGAAGAGGGCTCACGCCAACCAGACAAGTTTGTGGCGATTGCCAGTAGCCAAGTAAAGTGATGCTACATTGTGACATTAGTCAGTAGGTCTATTGAGTAGCCCAAAGCCAGGTTATCTACAGTCTTTGACAAAAATTAGACACACTTATTTTTTAGAAACCTCTTGCGTCACAACCAATGAGTCAAAGTTGATGACGCAACACAGGAGGGGAGGGTGTGTGTCAAAGACTGAAGGAAGAGGCAGGAAGCCTGCCTCATGATAGAACACCACCGGGACGTGGGGTCAACCTCAGATTGAGTAGAGGGAACAGAGTGCCCGGGATCAGGGCAGGATAGATGATAGAAAAGGGGGACTATTAACTAGTCCTCACACGAAGGCGTTGACCAGATAGTTAGCACTACTGGTCACGACAGAATCACGCCTGCGTGATAGCAACGATTAGCACTCAAACCAAAGCCAGCTAATAGAAGCGTGCTAACTGACCTAGCACGCAAAGAGCCGAAGGGCGTATGAAGGTCCTTCCGCGGGGCGTGTAGCGACGGGAGTGAAGCAAGTCAGACTGGGGACTGACTCTGTAGTGTTCACATCGTATAGAATAGATATGTGTTTTCATATAGCCTAGTAGATAGAGATTAGCTATAGGGTAGGAAAACTAGTGATAGAGAATATTGTGACTTTATGTGTGATTAGATAGCGACTGTTTTTTGCAATTGTAAAGAGCCAACGGCAATAAAATGTACCATTTCATTCCTCGCACACGACTTGCAAGTTTCTTGTAGGGTGTGGGAGAAGTAATCCGATGATGCCTGAAACATGAGTTGTTGACACCACACATGAAAGATGCCTTAGCTCAATGACAAGCATGCTTGCCTGCCAGGCCAGAGGTCATGGGGTTGAGTTCGCACTGAGTCAGATTTGTTAAATTAACTGAGCTCTCAGGTTGACCCAGCCACAATGGGTACCTGTAAATGTTGTGGGAAGTAAAGGTGGACAGTGTGATGTTGACCACATCAATCCTCGAATCTTAATTGGTCTATAAAATATGGGGTTAGCACCATATATCCAACACACATCAGGGTGTGAACATGGATCCTTTACTTTACTTACTTATTACGTCTCTTAGTTTAGTCAACATATTTTATTTCTTGTCCTTCATCAACTCACTTTTCATTCACAGCTTCTCTTGAACCCCCAACATTTCTTTGCTATGCAAGACCACAAGTGTTTATCTTTTATTAAAACTTAAAGTGGCAAGGAGTAGGAAAGACAGAAGGAATTTCTTACATGTTGATGTAAACTCACAAGATAATCTATACTAGAGAAGACAGGAACATTCACAGCCCTTTGTCATGAATGGTGGAAAAAAAAACAAATCATAGTTACCTGTAAATTTCTCGAATAAACTTGTAGTAAAACTGTTCTGGGGCCAGTGTAAACAAATGGTTGTGATTAAATGGTGCATCACAAACAACAGCATCTAAACAGCCATCTCTGTATGGCATATCTGAAATATACAGCAAACATCAAGCCAAACAAAACAAAAATGGTCAATCTTGTCTTTAAATGTAAGCTGAGGGGTGGCAATTCTTTGATGCTCTTGGTCCTTTTCAAGGTCAGGCATGCAGCGATGGGTGACATTTTCTACTTGGGAATTTGCTTGGCTGCTATATTCATTTTTCTTCCACCATGAAATCACTGGAGATGAAGAGATAAAGAGACAGAATAGCAAGAATATATGAGGAGAGGGAGAAGGCATAGACAGAGAATGCAGGGAGAGAGTAGACAGAAGGTGAGAGAATAGATAAGAAGACAGTAGACAGAGATGGGGGAGTGACAGATATGAAACACACACTGAGAAAACCTTTTATCAATCTTCTATTAAACCACAACACAGCAGCTTCCACATAATTCCTCACTTATCTCCCAATTGTCTATGATTCACTTTCGTACATCAGGATTAGCTCTATATAGCTCTTAACTCTTTTCTTTATCTTAATTTACAACGATAAATTGCAGAGAATACTCTTCATGTTGTGAAATGCTGGCTTTGCTTGTGCTATTCTACATTTAACTCCCTTAATACATCTTCCATCTGCTGTTATTAATATATCCAAATACTTACAAACATTTACTTGAGATTGGTTCATTCACTTTGATGTTGCATTTAGTTATACAATTTGTCTTTGTAATAACTATTACTTCTGTTTTTCGGTTATTCAGACTAAGACCTTTGTTTTCAAATTTCATTTGCAATTATATCTACGATTTGCCTATATTGTATCACACCATTAATATGTAACTATAATTTAGAAGCTGCCAATAATATGAATTTAACAGATATATATTTCCAACTAAATCACAGGCAATCAACTGTCTTTCATACATCAAAATTGTAATTAGTCTAAATTCTGTAAGTCTGTGTGTTCTGACATACAGTAGAACCAATACATACAGGCAACAGAGAATCACGCTTGGCTTACTCAGACCATCAGCCTTCAGTAATGACACTGTCCCTGAATGACTGCATGTGTTCACATTCTGCAGTGCTTTGTCTATCTGACTGCAGTCTCTGTCACTTCCTATGAACCATGCATCCTGTCATAAGGAAGCAAAATCACTGGTGAACCTCGTGGAGGAAGACACTCACCTTATCAAATCAAAGACTGTCATTAGCTAACAGATGGGGGTTATGTCTCCCACTATTTATGATTAACATTGCAACAATGGTTCAAGTTCTATTCTCAGTTCTGCTGGCTAGAGGACAGGCGGCACACATGTATCTTGGGTGTGGTGGACTCGTGGAACATGCTGGCAGAGGTCAGGGTGGGTATGCTTCGTGCAGTGTCATCTTCAGATAAAAAAATCAAATATGGGGAGCATCCGTTGGATGTTTTCCACAGGGCATGCTAGCGTGGTGGGAAACTAGCAGGTAGGCATACTGCCTGGGTCTGCATTGCTGGGAGGGGGGGTGTAATTGGTATAAATGGGGCAATGTGGTTAGAGCCCTTTGGGAATCATGTGAATAGCGTGAAAGATGAGATACATCATGGAGAGAATTGTGGGGCAGGCAGTGACCAGTAGATCTGGTCAGCACTTGGTGCTCCCAGGAAGGGCCAGATGAAGGCAATCACACTGCAATTGGTACTACTAGTATGGGGACTCTTCACTGGCTGTTGAAGCTGGGATGCGAGTATGGGAATGTTCTGAGTGCTGTGATTTTATTTCTTGACTCAACTCATTCCTAGGAAAAGTGTTATTTTTCCAAATCACACGCAGTTCTAGGATCAACCCAGGCAATAAAATGCGTAACAGAATTTTCTATGGGAAGCAAAGAACAATAGTGACGACATTCATTCATCATGTTACACCTAGTTCTATCATTTCATAATTTTTACAGCAGGACCTGGCACAGGATTGCTTTTATCTCTTTAAGGGATTCAAACAAAAACCTATCATAGGGAAATCCTGACAGGAATCAAGGAGCTCGAGAAGGTCGGAATGAAACAGACCACTCATGTGTTGCCAAAAATGACAAAGAAAATTGGCAACAAGAACAATAAAAGATAGCTTGGAGAAGAACTGAAGAAGTAGACAGACGGAAAGAATATTGATGCACATATAGAAAAGTTAGTTAGTTGCATATCCTTTACAGGACATCACAATCAACACCAGCATATTTTGCTGTTGTAATGTCTTGGCAAGTTTACGTTCAGTAGTTTAATGTTGCTTTCTGAACAACCAGCACCCATAACATTTTGTAAAAAACCAATGCAAGGTGGTCTGCTGCCAAATCGCATGCAGCAGTGTTTCGAACAAGGGTTTACAGGATTACGAACTGCGTCTGTAACCCCTTTGCCACAGAGCCGGCACATGTAGAAAAAAAGCCCCAATATAGTCACCACATTGTGTACCAGTCTCGTGCTGCACAGACATGCTGGGGAGCATTGATTAAGATGTGTGTTCATATTTAACACAAACTTACATTTGAAATTACCATGAGGATAACAGATGCTCCATATTCAAACAATATCTGTGACTATGTGTTATAATTGTTTCGGATAAAGTATTATTCATATATTCCCTTTGTATGATATATAACGCTGAACAGATGCGGCGAAATATGTCAGGCAATAAATTATGCAACATATTGTTTGTGGCTTCTGTAGAAGAAAGATGCCTGCTGGTTCAGGAAAGTGTCCATACTTCAAAAATTGCTATACAATTATATTCATTGCCTACACTTTTAGTGCAGCCATGGTGTCAATATGCCAGACTACCAGAACCATGGTCCATAGTTGAACCCAGATTATGATGAGGGATGGATTCTTTATAAGCACAACCTTGAGGTCAAACCAATACACAAAATGAATAATCATCATCATCACATGCCCTACCACATGGTGTAGGTGTTGATGCATCAGCCCAGATCTTGATCCTTGGTGTACTGGATGAATTCTACTGATGATATTCCTCTATGTCACTGTCCCAGCCCAGATCTCCATCCTTGGTGTACTGGATGAATTCTACTGATGATATTCCTCTGCCCCACTGTCCCAGCCCAGATCTCCATCCTTGGTGTACTGGATGAATTCTACTGATGATATTCCTCTATGTCACTGTCCCAGCCCAGATCTCCATCCTTGGTGTACTGGATGAATTCTACTGATGATATTCCTCTATGTCACTGTCCCAGCCCAGATCTCCATCCTTGGTGTACTGGATGAATTCTACTGATGATATTCCTCTGCCCCACTGTCCCAGCCCAGATCTCCATCCCTGGTGTTCTGGATGAATTCTACTGATGATATTCCTCTATGCCACTGTCCCAGCCCAGATCTCCATCCCTGGTGTTCTGGATGAATTCTACTGATGATATTCCTCTGCCCCACTGTCCCAGCTCAGATCTCCATCCCTGGTGTTCTGGATGAATTCTACTGATGATATTCCTCTGCCCCACTGTCCCAGCTCAGATCTCCATCCTTGGTGTACTGGATGAATTCTACTGATGATATTCCTCTATGCCACTGTCCCAGCCCAGATCTCCATCCCTGGTGTTCTGGATGAATTCTACTGATGATATTCCTCTATGCCACTGTCCCAGCCCATCCAGCTTCATTTCTCTCGGTCTGCTCGTGCCTCTTCTACCAGTGATCTTTCCAATCATCATGATGTTTCAAAAGCTTCTCTTCTCATTACATGACCAAAGGACATTGCTTCCTTCTTATATTTGTGTATAATATAATACTTTCATCACCCTTTTCCAGGTAATCATTGTTAGTTACTCAGGTATTCCAATATTTTCACAATATATGTCCCAGAAACCACATCTTCATTTCCCCCAAAACTCTTCCTAATTTGTTCGGTCAAGTTCCATGATTAATTGCCACACAGCAGAACAGGTTCCGTACAAAGGATATCAGAGAATTTAATACTAAAAAAATGGATATAAGAGAATTTAATACTAAAAAATGGATATCAGAGTATTTAATAGACAAAATAGGTGGCAAGCGAGGAAGCTGGTCAGCCCACCTCAAGTTCACCAGGAGAATCACAATGTAACCTAGTATATGTGAAGGCCTAACATTTCACACTCTTATGGCTTTATCTGTTGTGGGATTACTATTATCTTACCTCATAAGTCTCACATGAGCTGTGGTTAATCCACCAGCTTACAAATACAGAGGTGCAGGATTCAAACCTAAATAGCATGGCCCTAGGGTCAACCTAGCCTTGTAAAATTGGTACCAGGTAGTTTACTGAGATAGACATAAGGTGAGGAAGGTAGCTGTTCACCTCAGCTCATTTTATAGAAAACAAACAATATCAACAAACAGAGGTCAGTATGGCCGAATTGATAAGAGCGCTTTTTCTGAAACATTTGGTGTGCTGGTGTGGAGGTAGTGGGTTCAATCCCTACACCAATCAGTTGGACTAGAATGTTGACTTCTCATCCTTGACTTGGGAATGCAAATTACAAGTAACCCTGAAGTCGGAGTGGATTTGCATGATGGTGAGGGGCACTAGTACTAGGGAAAGCTAATCCACGTGCAAAAATCAGTCCAGTGCACTAAAGTAGTAGCACCTATATGGACCATACTTGAATTCAAAGCGAGCGAACGTAACAAGAAAAAAAAAATAAACAGCAAACCCACCACAAAAATTATTATGAAAATAACTACAAACTGAAGAGAGATGTGTCGTGATGGAGTTGGTCTTGTAATATGGTGAAGAGAAATGTGCCATAATGGATTTGATCCTGTAATTGGGAAAGAACATAATTACATTTTGCTTTATCTACAATGAAAACATATCTACTTCCAGAGGACCTAACTTCTTGTATTCTGAGAGTCAACTTACCTTGACATCTGAAGAAGCTTCTATCAGAATGGTTGCTTTCCCACACATTGGATCAAGCACAATATCCCCTGACTGAAAGATAACAAGTCACACTTGAACTGAACTATACAAACACAATAGCTGCAATATAAAATAAGAACTGAACAATACAAACACAATAGCTGCAACATAAATTAAGAATTGAACTATACAAACACAATAGCTGCAACATAAATTAAGAATTGAACTATACAAACACAATAGCTGCAGCATAAAATAAGAATTGAACTATACAAACACAATAGCCGCAACATAAAATAAGAATTGAACCATACAAACACAATAGCTGCAACATAAAATAAGAATTGAACCATACAAACACAATAGCCGCAACATAAAATAAGAATTGAACCATACAAACACAATAGCTGCAACATAAAATAAGAATTGAACCATACAAACACAATAGCTGCAACATAAAATAAGAATTGAACCATACAAACACAATAGCTGCAACATAAAATAAGAATTGAACCATACAAACACAATAGCTGCAACATAAAATAAGAATTGAACCATACAAACACAATAGCTGCAACATAAAATAAGAATTGAACCATACAAACACAATAGCCGCAACATAAAATAAGAATTGAACCATACAAACACAATAGCTGCAACATAAAATAAGAATTGAACCATACAAACACAATAGCTGCAACATAAAATAAGAATTGAACCATACAAACACAATAGCTGCAACATAAAATAAGAATTGAACCATACAAACACAATAGCTGCAACATAAAATAAGAATTGAACCATACAAACACAATAGCTGCAACATAAAATAAGAATTGAACCATACAAACACAATAGCTGCAACATAAAATAAGAATTGAACCATACAAACACAATAGCTGCAACATAAAATAAGAATTGAACCATACAAACACAATAGCTGCAACATAAAATAAGAATTGAACCATACAAACACAATAGCTGCAACATAAAATAAGAATTGAACCATACAAACACAATAGCTGCAACATAAAATAAGAATTGAACCATACAAACACAATAGCTGCAACATAAAATAAGAATTGAACCATACAAACACAATAGCTGCAACATAAAATAAGAATTGAACCATACAAACACAATAGCTGCAACATAAAATAAGAATTGAACTATACAAACACAATAGCTGCAACATAAAATAAGAATAGGCATGGCTTTCCCATTGTTATGCTTTTTATATTTAGACCAATATTATATGATGAAAATTGGTCCTCTAATCATCTAACAGAAACAAGCTGACTCAGTTTGGTCCTCTAGTATTCTACATAGAAGGCTATAAACCCCATGGGCAGCTAAGAAGACATATATCTAAGTACTACAAGAGGCCAATTCACAAAGACATTTGATTACACACATCAGAACAAAACAATCATCATTTCTTAGTCATGAGACAAGAGGATCTGGAGAAGATTGTGACAACTAGCAAGACTCAGTGTCAGAGACAGAGACTAACAAAGGGAGAAGATGCTGGATGGGTTGACAGAGTAGCATTGAAGACAGTCACCAAACTTAACAAGAACACAGAGGACAGATGTTTGTAGAGGAACATGATCACCTGTGTCACATGGCAAGGCTTGTGATGATGATGAGTGTTACCGAAGACAGATGTGCCAGAAATGATTTTATCTTCTAAACGTTGAAGAGAGAAGTGCCTGATGGAATTAGGTATTCTTATATACTGAAGACAGAAATGCCTGATGGAAATGGATACTCTAATATGCTGAAGACAGATGGTGAATTTGGCTCTGTAATATGGTGAAAAGAGATGTCCCATAATGGATTTGGTCCTCTAATATCTTGAAGTGAGAAATGCCTGATG
Source organism: Cepaea hortensis (assembly GCA_963921405.1). Taxonomy (NCBI): domain Eukaryota; kingdom Metazoa; phylum Mollusca; class Gastropoda; order Stylommatophora; family Helicidae; genus Cepaea; species Cepaea hortensis. The sequence continues at coordinate 49,764,487 of OY992894.1, read as the reverse complement.
GAATTGGTTATTCCAACATGCTGAAGACAGACGTACCATGATGGTACTGGGTACTCTATAATACTGAAGAAGATGTACCATGATGGTACTGGGTACTCTAGAATACTGAAGAGCGATGTACCATGATGGTATTGGGTACTCTAGAATACTGAAGAGAAGTGTGTCATGATGGAATTGAGTACTTTAAAATACTGATGGGGCATGCCATTAGTACACTAACATATTGAAAAGAGATGTATCATGATGAAATTTGGTCCTCTAAAATATTGAAAAAGTAATGATGGAATGTGCCATGATGGACTAGTTCTGTGCTTTACAAGTTCACAGTGGTACACTAGTATTATGTGAAGGACCGCAGATTTGGAACAAATTTGTTAAAAAGTGTAAAATCTGATAAACAAAACTAAAGAAAGAGACTTTGACACAGAGAATGGGAGATAGATCTTGAGAGAGAGAGAGAGAGAGAGAGAGAGAGAGAGAGAGAGAGAGAGAGAGAGAGAGAGAGAGAGAGAGAGAGAGAGAGACAGACAGAGACAGAGACAGAGAGAGACAGAGAGAGACAGAGAGAGAGAAAGTAAAGGCAAATGTCAGAAATAGAGAGCTTAAAAGAGAAACTGAGTGAGACACACAGAGAGGTGAGAGAGAGCAAAAGGGAAATGTTAGAGAGAAAGAGGGGATGGAGTAGAGGAAAAAGAGTAAGATAGAGAGGGAATCAAAGCCTGTCTGCAAGAAAGTAAACTATTCAATATGAATAAAGACCATCTCATGCATTAAGTCCTTGTCCTTAGCAGTTAGAAAAAGAATTTTGGTGTGTCACATAGCACCAATTTTTACAATTTGACTGAATCCTGAACATTTAGGAAATTAGACAGAAAATCCCTTGAAGCCACATACATGTGGTTTTACTGAAGAATATTAACTCTTTCAGACCCAGATGGTTTCACAACAGTAACAACCACTATGAACTATGAAAAATCTTGAATACATTATTCTAAAAGAAGCTATATATACATGGAAATGACTGCTGTGGAAACCAGATTTCTTTGTATGGTGTAACCAAAGCTTGAATACATTATTATGAAAGACTCTGTATACACACTGGAAGTGACTACTGTGGAAACCAGATTTCTTTGTATGGTGTAACCATATGAAATAAGTAAGACAACACATTATACAGTGGCTGGGACTCACAGGAAAGAACCCACCACACATCATGTGGTGTTTGGAACTGACAGAGTTAAGAATACTAGGGGCAGTCATAGTGATTGATTGATTGATTGATTGATTGATTGATTGATTGATCTTTATTTTAGAAGAGTTACAAATTGGGCATGCAGGCCTGTCTTACATTCAGCCCTTCCAGTCACTCATCTTTCGTTCATCAATAGTGCATGATACATTCATATAGGAAAACAAAACATTATCAAATGAATGTTGTAAACATAAACAATGCATATTACCATGTTATGAGACATATCCCCCACACACACCCCAACCACGCACAGATCCCCCACATACACATATCTCCCCTATCGCACAAACACAATCCCCACCACACTCGCCCACCCACGCATCTTCTTACTCACACATACACACACAAGCACACACACATACACAAATGTATATAAATACATATACGCACATAAATACATATACACACATATAGACATGCACACACATACACCCACATACACACATATAAACACACACACACACACACACCTTTCCACCAACCCACGCACACCTCGCATAATAACTAAAACTAATATGAATAAACTCCCACACTTTACACACACACACATACACTGACGACTATCGTGAGCATCCTGAAAAAGAACATTAAAATTTGGGGAAAAAATGGGAAAACATGGAAAAATTGGAAAATGGTGAATGAAAATATGTTATACACTGAAAGTGAGTGATCTCAATGTTTCAAGAAAGAGACAGAGAACAGCAGAGAGATAGTCTAGCATCATATTATGAACAGATGACAGCACATGAAATGATAAATTGTGCTTCATAATGGAAGATGTGGAGAAGGCATGACTATTCACATAAGTTAGCATTGTTTGTGATGAGGAGGAGGGATGGTTACAGTAAGCAACTAAAGCACAATGCAGTACACAGAAATCTGCTAGATGTTTAGAAACTGTATGTTTAGAACTAATATACAGTAAACACATTTCTTATTTGCATAACACTCTTGAGAATTCAGCACACAATCTCAATCATGATGGGGATATTTGTTTCTTAATGACTTAAAGGATATGTGTGTCTTGTTAACTGTCTAAATTACTATATGTTGTCTTTATGTATCACTCTTGTGATAATAAAATCTCATTTTTTGGAGAACACACACATACAAACACATAGTGAAAAAATATATAACCTTTATAGAGCACAGCTGACTCATAATCCACGCAATGGGTGCTCTTAACCCAGAGTCCACCATATAAACTCTTCTAGAAAGTGGAAATCTGTGAATAAAACATCATACCTTTAAGCTCCACCTCGACACCGCAAGGTACAAGATGAATAAGATGAGATTAAATGAGACCTCTAAGTAATATTATGTATGAAATAAGGTTAATATGTGCTCCATGTTGTTACGCTGTTGAACCCTGTTAATTCAATGTCTTCACTCTAGAACAACTTGATGAGAAATTTGACTGGACATCCCAGGTGTGGCACACAACTGTACAGATGATGAATTTACATCAGCTGAGTAACTTTTGTACATTTTTATATAGTTGTATCAATATTTGTTTATTGTTTGTGTGCAGACGAAGGCAGTGGCGACAACATCCATTTTATCACTTGTTATTGTGGTCCATTAAAGTGTTACCAATTCTGCTTCTTGTTTTCTATGATTTACTCATTGTAAAACAATTTGATGCACTGGGAATAGGTGATGACATGGGTTCCATCCCGCCAGGCAAGCAGCACACTCATGAGCTCTCCAAGCATTGAGTGCAAGACTTGGGTGCTGAATGTCCACCACCATTGTGGGAAATAGTGATTCTCCTACAGTCACAGCCTGGCATTCTGAGATACATTTTTTTCAAATTTTTATTTTCTCTTCATTGCTCTCATTTTTTCCCCTCATATTTAGTAACTGGAGGGTTTTCTCCATGATTATAAGTTGTGTTTGTTTTGTGTATGTATTTGTTTGCTGATGAAGGCTTGTCACTGCAACGTCCTGTATGTTTCGTAATTTTGTTCTGTAAAGCTGCATAATTTGTGTTATTTTATATTGTTTACACTTCCACAGCTTTACCACAGTTCCACTAATTTTATTCATATTTTAACTACAGTCTCGTAGCATGCAAAGAGTCCTTGATAAACTTCATCACAGCAGAGACCACCATGGTTGACTCTTCGCTTCATTCAGTCAAACTAACCTTTGCCCAGGACACTCCAAATGAAGGTGAACAGAGGGCTTGGTTGGTGGAAACCTTACCTTGGCATGTTATTCATCATCAAGTGCCCAGCCAGCTGATGTGGGTGATCATGTTTCTCCACATCTCCAACAGCATATATAATTTATATGTTGACACCTTTCCGTGCCATGACAAAAGGCTGCAAGAATCTACTCTCACTGTCTTCCTGTATCTCTTAAATCTTTCCAGTTGTCAGAACATGTTCCAGTTTTTCTCTTCTCATAATGTGGCACATTAGCACCTCATATGTTCTCCATAAGAGCAGAAACAAAGAAAAATAAACAATGCAGATTTACAGCAATTTGCCTGCTTCTTCACGATAACAGTAAACATAACAACATATCTGCTGAGATTTTATACTTTAAACAGGGTAAAGGAGCACTCCTATCTATGACAGATAATGCTGTGAGAATGTAAAGTGGCAGGACTGTGCGCGCGTGCGCACGCACGCACGCACGCACACACACACACTGAAGGAGAATAATAGTAAACATGACAACACATCTGCTGAGATTTTATACTTGAGACAGGGTAAAGGGGCATCCCTATGACAGATAATTCTGTAGGAATGTGAAGTGGTAACAGGACTGTATATATATATATATATATATATATATATATATATATATATATATATATATATATATATATATATATATACTAGGTCACTGTATTAAGAGATGAGATGAACAAGAATAGCTGCGACAGACAGATCAATGCACATCAGTTATGCCTCACCTAGTCAAAGGCACTCCAACTGTAACATGGTCATCACTGATGTGCACACACACCTTATGGACAGAAAAATCAAATGATAGGGTAAATATATGGCGATTAACAGGTAGATGCCATAGCATCATGTTTACAAACTGAACAAAATTAATTTGAAATCTTACTCGGTAAAGAATCTAATATTTGTCTGTATAAACAATGTGCCTACATATTTGCCTTACTTTAGCAATAAATTAAAATTAGTATACCACGAAGACAATGCAGTGGCTAGCACACTTGCCTGACATACTGGTGGCCATGTGCTCAAATCCCCTTGAGGCAAATGGACCTGGTCTCCCAGTTGTCCCAGCCTTAAATGGGTACCAGGATGTGTTATAGGAAGTACAGGCGATCAGCGTTATACTGACCATATCACCCATCGAGTGTTGAATGGTCTGTAAAAATTTGGGGCTAGCACCATATACCCAAAACAAGGTGTGAAAAAAATGGTCCTCTTTTTATTAGTCCTACACCAACCCCAACAAGATGACAACTTTCAACAGGTAATAGGAAAAGCTAATCCGTATGTAAAATTCAGTTCAGTGCTGAGTTCAAGGCGAGCAAGAGCAAAAAAAAAAAAAAAGGTTTCCCATATGTATCAAAACAAAAGTTCCCCATATGTATGTATCATTTATTCACTTGGATAGATCAGATTATTTAACCGATTCTGGGTTTAGGTTAGAGTCTGTTGGCAACAAAAGACCTAACATTTGTGGAAGAAATCTGACCAGTCTGTGTCTAAACAGTCAGCCTAGTTTTGCTGTGCTGAATGATGACCAAAGTCTCCTTGATATTAAGAAAACAGTAACAATAGTGACATCAAGAAAACTGTAACAATGATATCAAGAAAACAGTAACGATGGTGATATTATTGAGAAAGGTGACACCAAATTGTAAAATGGAAATAGAAGGGAAAATTCTCAACCAAGTGAATAATTGTAAACACCTAGGGACAATTATAACAGCAGATAGAAGAGGCACAACAGAGATTAAGAACAGAATAGGGCAAGCAAAAGCTGCATTTCAGAAAATGAACAGTATCTTATGCAATAGGTCACTATTATTGAATGTAAGAAAGAGAGTGCTGAAATAATATATGGAACCTGTTTTGCTTTATGGCAGTGAATCTTGGAGTGTACATGAAGAAATTAGGAAGAACTAAGAAGCAACAGAGATGTGGTTTCTGAGACGAATGTTGCAAATTTTTTTGACTGCCAGCGTAACTAACAATGATTGCCTGAAAGAGGCTAATGAAACTAGAACATTATACACAACAATAAGAAAGAGACAGCTATCTTTGGTCATGTGTTAAGAGAAGCATTGGAGAACATTATGACAACTGGAAAGGTCAAGGGGAAGAGATGCAGAGGCATACCAAGAGAAATGATGCTGGATGGACTGAGATGGTGGCATGGTGGAATATCATCAGCAGAAATGATCCAGAATGCTAAAGACCGAGATCTTTTGAGAAACATGAATGACTAGACCAGCTGGCAGGGCACTTGATGATGATGATGAATCATGACCTGGTTATATCCTCATATAGTTTAGTTCAGTCGATGGATCAACATCACGGCACACGGGTGTAACCCATAAGTGCTCCATTAGTTTAGTTTAGTTGACGGATCAACATCACAGCACACAGGTCTAACCCATAAGTGCTTCGTTCTTCTCCTAACCCAAGCCTGAGTCTGGAGAATCTCAGCTCAGTGCACAAACTCTGTAGGCTACTCTTTTTCAATTTTCCAACTTCCAAGGGATTTTTTACATGCGCAACAATACACACGGGCGTCCGATCTCACTACCTAAAGACCAGGGGAAATTTTGTTACTAGAAGTCCACATGGAAAAAATCCCAGCCCTCACTGGCGCTTGAACCCAGGACCTCCAGCACTCGAGGCGGACACCACACCTCGAGACCACTCAGGCCCCCCCCCCAACATATGCCTCTTTGCAGATGTGAAGTCCCAGTACTGGTCTTGCACTCCCTCTTGGTTTCTGAGCTTGAAGGGGGAAGGAGAGTTTCTGCAACACAGTCCACTATGGTTACAGTACTTTGATATCGGGTGAGGAGACAACTCTCTACATCACCCTCACTCTTGACAGAAGCAAGCCCTTTTAGGAGCTCAGGCAAACTGAACGCCATCGTATCAGATTTTATATTTAAAACTGATGGTTTTCTAGAGTATTAACAACCAACTAACCAATCAACTGATTTTGTATGTAATTATTTTATGCTGTAGCTGGAATTATTTATCAAACCGGCAAAATCGGAACACATGTAATTTACACTGCCATACTATTACATCTACTGCTAAAATGTAACAATATCATTTAGAACAATCATCATCATCATCATCATCATCATTTCCACTTCTGCCGTCAAGCGTCATGGGGAGGAATAATTTGTGCTCCAGCGCTCGATGGACGGCACTGGATAGTGTCATTCCATGTGATTGTACAATGTCTCTGATGTCGTCAATACATTTTCTTCTTGGACGTCCTCTTGGTCTCGCTGCAGATGATCTTTGATGTAAGGCCAGTGATGGTAGTTGCTGATGTTGCATCCTAACGACATGGCCAAACCACTTGATCTTCTGTCTTTCAATAAATGTGGCACAAGGTGTTGATCTCACTGTCTGTCTGATAGCAGCATTTCTTACTCGGTCTCGGATTGTTAAGTTGACAGCTCTCCTCAGGCATCTCATCTCACAGGTGTTGATTTTGCGGAAGTGTGATTTGGATAAAGTCCAAGTTTGAGATTGGTAGCATAGGGTTGGTGTGAATATGCTGTTTATTATCTGTTGTTTTGCGGACATGGGTATATTTGAATGTTTCGGTAAGGGTGATAGTTGATATGCAAGTGCACTAGCTTTTTGACATCTGATTTTGATTTCTCTGTCCAATCTGCCATCTTTTGTGATCATATTTCCAAGATATTTGAATTCTTTAACTTGTTTCAGAGTTGTGCTATTTATCTGTATACTTAGTGGGCCCGGTGATCTGCTAACTTGCATTACTTCGGTTTTGGCTGTGTTTATACTCATATTGTATCTGCTGCAGGTTGAACTCAGATTAGTAATATGATTTTGTAGCCTGCCCTCATCACTGTAAAACAGGCACTGATCGTCTGGAAATAGAAGTTCATTTATTTCCTGTGGGTTAGTTGTTTCATCTGGAGTTCTAAATGTTCTGAATCTGTTCTGTCAAGACTTGCTTCTTTGGATATTCTGTCCATGTAGATATTAAATAGCAAAAGAGAGAGCACACATCCCTGTCTCACCCCTGTATTGACTGTGAACATGTCTGATATACCTTCTTGTGTTCTTACTGCACTTCGGCTCGAGTGATACATGGCTATGATCTTTTATAGCAAGCAATTGCCCTTGTATCCCATAGTCTTCAAGGATGGTCCATAATTTGTATCTGTCTACTCTGTCGAAAGCCTTTTCCTGATCTACAAACACAATATTCTGCTGATCACTATATTCAATAGTTTTTTCCACATATTTGCCTAAGTGTAATAGTGCATCAGTGCAACTTTTACCTTTCCGAAAAACGAATTGTACTTTGCTTAACTGTTGTTCAACTATGGTTCTAGCTCTTTGTTCCAATATTTTTGCATACATTTTCCCTATATGGCTCAGGAGTGATATACCTCTATATGTTTCGCACACTGTCATATTGCCTTTCTTTTACCATATTGGTAGTATTATTGCCTGTTGCCAATCATCTGGGACTTTTCTTTCTTCCCATGCTATATTAAAAAGTCTTGTTAGCCATTTAACTCCTGTTTTCCCACAGGCCTGAATAGCTTCTGTGGTTATTCCATCTGGACCCGGTGATTTGTTTTTAGGACTTTTCTGTATAACTGTTTTGACTTCTGCTGGTATGAAATTTGGTTCTTGCTGTCCCTGGCATTTAGGCACAAAAGTTAGGTTTTCTATGTTATGTGTGGGGTTAAGTAGTTCTTGAAAGTATTCTGCCCACCTTGCTAGTCTTTGTTGTGATTTAAATAATGATATACTTCTGTTGCTGTTTATTGTGGTGGTTGGGTTGCAGCATGCATCTCTGTTTCTCATTGTATTGACATGTTTATAAAATTCTCTTGGGTAGTCTTTGCTAAGGTGTCACCATCTGTTCACCGTATATTCTCCAGGATTCATCTTTAGATGCTCTAATTGTTCATTTGGTATTTCGTCTTGCTATTCTATAAGTAACATAGTCTTGTTCAGATTTGGTTGTGATCCATTTTTTGAACACTACCTTCTTTTTGAATATGTTATCTTTAACTTTGTTGTTCCACCAAGCTGTTCTTAATCTTTTGTCCTGCCCTACTTTCTTTGTTCCACATTAATTTTCCAGTGTGTAGAGCATGGCAGCCGTGAAAACTGCCCATTCCTTATCTACGCTTGAGTAGTTATCAAGGATGTTCTTATGTAGTTTTTTGGTTTCTTGACTGAATTCGTCTTTAACCGTATTTTCCAGCAGTCTCCTATAATTGATGACATGTGTTGTTACCTTTTTGTTGCTTATTTTCCTGTATGTTAAAATCTTTTTATTGTGACTGGTTTGTGATCAGTATCAACATCAGTATTTGGGAGTGCTCTTGAATCTAATAGTAGTCGTCTGTCTGATTTCCTAAGTAGAATAAAGTCAATTTGAGATGCTTGATATATGTCATTTAGAACAATGCACGTTTGTAATAAGCCTAATATCCCTACTACTAAATTGTACAATTTTAAGGTTTTTAACAAATTAATTGTTTATGTTTCACTCTGTCAAATGGTTTATTATAGTCTATGAAGCATGCATATATGAATGTTTGCTTTCTATGTATATCCCTAACAACATCTTCATGCAGAAAACTCCTCTCCTTTCTCCTACAATCTGTTTGAACGCAAACTGTTCTTCAGTGACTTTTATATACAAATTAAACGTGTATGGATAAACTATCTAGGAGTTACCTTGATCGCCTGACATGGAAGATACAGGTTGAGAAAAATCGAACAAGAGCAAGGCAAAGAATGGCAATCATGAAAAACTTGCGGGTACAACGTGGGGAGCAGATGAGAAAGTTCTCAAGAAGTTATATACTGGACGGGTGAGGCCGGTACTGGAAAATGGCATTGCAGCTTGGGCAACAGCAGCTAAGTCAAACTTTAACGAAATAAGTAGAGTCCAGAATCAAAGAATGTGGATCATAACTGGAAGACAGAAGACAACGTCTATTAACGAACCAGAAAAGATCACTTGTTTACAACCAATACAGGACAGAAGAGATAGTAGAGCCCAGCAACAAGCAGAAAAATTCAGAAGATTAACAGACCACCCCATGTATAAAAGGATTAATGGTTTTGGAAAAGGAAGACTGAAGCGTAGCAACTTTGTAGAAACTGCTAAATGAAAGATTAGGGCAGATCCTATACTTAACATATCAACAGCCAAACCCATTTACAATGCACACAAGATCCCAGCTTGGAGACAGCAGCAACTGCCTGAGATGATAAAAAACATTCCTGGTATTGAGAAAAAGAACACTCAGAATGAAACCGAAAGAAGAAAAATAACCCTAAACTACATAAAATAACATCATCCAAGCAGCAATGGACCCATGCATATACAGATGGATCAGCCAAAAATTCAATAGAAAATGGAGGAGGAGGAATTCTCCTAAATAAAAAAAAAATGGAGTGAAAAAAACAGTCAGTGGCTACTAGAAAATTTTCAGGTAACTTTCAAGCAGAGGTAGGGGCTTTGAAAACTGCAACAGAAATGCTCTTCATGGAGTAAAATAAAGAGAAGCAAATATCTATCTTCACAGATGCAAAGTCAGCTGTCTCAATACTGAAGAACAAAAACAGCACAAAACTAGCAGACCTAAGAGCAGCACTCCGTGGACTATGTCAGAAATCCAAAAAAGTTGTAATACAGTGGATCCCATCACATTGCAGTATACCTGGAAATGAAGAGGCTGACAGACTAGCGAAAGAGGGCAGACGACTACCACAGCCTGACACAGACATAACCTACAATGAGGCAAAGAGGTTTATAAAAAGCACTTATAGAACCAAATGGGAATCAGAGCATCCAGGCCACCAGAAAGATGATGCACTTCATACTACAGGTATGTCGGTAGCAAAAGCGAACCAGAGGCATGAAATGGAATATTGCTTGGCTAGCAAATCCATTACATGGAAAGTCTGAATCAAAAGCTCATTGTGTGGGCGTCATCAAAGGTGGAAAAAGCATCCCAGTGGCACAAAATGGAATATTGCTCGGACAGCAAATCCATTAAGTGGAAAATCCAAATTGAAAGCTCACTGTGTGGGTGTCATCAAAGGTGGAAAAGGTGTCCTAGTGGCATGAAATGGAATATTGCTTGGATAGCAAATCCATTACAAGGAAAGTCCGAATCGAAAGCTCACAGTTTGGATGTTATCTGCAGACTGCATTCTTCTGGTTTCCGGAGGAACAGCCTGTGGTGACTAGAAGGCCCAATATATGGAAGTGAGGCTAAGCAGCCATGTGCAGGACATGACGATTCCTTGGGTGAGCCCAGTACCAGAGCGCAGTGTGTCGGCTCTGCGATTATGGAAGCCTCCTTGGATGGCAGGGAATGCCCATGGTCTGCCTCTGCCTTCCCTTGAGGGCTGACCAGGATGTCTTCGGTTGTTCTAAACGGGCCAGCTCCGATGGGAGATGACACCACAATAATGAGAGTTAAACGTCCTAAGAAACCCCTGGGAAGGTTAACCCGGTCAACAAATGCCCGCAGAAGTAGGATGTGTCGACCTAATGACGCAAGAACGCAGCTCTGCTGTAAACAAGCACAACACAGTCACGTTAAAAAAAAACTTTCCGGATGAACGCAGAAGAAGAAGAAGAAGAAGAAGAAGAAGAAGAAGAAGAAGAAGAAGAAGAAATGTGTATGGATGAACACTGCAGATCTGGTCGAAGTATTTTATGTATAATTAGTTGTCCTTTTCAGAAATGTGTAAGTTATAATAATAATTTGGATACTGGTAAAAAAATATCCAACTAACTGAATAGTTCTGATAAAATATTTTTATTGCAGCGCAATCTGACTGCTATAAACATACAAAACATGCTCATTATTAATAACAATTCCATCAAATTCAACCTCAACTATAATACCATTTTAATGGCTATATGTGCTTTACTTTCATTTTAGATATCAATATCAGTAAATATGTTGAGCAAGAATTAGCAACGAAACAAACCATAATCTAATTCTAGATAACATTATAGTAAAATTACAACAGCAAACTTAAATTGCCAGGATCTTAATATTAGACACCATGGAACAAAACAGTTAAAAACTATTATTTAAAATTTCTTTTAAATGTCACCTCATACTGTGGCTTTCTAAGGTCTACCCTCCAACCAGTGGTTCTGGCAACCCTCCATCCAAGATCTCTGGAAAGTTTCTACAGAATAAACAGAACAAGGAAAATGAACATCTTAGTATATGAACTTCACAGCGATTGAAACTGACAGATATTTTTACAAAGCATCTAATTATTAAAACAATGACAAATAAATAAACTACACAGATGGGATGTTACAATTACGTGACAAAATATTTTCTTTTGAATCCAAGATATCTTCTGTTAACAAACTGTATCAGAATAAATTCTGCACTCACACACCCAATGGGACCGGTTAATGTTACAAGAATCAAAATATTCTCTTTTTCTGTGTGCCCCACATTGTCAGGATATGAACAGAATTCTGGGACAAAATATTCTCTTTTCCTGGCAATGGTAAACTACTGAATGTAAAATTGCTTAGAAAATCACAAATACATGCTGGGGTTGACAGCGACATTCGGCAAAGGATGTGCAACTAACTTATGCAGATATTCAAATGTTTTAACTAAACTAACAGATTTCTCAGCTTTCCAAGTATATCAAGGTCTTTGCTGCTATCAATAATATGCAACCAATACACCCCGTTTATGACAACCTCAATCCATATTGCAACATCTAACTTTTTTCACATCTGGTTTCATATGGCTTATCTATCTACCTACCTCCTGTCCACTCCTTTGATCTTGCAACAATATGGTTCAGCCATCTTAGCCCATTTAATCCTATTATACTTAAGACTGATTGTGGTCTGTATAATTTCAGTAATTTATTATTTTACACCAAACATTTTCACTAATTTGTATACAGTTGACTTTCATCTTTATAGCTTTCTTTAACGGCAGACATCCACTAATTTCCATTCTTTAGCAAAGCAATTTGCCACACAGCAATACATTATTTACTAAAACAAGACAACTTTAATACACACCTTTATGTTAAGCCATTTGCTGACTTTTCCTGAGCACTTTATCGACATCCGGAATGAAAGAGATTCTTTATCTTTGTTGTCTTCTGTTGTACTGTCATGCTGGCGAGTTTGTTGTTGACTGTCTTTATAATCAGTGTTACAGCTTAATAAACATTTATGATTACACTTTAATAAGCATTTATGACACACAACATTGCTGTTTACAGTTTCTTTTACACTATTGTAACACTCCTCAAGATTGGAATCAATCTGTCTGGCATAATCAGGTAAAACATTGTGATCACAGTTGGAACCAATCTGCCTGACTTGAGAACCATTAACTGCAGCATGTGGGACACATATATGATCAATTCTTCTGTTACATTCAGGAGTATCCTTCAACACATATTCACATCCAGGATCAGTCTGAATAACACTATCAGAAGACTTGTCATAAAACATCTTCCTGTCACATTCTGTCTTGGGTACAGAAACTTCTGCAGTTTGTTGTACATCAAGCTTTCTATATTTCTCAGCTGGGCTATATTCCACAACAGACAAACTCTCAGATTCTTCCATGGAGGTACTGACATCTGCTGTTTTCATGCTACTACACATTTTCCTCACTGGCCATAAACCGGCAGAAGCTGAATCACCACCATGTCCTGCCAAAGTTAGAGCAGAGGGATTGTGTACGCATTTTGATATGTTCACATCCTTAGTCTTGTTGACATGATTGTTTGGCAACATTTCTGCAAGCACAATCTTTGCATTGAAAAAGTTTTCTTGTGATGCGACAGTACACATCAGCTTGTCCAGAAATGTCTTCTTATCTGCAACAGAAAACAAGAAGAATTTAATACATCTAACAAATGAAATAACCTCTGACACCAGATACTATCATAACATAGAGATCAAATTCAGTTGAATGAAACATTCTATATATGTAATGTAACACTGAATGAACCATCATCACTAACTCTGTTGATCCTTGAAGAAATTAAGCCTTTAGGATGGTTCTTTTGTTTTGTTAAGAAAACAATCTAGGCAACAGTATATTAGATGGCATTCTGTATTCCATGATTAGGTCATAAACCCCAGCAAGAACTGATCGAATAAGGTTAGGTTATGCATGATTTTAAAAAGCTGCAGTTTGCTATTATTTAATAACACTATCAACATCATTGTATTTAGGGCAACGCCATTAGTGTTCATCACAACTCATGCTTCATTTCTGAATATAGGAAAAATATGAATAAAATTTGGTGGAACTGCGGTAAAGCTGTGAAAATGTAAACAATATAAAATAACACAAAGTAATGCAGCTTTACATAACAGAAATACGACACATACAGGACTTTGCGGCGACTAGCCTTCATCAGCAAACAAATACATACACAAAATACAACATATAGTCACGGAGAAGACCCACCGGTGACTACATTAAGGGTAACAACGGGATGAGAAGAATAAAAAGATTAAAAAATGAGAGCAATGGAGGGAAAATGAAAATTTGAGAAAAAAGTGTTCCTACTTACACAGGGACTTTAAGACAGGTACCAAGAAATGTCCAGGGAAGTACAGACAGCCTAAGACAGGTACCAAGAAATGTCCAGGGAAGTACAGACAACCTAAGGCAGGTACCAAGAAATGTCCAGGGAAGTACAGACAGCCTAAGACAGGTACCAAGAAATGTCCAGGGAAGTACAGACAGCCTAAGACAGGAACCAAGAAATGTCCAGGGAAGTACAGACAGCCTAAGACAGGTACCAAGAAATGTCCAGGGAAGTACAGACAGCCTAAGACAGGCACCAAGAAATGTCCAGGGAAGTACAGACAGCTTAAGACAGACACCAAGACATGTCCAGGGAAGTACAGACAGCCTAAGACAGGTACCAAGAAATGTCCAGGGAAGTACAGACAGCCTAAGACAGGTACCAAGAAATGTCCTGGGAAGTACAGACAGCCTAAGACAGGTACCAATAAATATCCAGGGAAGTACAGACAGCCTAAGACAGGTACCAAGAAATGTCCAGGGAAGTGCAGGTGGCAGGTTTGATACTGATCATGTCACCCACTGAGTTTGACTAACAACGCATGCCCACTATGTCTCAAAACATTTAGAAAGAGTTCTTTACCTACTGCCTATACCCAATAATTACTACCGAAACCCAATAATTACTACCTATACCCAATAATTACTACCTATACCCAATAATTACTACCTATACCCAATAATTACTACCTATACCCAATAATTACTACCTATACCCAATATGACTGAAGTGTGTAAAAGGAACTTTATTTTACCTACAACTTCTTGAGACAGAAAAAGCTAAAGTATCAATGATATGGGATAGAAAGAAATCAAGCAACCAAAGTTAAACAACAGTTTAAATCAATTTCATCTACTTATTTTTTTAATAAAAAAAAAATAAAACATGAACAGCAAATGTTATTTGGATCAAACATTTTTTAACCATAATGCCATGCCTGATAAGAATTCTCTATATGTAACTGATTACAGTTACAATTCATACTTGCTATATAGGCAGTGTTGTTATAATCCGTAATGCCCACAAACACACGCTCTACAGATCTCAGTGCCAAGATTTTCTTGATGTTCAATTCAATGGCTGATGACATAATGAAGAACACCTTTCCATCTCGAGTTGAAATCTGGAAATATGACAAAAATAAATTTATATCAGAAATCATAATGTACTGTACATCCATCAGTAGTAGCTCTTTACAAATAGGACATATTTACCATTATGTAGGAAGCCCTTTACAGAACATTGCTTTAACAATAATACGACAGAGAGATTCCTGATCTTTTGCAGATTCCCCTGCCTCATGTGGTTTCATGCCCAGTTTGTTTATTTCGCTCGCTCACTTTGAACTCAAGCGTAGTCCATACATGTGCGACTACTACCAGTGCACTTGACTGACTTTTGCGTGAAGATTAGCTTTCCCTGTTAACAGTGATATCCCTCGCTTTCATGCAAACCCACTCCAAACATTGAGGTACTTATAATTTACATACCCCTCCCCCGATGTGTCTCCACCTTGCCGTGGTGGGGGAGCTTGCGTGTCCCATTGACCCCATCTGCTTGCCAATGGATGAAAACTGCATATCGGGCAGCTTATGGGATAGGGGCCAGACTAAGAGAGACACAACCTGCTGCTCTGCAGGTAGACTGAGGATAGCAGTCAAGAGTTTAAATCAGGCACACGAAGGCAGAAATTCTTGGTCCGGACAATACCCTAAGGCTCTCTGTCGAGGATTTAGGCTGAACGTCTCTAAGCCACAAACCCTCGGATGTGAGAGCCGGGCCGATACCCACCTACCGAGAAATAGAGGTGAGATACTGGGCACACTACATGCCCAGTTCTGATACTTGTTCGAAGGCTCTCAGCTGGGGAATATGAGGGATTCCCGGATGAGAGGGCCTGGCCATTTCACGTTCACTGCCTGCACGGAGGTAAGGTGCTGAGCTGGCAGCACATGTAGCCTACCTCGTGAGCGAGTACTAAAATGCAGAAAATGCCCCAGTCGAATGAAATGGTTACGAAAACTGTCTGTATCTATCTCATAGAGAGTGTAGAAAAAAATGAAAAAACGTCTCAATAACACGAAATGGAACGCATGGCTAGCGAATCCATTGCGTGGTCCGAAGTCAAAAGAAAAAGCTTACCGAGTGGATGTCGCCCACAGTCTGACCGCTCCTGGTGTGTGCTTGAGTGACCAGTGGCAAGCGAGATGCCCAACACATGGAAGTGAGGAACTAAAGCAGCCATGAGCAGGACGTGGCAACTCCTCGGGTGAGCCCAGTCTCAGAGCAATATGTGTCGGCTCTGCAATTATGGAAGCCTCCTTGGATAGCGAGGGAATGCCCATGGTCTGCCCCTGCTTTCCCTTGAGGGTCGACCGCGATGTCGTTGATCATTCTATCTTGACCAGGTGAGATGTGGGCGACATCACAACAATAAGTCTAACGTGCCTCGAAACCCAAGGAAGGCTAACCTCATTAAAAAATGCCCGCCAAAGCCGGAAGTGCCGCCCTACGGGTGGCAAACTAAAAATTGGCACTACACATTAATGTCCGAGTGAAATGTCTCGTCCGAATGTCTCTCATGCTAGGAACAGCTCTGACTACCTAGTTTCCGAATGCCGCTCTTGTTCGGAACAGCTCTGAATAGGTAGTTTTCCGAATGTCTGTTGTGCCTGGAACAGCTCTGACGGGCGCAACGACAAGCACATGTCCGAAATCTCGCTGAGTGGATACCATCTGCAGACCTGTCTGGTTTGTGCGGGAACGGCCTGGGGTGAACGAAATGCCCGATATATTGAAGTGAGGAATTAAAGCAGCCATGAGCAGGACGTGACGATTCCCTTGGTGAGCCCAGCACCAGAGCGTTATGTGTCGGCTCTGCAATTATGGAAGCCAGCCAGGATGGCGGAAAATGCTATGGACTGTCCCTGCCTTCATTTGAGGGATGACCGTGCAGTCTTCGACTGTTCCAGCTTGACCAGCTGGGAGGTGGACAGTACCACAAAAATGAAAGTCTCCCAGGAATGCTAACCTGGTCAAAAATGCACGCTAAAAGTCAGATGTGTTGGCCTAAGGGTTTTGACCCAAGGGTGCCTAACCAGACACACCGCAATCACATCTGAAAAAACACTCCAGATGAACGCAAAGAAGAAGAAGAAGATTTACATACCCAAGTCAAGGATGAGAAGTTAACATTTTATATATATATATATATATATATATATATATATATATATATATATATATATATATATATATATATGCCTCTAAGACCATGACACTTACTATAAACAAGCTGAACAGCGCATAAATGCCTTAGAATATAAATGTTATAAATGGGTTCTAAGAATATCTTGGATACAGAAAAGAACAAATGTATCCATACAACAAGATCTGAACATTGAAGAAGGTTGCACAATTGAAGATTGATGATAAAGAAAATTGAAATATTTTAGTGACTTGAAACGTCATGAAAGTGTGGAGAGAACAATAATGGAGAGGTATACACCCACCAAGGAAGAGAAGAAGAGGAAGGCCAAAGAGAAGATGGGTGCAGGATGTGGCGGATCATCTCCAGATGGGTGTATTGTTGGACATCTTGCTTATGCCAGAGAGGTTTTCCGGAAGATTGTTATGGCAGGGAGGTTCTCAAAGAACATGCTACGAAATGAATGAATGAATGAATATATAAATATGTATATATCTTAAGAAAAAAAGATGATCATCGTTGGTGTGTCTTTAAATATATAAATTAACTGCTCTAATCCATTTGCAGTTTGAGAGGAGGAATGTATTATCTGCAAATCTGAGTTTGGAAACTAGAATGGATCAAAATTTTCAAGTTTCATTGGTTTGAATATTTCTCATATTTTTTGTGTAAATATTGAACAAATATTGAGAGGGAATGCAACTCTTTCAGAAATATTTATAACTGTATATAATAATGTTAAAAAATGATTTTAAAAAACATTTTCATTCACAAATGCCTTTGGTTGTCCGGCGTCTACCTACTAAGCAGAAACAATGTGTCTCAATGTCTTATCGCTATCCTTTGACCTATCAGGGAAGACCCTACTAATAGCTATGCAACTATCTGCAATTCTTTTGTGGTCACTGGGGCAAGCAAACCCCTATAGAACTACAAAGTGAAGACACAGAAAAGGGGATTATAAAAGTAATCAAGGAACCCAATCATATACCTTGAGGCATATGGTGCTAGCGCCATATTTGTATAGACCAATCGGCATTTAAGGTGTGTTGTGGGCAATATCACACTGGCCACCTTTACTTCCCCAAGACATTTTCCGTTAATAATTTTAGTCTTGGTCGACCTGGATGCCTAGGTCAATTTTAAAATCCGCCTCAATGTGAATTCAATCCACGACCACTGGGCCAACAGGCGAGCATGCTAGCCACTTGGAGGCAATAGAGATGTGATTTATAATGTTGCAAATACCATGGGCTGCCTGAATAAATATCAACGACTGCCTGGAAAAGGCTAATGAAAGCAGAATGTTACATACAAATAAAAGAAGGAGACAAACAATAGCTTATGATAACTTTACCAGGCAAGGATGAACTTTTTGTAATTACATGCAAATTGTTACGAAAGTGAAAGTGTTTTTGTTCATGATATATTTGGAAGATAAATGTGAGTTTTCCATGTTTTCTACATCCACCTTTAGCAATGTGGAGGCTGTGGTGGAGGCTGTGATGAAGGCATTGTGATGGCTGGATAATATTATAGCCCGATATATGGACTCAGAAGCATGTTATGTAAAATATGTTTCATGTAGTGTGGCTTGCAAGCACAAAAAGATTAAAGTCATGGAGTTTCTCCCCAGGACATGAGAGTATGCTAGGAATTAAACAGGCTGATAGACTGGCCACTACCTCTATTTTAGGCAATAAGCTACTTTATGACAAGGTTGATGTGGCGAATGCTTTTTGTGTACAAATCGAAAGTGCAACAAAACAGATAGGGACCAACACCTGGAGAGGCTGATTCAGCTGGGTGTGAGAAGAGGGTCTTCATAAAACTCAACATGGTGGGGAAAATGCTGGTGGACATTTAAGTTTTTTAGTTTTAGTTTTAGTCGTTGGATCAACATCACGGCACACGGTTTAACCCATAAGTGCTCCGTTTTCCTCCTAACTCAAACCTGAGTCTGGAGAAACTCAGCTCAATGCACGAACTCTGTTGCATCGGCGAGGATCCTGAAATACTTTGGGTAGATTTTTAACTCGAAATTTTGCCCGGGCAGCGCCGTTAGGCTACTCTCTTTCGATTTTCAACTGCCAAGGGATATTTTACGTGCGCAACAATACACACGGGCGTCCGATCTCACTACCCAGAGACCAGGGGAAATTTTATTACTGGAAGTCCAGGTGGATTTTTTAAATAAATCATGGTCCTCACCGGGGCCTGAACTCGGGACCTCCAGCACTCGAGGCGGACACCATACCTTGAGACCACTCAGCCCCCCTGGTGGACATTTAATGAGATTACGGAGAAAGTCGTTTAACCCTAGGCCAGGGAGACCGGAGTATGCGTCTTAGAAAGTATTAAATGTTTAATATTATTAATTAAAATTATCTTTGTTCAAGTTGAACTAAACACATCTATTGTGGACATTTAATCTGACTGCCATTGATACCATCAACATAGGGACTCGTTCGTCTATGGTTACAGGAGAATGGGATGGAGTATGTGTCTATTATTTTTTTTTGCATATCCTTTACAGAACATTGCTGTCAACACCAGCATTTTACTGCTGTTGTTGATTTCTTGGCAAGATTACGCCCAGTAGTTTGTCATTGCTTTCTGAGCAGCCGGCTCATTTATCCCATAAGCCACCAACGCAACGAGAACCGCTACCAATTCTCGTGCACTGCGTTACCCCACATGGGTAAACAAGAATACGGAGAAAGTTGTTTAACCCTAGGCCAGGGAGACCGGAGTATGTGTCTTATAAAGAATTAAATGTTTAATATTATTATTAATTAAAATTATCTTTGTTCAAGTTGAACTAAACACATCTATTTGTTCAATCTAAAGAGGGTTAGATTTCTGGGAATTATACACTATGAATATAATTATAGATGCCTTCACAGCTAGCCTAGTTTTTTTGTTTTTTTTTTTAAATCTGATCTCATCAGGTTCCTCTTGTACTTCACTAGTACTTGCGGTGTCGAGGTGAAGTATAAACAGCGGGAGAGTGATATTATAACGGGAGACTTTTATCTGATATTCATTTCAATTTCTGTTCCTTTATCTTATGCGCGAGCGAATCGATATATTTATGATTGAATGTGGCAATAAAGTGACCACAATTGTGATGAAAGGTGTAAGCGCAGAGATAAGATTCATGTCAACAACAACGTACTTCTACTTTTCCTGGTATACTTCTTTTTATTTCATTTGCAGCAAATCCTTCTGTCCCTCTCCCAGCTGTTGCATAAAACGATAAGCGTTCTATGTCAGTACTCATTCTACCCGAAAACAAAGAAATTATTTAGATTATAACTTTGCAGTAACAGAATTATTCTATTGTATTCTAGGTATTCCTGGAAGTTAAAAACAACTCAGGTCTAAGCTTTCCATAAAATCTAAGACCATTTTTCTACTGCTAGGTCTTCGTTATATTATATAATCGTTTAACACATGCTTCAATATTCTAAGACATTTATTAACTATTAACTTAACATAGAGGTGTGGCTTTCTTACATTTCTTAAATAAAAATACACAAGTTTATTTCTATTAGGGATAATAATTTAAACATTATAAATGTAATTTTGAACCTTTTATGGATTATTACAATTGTTTATAAATAAATCGAATCTCTGATGTTAGATCAAGGGCCGTAATGCTTGAAATCATGGCTGCGTCCTTGATGGAGTGAAATTCAACTAGGCACGGCGACACATCTTTGATTACGTGAACACTGTTTTGCACTAAACAATTAACATGGCACTTGCTAAGTTAACTGGAAGGTTTTTATGTTCATTCAGCCACCATCAATACCAGCTGAAGGTATGCATAGAGTAAGGTTGATATGTAATGAATCTTATTTAATTTAATCCATGAGAATTGAGTTACTCTTGCAGCCCGGCACTACTCAACAACTCAATCACAGCTCGCTTCATTTAATATTATATATTATTATATTGTTATTGTTTTATAAAATGTCAAAAATCAATTCTGGTAACAACTGACAAAAGGAAATTCAACCCTACATTATTAATACTGAACGTCAGTTATAAACTGAGATACTGCTGTGTATTGTGTGATATTCTGATACAAATAAAATTATTTATTATTTATGTTGTGTTAGTAGTACTAGTAGTACTTTCGATCGTGCAGTGACCCGAAATTTAACCCGAAGTTATTACGACGTCACCGCAGACTTTTCAATTGTGTCATCAAAAATGGCTTCTGTATAGACCATTCATGCTTCCCACGTCATTCATTCATTCAAATATCACGTGACAATAACAGACGTCATCTGGGGTTTCCCCAAAAAGGTCCGTCTAATATTTTGTGCACAGCGATTGGTTGAAATTATCATAGCTTTTTAATACAATAAATTATTTTCCGTAAAGTAATTAAATTTTTTTAAGGCGTGTGTACTGTGTACTTAATTGTACAATATTTTTAGATGTATATTCTAATTCTGCACCCATTTTTACATTTATGTGGAATGTTTCATTGATTATGGTCAATTATGGCGTTAGAAAACATTATTTCCGCTCACGAGTTTTGTCTTTGTTCATGGAAAGCAAAGATGGCGGCCGACATGAATATCGATCAGAATTGACTAACATCCTGCAATTTGAACTGCTAAAGTTAAAATACACGTTTAAAGATTATTAATAATTTATTTGTATACTTGTACTATTTATTTATCACTAGCTGGCCCGGCTTTGCCCAGTCCCTGGAGGGGATCTATCTATCTGTCTGTCTGTCTGCTTGTCTGTCTGTCTGTCTGTCTGGCTGACCCGCCCCGGCTTCACCCAGTCCCTGGTGGGGAGCATCTCATTTAATTCATATAAGTAGTCATATAAGCTCCCATTCCCGACTATCTGTCTGTCTGTCAGGCCCGGCCTGGCTTCACCCAGTCCCTGGTGGGGAGCATCTCATTTAATTCATATACGTAGTCATATAAGCTCCCGTTCCCGACTATCTGTCTGTCTGTCTGTCTGACCCGGTCCGGCTTCACCCAGTCCCTGGTGGGGAGCATCTCATTTAATTCATATAAGTAGTCATATAAGCTCCTGTTCCCGACTATCTGTCTGTCTGTCTATCTATCTGACCCGGCGTGGCTTTGCCCAGCTCCTGGCGGGGAGCGTCTCATTAAATTCACACAGTAACTTAAAAGAATGTCCTTCCACACACCATCCATTATTTTTAATGAAAACTGTTTTTAAATCACCTACATGACTGTAGATAACTTCTTTAAGCATAAAATGATGAGTTACAATGTTATGCATTATGCATTATTTTTATGAAAACTTTGAAAATGCCTTAAAGATTATATCATTATTTATTATAACTCATATGCCCAAAAATAACTATAGACAAAGAGTTTATAAATCTTTGAAAGCGATGCAACAATATGACTATAAAGTATATAGAAATGTTATTAAAAGTTATGCCCCTTGAAATAACTTTTCTAGAGTTAAGTCCCCTTGCTATATAGAAATATATAATGAAAAATGAAATATTACATTTTAGTATGTAAGTAGCCAAAAAAAAAAAAACTAAAAAACTGTGACAGAAAGTTGCACAGGAATGAAAGGAAAACGTGTAGAAAATTTCATCTCAATCGGATGGACCGTTTGCGAACGCATAAAGAACGTACGGAAATACATACATTGTGTTTTATATATATAGATTTAACATGATGGAACATATCGATGAAGTCAGATTGCGTATCTGTCATAACCAGTTTGATACAAATTCGGGTCGGCCGGAAGCTGAAAAAAATAAGACACGTTGAAGAGTTCCAATAATGTATGAGGAACATGAGAAAATCATATCTGTTTCATCTTCGCAAAATTGTGAATATCTTCACTAAGAATTGACATACAGGCATCATTGAGGTACCATTAGATATTTTTTGTCAAGGTCTATACACCTGCGGTGGTCTCATTCGTAAATATTCAATTTTAAAATCACGATCGACCCTGCTACTGTTAGGTTGTGCCTGTTTCTTGTTCTTCTCCACAATTCAATAAATCAATGAGTGAGTATAATAACCAGTAATTAAATACAGAGAAACTCCCCCGTTGTGTCTCCACCTTGCCGTGGTGGGGGAGCTTGCGTGTCCCATCGACCCCATGTGCTTGCCGATGGGTGAAAAACTACATAATTGACAGCATATGGGATAGGGACCAGACTAAGAGAGACACAACCTGCTGCTCTGCAGGTACTGAGGATAGCAGTCAAAAGTTTAAAAGGTGCACGAAGGCAGACGCTTTTGGTCCGGACAAAACTCTTAAGGCTCCCTGTCGAGGGCTGTGGCTGAACGCCTCTAAGCCACAAACCCCCGGATCTGAGAGCCAGGCCGATACCCGCCTACCGAAAAATAGAAGCGTGATACTGAGCAAGCTACATGCTTAGTTCTTTTACATGTTCGAAGGCTCTCAGCTGGGGAATATGAGAGATTCCCGGATGAGAGGGCCAGGCCGTTTCTCGTCCACTGCTTCACGAAGGTAAGGTGCTGAGCCGGCAGCACATGTAGCCTAACTGGTGAGCGAGTACAAAAAGTCAGAAAAGTGCCCCAGTCGAAGTAAATGGTTACGAAAAATGTCTGTACCTACCCATAGAGAGTGTAGACAAAAGTGGAAGAACGTCTCAATAATGCGAAATGGAACGCACGACGAGCGAACCTAATGCGTGGTCTGAAAGCAAAAGCTTACCGAGTGGATGTCGCTCGCAGTCTGACCGCTCCTGGTGTGTGCTTGGGAGCGATCAGTGGCAAGCGGGATGCCCAACACATGGAAGTGAGGAACTGAAGCAGCCATGAGCAGGACGTGGCAACTCCTTGGGTGATCTAGTCTCAGAGCAATATGTGCCGGCTCTGCAATTATGGAAGCCCCCTTGGATAGCGAGGGAATGCCCATGGTCTGCCCCTGCCTTCCCTTGAGGGCCGACCGCGATGTCGTTGATTGTTCTATCTTGACCAGCTGAGATGTGGGTGACATCACAACAGTCTAACGTGTCTCGAAACCAGAGGAAGGCTAACCTCATTAAAAAATGCCCGCCGGAAGCCGGAAGTGTCGTCCTACGGGTGGCAAACTAAAAATTTGACACTACGCAATTTCGTCCGAGTGTAATGTCTCGTCCGAATGTCTCTCGTGCTAGGAACAGCTCTGACTACCTAGTTTCCGAATGCCGCTCTTGTTCGGAACAGCTCTGACTAGGTAGTTTTCCGAATGTCTGTCGTGCCTGGAACAGCTCTGACGGGCGCAACGACAAGCACATGTCCGAAAACTCGCTGAGTGAATACCGTCTGCAGACCTGTCTGGTTTGTGCGGGAACGGCACGGGGCAAACGAAATGCCCAATATATTGAAGTGAGGAATTAAAGCAGCCATGAGCAGGACGTGACGATTCCCTCTGTGTGCCCAGTACCAGGGCGCTATGTGCCGGCCCTGCAATTATGGAAGCCACCCAGGATGGTGGAAAATGCTATGGACTGTCCCTGCCTTCATTTGAGGGATGACCGTGCAGTATCCGACTGTTCCAACTTGACCAGCTGGGAGGTGGACAGTACCACAAAAGTGAGAGTCTGCCAGGAATGCTAACCTGGTCAAAAATGCACGCTAAAAGCCGGATGTGTTGGCCTAAGGGTTTCGATCCAAGGCTGCCTAACTAGACACACCGCAATCACATCTGAAAAAACACTCCGGATGAACGCAAAGAAGAAGAAGAAATACAGAGAAAAATGTACTTGTTAGAATTGACATTCTGTGAACTGAATAACAGGAATATTACTATTAGTATACTTTTAGGGAGGCTCTATTCACAATATTATTGCTAATAGAAAAAAATTATATTCGCAATCGAATTGCGGGAAGTAACAAACATGTCACAGCGTCTGCTCACTAGTCAATTTTAGTTTGGGCCATTAAGAAGTCTAAGAAGGTGGTTAATTTAAAATTTAAAATTAAATAGGAATGTTCACTGTTGTGAGTTTAATTCTGCCGAATTCTCCATATTTTTTAATGAATCACTCTTCTTCTTACTTCTGTCAGTTCTTTTGGCATCCCATTTTATTTTTACATTACGTTAGTCCTGTTTAAATATCAAGAATAATTTTTCAGACCAGGTATCCCCAATACAAATAACGATCCCTACAAATAATTCTGTCCCCAGGCGAGTTCAAGAATTAACTTTCGTTTCTGTACACTTACTGTTACCAGGCATCCATGTTTGTTCACATTACTGGGATTACCGTCCTACTATTTATGTCCTGATAATATCGCAGCAGTGATGATTCTTTTAATTTGACACATTCTATGGCCTCCAGTAATATGCTTCGCCTCAGAGAGACATGATTAAGCAATTCAAACACTAGGCTTTCGACACCAGGCTTTCCGAAAAGAGAGAGGATACAGATAGATAACGAAGATAGTGTGAGAGACAGAGATATGAAAAAGATTTATTGAAAGATATTAAAGAGTGGTAAAGACAAGAAAGAGAGAGGTGGGAGATCGAGACTTAGAGGGAGAGAGAGAGAGAGATGAAGAACTCGGATGGCTAAGCAAGCGCCTTTCCCAAGACAACAAAAGTAGAGGACAGATAAGAACAGAAAGACAAGTGCGCAGGTTCTTGTGCAGCAAGATAAACAACACCTAATACACAAAATCCGTAGAAAACATATGCCTAAAGTGAAATCATCAGACTAGCATTGGTGTCACCTAATTCCTGAAAATGAAAAAAAATGGAATTGCGAATAGTCACTCCGATACTTTTAAGCATAAGAAGAATAAAAGACGTTACACAAATTAAATTGCTAGTCCCTATGTTTTTTTTTAATGGTGGGAGGGGGGTGTTGATGGTGATAAAGGTATGAGGATCATCTTCATTGTGCCGGCTTTTACCCCGTATGGTCTCTTCCCCCCCCCCCCCCCCCCCCCCCCCCACACACACACACACACACACCCCACAGAGCAACCTGTGCCTGCAGTTTAGTTTGGAACTAATTCTGCACAAGTAAGACAATAGATTATAGCAGGTTTGATCATGATTTTAAATTTGATTATTTACTAATGAAACCATGGGCCTTGAAAAACAGAATCTAGTGGTACCTCAGTAATGCCTGGATGTCAATTCTAAGCGGAGATATTCACATCTGAGTGTCAATATTTCTATACCAGAGTTTCACATTCTATTCATACTTTTTAAGACTTAAAGTGTGTCCATTTTATCTCCAATTCTGGTTCAAGCGACATTGTATCAAACTGGTCATTGACGAATTTGAAATCTGACTTCATCCATATGTTCCGTCATGTTAAATGATAAATAAATAGTAGAAGTATACAAATAAATTATTATTAATCTTTAAACTTGTATTTTCTTCAACTTTAGTAGTTCAAATTGCACGGTGTGAGCCGATTCCGATTGATATTCGTGTCGGCACCATCTTGAGTTTCCATTCACATGTCGGGAGAGATAATTGTTTTCTACCACCGGTCCATGATGGTCCATGATGAAGCTCTCCAAATTTATGTAAAAATGGATGCATTATTCGAAAATGCATCTAAAATTAACCTACGATTTCTAAGACATGCGCTAAAAAATAAAGTTACTTACTTTGTGGCAAGTAATCCAATATTTTTAAAAGGTCACGATAATTTCAACCAATCGCTGTGCACTGAATATTAGGCTAACCTTCTCTGCTTAACCTAAGGTGACGTCTGCTACGTGATATTTGAATGAATGAGTGATGCAGAACACATGAATGGTCTTTACAGCAGCCATTTTGGGGACACAATGAGTCAGGCTGGGGTGGCGCCGTACATCACTTCTGGTTTAAGTTTGGGTCATGGCACGAACGAACCATCTACAGATTCACGCTGACAACCACGCTGGCCACAAGATAATTAAAATGAAATTACAATGTCTTATTTACAATGCATATTTACAAATTCAAATTCAAATGAAGAAATGGGTTCAACCCCTACACTGGTCTGTTGGACTAAAATGTTGATTTCTCATCCTTGACTTGGGGACGTAAATTACAAGTACCTCAGAAGTTGGAGTGGATTTGCTTGATGGCAAGGGACAGTGTTAATAGGGAAAGCTAATCCACATACAAAAATCAGTCCAGTGCACTAAACATTGTAGCGCATGTATGGACTATGCTATAGTTTAAAGCAAACGATAAAAGTTAAAATAAAGCAGCTTTGGATTTAATTAAAAGCCTCATTTAATAGGAAAAGAACATCGGGACAAATGGGCATCTCGAAAGCAGTTTTCAGGACAGTGAATTATTTAATTAAAAACAGGTACTATCCCAGAAAACTGGGGCATCTGGCTGTCCTACACATGATCACTTAATATAAATTCTTAACTGAACTGTTTAGATGTGAAGTGTTTGTTATAATTTAATGTTGCTTTGCACACTTAGTTTCTTTCGTAGCATCATAAAATTATTTGTAAAAATTATGCTTGTTAATGACAGAGTTTAGCGCTGAAAATATAATGAAATCCAGTGGTTCCTCATTCAAGTTGTTAGGTCAGTTACAAGCGGTTTTAATTTTGTGAATTCACAAGCAAAAACTCATTAATGGAGATAATCTAATATTTTTAAAAAGCAGGTGATCATGTGTCCTGTCAGCAGGCATAGGTGTCCATGCATCTGCACATCTTGATTCCTGGTGTTCTGGATCAATTCTGTTAATAATAATCCAACATATAGCCTCCGCCCATCCAATATAAATGTTCTCATTCTGTCCCTGCCTTGCCGATGTTTTTGGTTATCACTGTGTTTTCCAGTTCCTCTTGTCACAATGCATGACCAGAGAACACTGCTTGTCTCCTTATATTTGTATTATATAGTTCTGCTTTTATTAGCTATTTCTAGGCACTTATTGTTAGTTACTCTGGCAGTCCAAAACATTGACAACATAGTCTCAGTAGCCACATCTTTGTGCCTCCAAACTCTTCCTGATCTGTTCATTTAAATTTCATCATTTACTGCCATACTATAGAACACGACCTATGTAACATTTCAGCACTTTCTTTCTGATATTCTGACAGATTATTTTTCAGGAATATGAGTTAGCTGTTTAGTTTTGGAAACCACACAGTGAATTGATACTATCCTAGAGTATTACAAGCTGAAATATATGTGTGTGTGTCATTGTGTGTGTGAGCACACATGCACATACACCATAAGACAAATAGCAAATACAGGTTAAATGTAACAATGTTAAGTAACAGTAGCCGGTCTCCCTGGTCTATGGATTACAAGACTTTCTCCGTAATTCCATATACTCTCGTGAGTAACGTGACATGCGTGAGAATCAGTAGCGGTTCTCTCCGCGTCGGTAACTTATAGGGTATGTGAGCCTGTCCTTCAGAAAGCAATGGCAAACTACTAAGCGTAATCTTGCCAAGAAATCAACAATCAGCTGAAAGATGCTGATGTTGACAGCGATGTTCTGTAAAGAATATGCGAAAAAAAAGTAAAAGTTGGTACATAATTCATGTATAATTTGAAACCAGTTTTAACTAATCAACACTATAAATACATTTCTCTTAACCTTTTTATGCTGGATTGCTTACAGTTCTGTTTGGTGTTTCTGTTCAACACAACTAGTTTAGACTATGGCCTCATTGATCAATCAATATTAAATGGAGCATAAGGATCCAGGCTGGCTACTTTCAGTATTGAGAGATAATTTATGCTTATGGTATAACATGCATACCTAGTCAAGTACCAGTAAAAGACATCTGTGCCTGGCCAGCTGGCTTTCATGTTTTTCCACAGATCTCTGTCCTAGATGCTCTTGATCAATTCTGCTGATGATATTCCTCCATGTCACCATCTCATGCCATCCAGTATAATTTCTCTTGGTCTGCCTCTTTCCAGTTGTTACAATGTTTTCTAATGTCTCTTTTCTCATCACATAACCAAAGAATGCTGTTTCTCTTTCATAAAGTTGTATATAATTATAATGTTCTGGTTTCATTAGCCTGTTTCAGGCAATCATTGTTAGTTATTCTGATAGTCCAAGGTATTCATAACATTCATCTCAGGAATCTCATCTCTGTTGCCTCCAATCATTTCCTAATGTATTCATTAATGTTCCATAATTCCTGCCAAAAGAGTTATAGTCTAGAGCTAAATACAAGATGGTTTATAGTGAAGCAGCAGTGAAAGAATTATAGTAAAGTAAGTAAAGACCATTTCCTATATCATGTAACATATGGGAAATATGGTGCTATCCTCCATATTTGTTAATTTTGAGCTGGGTTAATATTTTAAAACTGCCTCGAGGTGGATTCAAACACATGACCACCGCGACTGCAGGCAAGCATGGTACCATGGCTCCAAAAAGTGCTGATCTCTCCCAGCTGAAGTTGAAGGGCGTGGATGCTGATTTTCCCCATTGCTAGCTGGTTAGCCACATGTCAGGATCATAAAGGCAGCCGGTGATTGGTCTATTAAAAAACATGGGGCTAACGCCATTTGGCTAGAAAGCCTCAAGAAATGTTTGAAAGAAAATTTCTTTACTTTACTTACAGCTTTATTGAGTCATTTGACAGCATAAAATGTTGTGATGTGGTATTACTTATACTCAATGTGGTATAACTTACAGGCTCTCCTCACAACCACTGCGAGACTGCGGCAGAATGATGAGCCTTCTGAAACTCCAGAAGCGTTAGAACTAGCTCTTAATCTTGAAACAGGTACATTGATGTGTTCTTTTCTATTCTTTGCTTTTAATATGTTGATCGTTCCATGTGTGTTTTTTATTTTCCTTCTGCATAGTTAGACAAGTCATCCAGGAAACAGAAGAAATATTACATTTGCTTGGTGTTTTATGCGATTTTTGGTATAATAATGAAAAAAATGATTTCGCTCACTTTGAACTTAAGCGTAGTTCACCCACGTGCAACTAGTAGTGAGTGCACTGGACTGATTTGTGTGGGAGGATCTGCTTTCCTTGTTACCTTGTTTCCCTATTTCGCTTGTTATCAAGCGAACTCTATCCGACTTCTGGAGTACTTGTAATTTACGCCCCTGAGTCAAAGATGAATAGCGCGCACAGTAGTGAAGTTGATTGCTGGCTGCGCTGATAGTGTCATGAGTGCTGTCGGGTGAAGGTTTGATGTCTGCACTCATTGTCTCGCCATGTGAGGGAAAGACTAGCTACCTGTTCCTCCCTGCATCCAAGCCTGTACAAATGTGATAGCCGTACCACATGACAGATGTGCAGCAGGAAACTGCTTTGGGGCAGATTTGTAAAACTAAGTCAAGGATGAGAATTCAATGTTTAAGTATCTCTAACATTAGACTTTTGTGCACTGGTTTTGGGCATTCAACAAAATAACGAATTTTTTTACATGCAAAATGGAATAGGTTGTGTAATTATCTTTGTAATGAATTGTATGTTATTTTTTAGCTATTCATGCCTGTGAGCCATAGATAAATTTGAAGTGACTGTCAAGACTAAAACATTCCAGGCCACTTTTATATTTTATTTGATATTAAAAGTTCAAATCTGTGAGCACACTTGGTGTACTTTGTGCTTATATTGTGAGTATTTCAGTGTTTATAGTAATACTTTTCAACATAATTTTTGCCAGCTTATCCTGCATTGGAGACGCCTAAAATGACATCACGAACTCTGAGATTCCCTGTGGACCACACTTATCCTCGTCTGGCATGGGTGGAGTCCATGGACACTCTACAGGGCACAAAACTGGGCATGCTTGATCTCCATCCTGATATATTTGCAATTTACCCAAGGCAGGTTCTCTTTTCTCACTTTACACAAAATGTGTGTTTGTTTTCTCTTCTAGCTTCTTAAATGAAAACACATTGTATGCTGAAAATTTTGTTTGTTTGTTTTTTAAAAACATTTTTGGGGCAAATGGAGAGATTTAGATAATATCACAACAGAAACTAATGGAAAGGTAAAGATAATATCACAACAGAAACTCATGGCAAGATAATGATAATATCAAACATGTTTTAGGCATATAGAGAGATTTAGATAATATCACAACAGAAACTAATGGAAAGATAAAGATAATATCACCAGAAACTCATAAAGAGATAAACTCCTGCATGACAACAATTCAGGGAAGGGGTTCACAGCTGGGCTGTCAGGTAAAGCTTACAAGAACTAAGTTGCCCCGGGAAGGTTAACCCGGTCAACAAATGCGCGCAGAAGTCGGATGTGTCGGCCTAATGGCGCAAGAACGCAGCTCTGCTGTAAACAGGCACAACGCAATCACGTCAAAAAAAAAAAAAAACTCGAACGCAGAAGAAGAAGAAGAAGAAGAAGAAGAAGAACTAAGTTGGCCACACAAAACTACAACATACGGAATAAGAATGGAGATAGAATCAGTCAGTACCTGCAGTTCTAAAAAGTAAGAACTCATTTACATGCTGTGTGATGTGTTGGGTGTCTGTTGTTGGACCCATATTTTGAATAGACCAACCAGCACTTGATGTAATCATCATCATCCTGACTGCACTTAACTTGCCAGGACACTTCTCCATTTTAGGCTTGGTTATCCCTGGAGCCTAGGGCAGCCTATAATCTTCATCTTGTTGGGGATTTGAACTCATGACCACCAGGCTGGCAGACGAGGGCTGACTTGTAATTCTATTTTTTATTTTTTTCGTTCACTGGATTTTGAACTCAAGCATAGTCCATACACGTGCTACTACTTCTAGTGCACTGGACTGCTTTTTTAGGTAATTACCAGTGTCCCTCGTCATTAGGCAAACCCACGCCGACTTCAGAGGTACTTGTAATTTAATCCCCAAGTCAAGGATGAGAAGTCAACATTTTAATCCAACTGATCAGTGTAGAGGTTGAACCCGCTACTTTGGCATCAGCACACCGGATGTTTAATAATGAGCGTTCTTATCCATTTGGCCACGCTGACCCCTGTCTTGTAAATCATTTATAGGGTGTATTTTTGATGACTGTGCAGTGTTTGAAAATATTGCCGGTCCAAGTTTTGTATTCACCTTCTGTGAAGTTCATGCAACATAATAGGTAAATACCATTATTCGTATTATGCAAGAAACACATGAAATTCACACGATATTTTTTAATATTCTAGAGTTAGATTAAAAGCTTTTTAAAAACATGTTCAGCAACAAACCTTATAACAATTGAACAGTTCATTTAAAAAAAACAAAAAAAACAATCAAGATGTAAACTTGGTTGAGCAGGTAGGCCACTAGAGACGCCTAGAAAGTGGTCCACGGAAAAGAGTAACCAATGACAGGGACGGAGTGGAGTAATATTATTCAACTTCAAACATATCTTATATCACTAAATATGAATCTGAACAGAATTTCACAACACACTCCCAGAGTTTCTGCTTTGTATGCATCCTCACAAAACTGTCAAACATCACTTCTTTGAGTGTCCACTTCTTGCAGATAAAGGGAATTGCTACTTCCACAAATGCCATATAAATTTAATACTTTATGTGGAACACCTTAAAAACACTGCTGATGGATACACATTTATCACTGCATGTCACTTTGGCAAAGAGGAGAGAGTCCAAGACTCACTGGAACTATGCCATTGGAAACATGCCTGGATATTTTCCTATTTCTGATATTTCAGGGTTATTTGGATAGAAAATCAGTTCGCTTTCTTGTGTAAAATGATTATGACATGACTCCACTATTTAGACATTTAGCACTTAGACACAATGAAAATGCAGCAGTAAGTGGCTCCCACGAACAGTGGATTGATAGAATATCAGAAGCTACAGAAACCACTATGCCTGAAGCACACACCAGAGCTCTCATCAGATTGTCGCTTGTCAGCCGCACATTTTAAGGCCAAACAGGGATGGACAAGAAAGAAGAGCATTATAAATTGACCACTAAACTGTTTATTTCATACCTCATCTTATGAGTGTTAATCAGTGTCTACATGTTTATTCATCTTATCACCATGATAGCGGCCTCTGGTCTCTGTGTTCTCCATTAAATGGGTACATACTTGTCTGTGAACTGAACCGAGGAAGAAATGCATGACAAATAAGGGAAGTACTGGGTACGAAAGATCTATGACTGGCATATGTTCATTGGGAAATATCTTGTGTCTGAACCCGTATGTTTTGGGAACATTGTGGCCTATTCACTGCTGTAAAATAAACTCAGTGTTAGATACATTTCATGGAAATTCCCGCCCCCTTCTTTGGGCACACAACACACATAAATATGACATCACTGTTCACTTTTATCTAACTGAAGTCATGCCATGTTTGTTTTTTCATAAACACTCAGGTTGACCTATGTGTCACCTTATGTGTTTCAGATGTTAGCTTGTGTGGATCTGTGTGTATGTAAAAGATAACAGTACGCTGTAATGGTTATTGGGAATAGGTGGTAGCATAGTGGCTAGACGCTCATCTGCCGACCCGGTGGTCAAAGGTTCAAATCCACAGGATGGATTTTGAAAATTGACCTGGCTCTTTATGCCGAGCCAGCCTAAAATGGCTACCAGAGAATGTCTTGGGAAGTAAAAGTGGCCAGTGAGATACTGACCACCTCACCGACAAGTGCTGATTGGTCTATGAAATTGGGTCTAATATGATATGCCCAGGGCGCCTAGGTCGTGTAATAAGATCGTTTACTTACTGTTATGATTATTACTGTCATTTTTTTTTCATGTTTGCAGGGTAGACATACTGCATAAAAACGTCCATTGGCAGAAGATGTACAGACGTGTTGTAAGTTTAAACCTCCATATCTTTGATGTTCATCATTGAAATGTATATTTGTGAAGTTTCACATTATTTTGAGAGTTGTCTGAGGTTGCACATTTGTTACAGTGCCTTGAAATGTCATCATTTTTTGTATTCACCTGTGCTTGAATCATGTCTCCAGTAATGTCTGTTTAGATAATGTCTACTTTTTCCTTGGATTTGTAATCCTGTAAGGCTGTTTTAAACCAGCTGATTCCTTTCATGTTTACTCTGTCAGCATTGATCTTGGTCTAGTTTTCAGCGCCTCCCATTTCACATCAAATATCCTGTACAGACTATGTATGGGTTACGCGGAATCTTCAGACTTTTGAGAATGTGAGTATAGGTCTAAAACCATGATCGCGCAGCAGTGAGGCCCAGTGTGTGGCATCAAAAACAATTGTAAGAAGGCTATGAAAATGGACACAGGTGAAGTGCTAATAAGTGACCACTTTAAAACTACTATTTTCAAACTCACTAAAACTACTGGTCTGAAATAGCACATTGGCGGAGGCATAGAAAGTATGCTATTTAACATGCAGTGCCTTCTCCACAATGAAGGTCAGCTGTAATGGGTCCTCAACATTTTTTGTGCTGAGTCTTTATGGTGTTCTCACTTGTTGTCCACTCACATGTAACATTCTCATCTTCTTGCCAACAAGTGCGCTACATTAATATAATATCCTTGATATATAGTAGGGGAAACACAATGACGAAACGTTCAAGGAGCGACACCACTTCTGTCACTAGTAATTAATAAAGGAAATATGCATGGCCATGTTTATTCATTTAGGTATCTTATTTACGAAACTCCATTATTTAGGGATAAATCTAAGAAATTCCTCTCTGGACTTTTTCTGTAACTTATTTCTTTTAGAAATTCCTTTTTTTTTCTGTTATTTAATCATTACTGTGGCTTAGAGGATAGTGAAATAGCGTTTGATATGACCCTGACATGCCAAGGCAAGGGTTCGAACCCCTGTAACTGATCAATAAACGGTGTTTGACATGACCTCGACATGCCAAGGCAAGGGTTCGAAATCCTGTCACTCATCAATTAACAGTGTTTGACATGACCCCGACATGCCATGGCAAGGGTTCAAAATCAAGCCACTCTTCAATAAACAGCTGTCAGTTGCATTGAGAAAAAGTGTTGAAGTGATATATAGAACCCATACTGTTGTATACATGTGAATCATGGGCAATGATTAGACAAGCTGAGAAACATCTAATGGCAGTGTAAATGTGATTTCTTAGAAAAAATGAAAATAATACTATGGGGAGACAAATAAGACAGTATTTCGAGAAGGAAACGAAAACTATATATTGATTAGAAAAATTAGATGTGGGCTGTAAAGATTTGTTTAGGGACATGGTGATAAATTAATATGTAAACTTAATGACAGCTGGCAGAATTGATGGGAAAATGGCAAGGGATAGCAAAGAGACAAATGCCTGAATGGCTTGACAACCATTTTTGCCTGTGCATATCATCATGGCACATGATGATGACAATTGATACAATATAAAGCATGTGCATATACTGTGTATAAGCGTATTCTTCTTTAGTTATATATCCAATCCATATGTGGAAAGGATAAGATTGCGGTGGATTGGCAGGGGTTCTGGTAGAATCTTAAAACTGAGAGGGAAGACCAGAACTTTCAATCAGATAGTGGTGGGAACGATTGGTAGTGTCTCTTCACTGGCTGTTGAATGAGGGGACGAAGCACATATTGGAATGTCCTGAGTGCAGTGATGTCGGTTCTTAGCTCAACTCAACTCAACTAGTTGCATATCCTTTACAGTACGTCACAGTCAACCCCAGCATTTCTTGACAAGTTTACGTTCAGTAGTTTGCCGTTGCTTTCTGAACAGTTGGCACTCATACCATTGTATGAATACCAAGACAAGGCAGTCTGCTGCCAAATTGTTCGCAGCTGTGTTTCGAATGCGGCATGTGGGATTACCAATTGCGTCTGTAAGCCCTTCGCCACAGAGCCAGTATGTGTATATTACACGCACATAATTCACACTGTCCAGGCATCAGACTTGGCTCCAGATTGAAAACTTCACCTTCACGCAGCTCTCCCTCACATTTAGACTACATGTCCTCACATGGTGAAGAGCGGCTGGCTGAGTGGCTAGAACGCCGGACTCTCCTTCGAGAGACCCGGGTTCGATCCCTCGGTAAGGTTTGGGATTTGTTTTCTGTCGGGGGAAAAAAGAAAATCCTAACCTGCACAGTTCGCGGCGACTGCACTAGCCAGGCGGCCTTAATTCCTCAGGCTCAAAGACCCCTCTGCCATACACCGCAAGGTACTATATTGGCAGTAAATGACAGTTGTTTTAAATGACAGTCCTCACATGGATAAAGATAGTTCTCTCTCTCTCTCTCTCTCTCTCTCTCTCTCTCTCTCTCTCTCTCTCTCTCTCTCTCTCTCTCTCTCTCTCTCTCTCTCTCTCTCTCTCTCTCTCTCTCTCTCTCTCTCTTTTGCATAATTGTTTCTTATATCTATTAACGAGTGAGTGTTTAATTTTCTCTCTCTTTCTCTCTCTGTCCTTGTTCCTCCATCCTGCATTCTTTCTCTGAACTCACACATTTTTTACCATGTTTTTCTAAATGAATTGACACATTATGGTAATTGTCTTTTTGCATTCATCTCATACCATGAGGTCATTCACACATGGAAGATCTACTGTATGTTTGCTTTACAGAATTACAGCTTTGAGCCAACACGAGCTGAAATGCCTGGAGGTGGAAAAAAACCATGGCCTCAGAAAGGTTTGGGCAAAGCTCGACATGGAAGTTGTAGATCACCATTATGGATTCAAGGTAAGTTAACTAAGTTAAGGAGATTCAGGTGGCAGTTACTGGAGGTTAGAAGCCCTTGGCTATCAGATCAGGTCAATGGTTTCAGAACAATGTTGCAAAATTGCTCATATATATACTGTTTCCCAGCATTGCTTTCATTGCAGCCCCCTTTTATAATGGTCAGGTAACCTGCAGTCGCCTTTTACAATAGCCAAGTAACTACTGATTCTTTTTTTACGATAGCCAACTAACTCATTCTTTTTACTATAGGCTAGTAACTCATGATCCTTTTTACTATAGGCTAGTAACTCCTGATCCTTTTTACTATAGCCAAGTAACTAATGATTCTTTTTACTATAGCCAAGCAACTCATGATCCTTTTTACTATAGACTAGTAACTCATGATCCTTTTTACTATAAGTTAGTAACTCATGATCCTTTTTGTTATAGCCAAGTAACTGATGATCCTTTTTACTATAACCAAGTAACTGATTCTTTTTACTATAGCCAAGTAACTCATGATCCTTTTTACTATAGGCTAGTAACTCATGATCCTTTTTACTATAGCCAAGTAGCTCATGATCCTTTTTACTATAGACTAGTAGCTCATGATCCTTTTTACTATAGCCAAGTAACTAATGATTCTTTTTACTATAGCCAAGTAACTCATGATCCTTTTTACTATAGCCAAGTAACTCATGATCCTTTTTACTATAGCCAAGTAACTCATGATCCTTTTTACTATAGCCAAGTAACTCATGATTCTTTTTACTATAGCCAAGTAACTCATGATCCTTTTTACTATAGCCAAGTAACTCATGATCCTTTTTACTATAGCCAAGTAACTCATGTTCCTTTTTACTATAGCCAAGTAACTCATGATTCTTTTTACTATAGCCAAGTAACTCATGGTCCTTTTTACTATAGCCAAGTAACTCATGATCCTTTTTACTATAGCCAAGTAACTCATGATCCTTTTTACTATAGCCAAGTAACTCATGTTCCTTTTTACTATAGCCAAGTAACTCATGGTCCTTTTTACTATAGCCAAGTAACTCATGATTATTTTTACGATAGCCAAGTAACTCATGATCCTTTTTACAATAGCCAAGTAACTAATGATTATTTTTACAATAACCAAGTAACTCATTATTCTTTTTACAATAGCCAAGTAACTAATGATTATTTTTACAATAGCCAAGTAACTAATGATTATTTTTACAATAGCTAAGTAACTAATGATTATTTTTACAATAGCCAAGTAACTCATTATTCTTTTTACAATAGCTAAGTAACTAATGATTATTTTTACAATAGCCAAGTAACTCATTATTCTTTTTACAATAGCCAAGTAACTAATGATTATTTTTACAATAGCCAAGTAACTCATGATTCTTTTTACGATAGCCAACTAACTCATGATTCTTTTTACTATAGGCTAGTAACTCATGATCCTTTTTACTATAGCCAAGTAACTAATTATTCTTTTTACTATAGGCTAGTAACTCATGATCCTTTTTACTATAGCCAAGTAACTCATGATTCTTTTTACTATACGCTAGTAACTCATGATCCTTTTTACTATAGCCAAGTAACTAATGATTCTTTTTACTATAGCCAAGCAACTCATGATCCTTTTTACTATAGACTAGTAACTCATGATCCTTTTTACTATAGCCAAGTAACTCATGATCCTTTTTACTATAGGTTAGTAACTCATGATCCTTTTTACTATTGCCAAGTAACTCATGATCCTTTTTACTATAGGTTAGTAACTCATGATCCTTTTTACTATTGCCAAGCAACTCATGATCCTTTTTACTATAGACTAGTAACTCATGATCCTTTTTACTATAGGCTAGTAACTCATGATCCTTTTTACTATAGCCAAGTAACTAATGATTCTTTTTACTATAGCCAAGTAACTCATGATCCTTTTTACTATAGGCTAGTAACTCATGATCCTTTTTACTATAGCCAAGTAACTCATGATCCTTTTTACTATAGCCAAGTAACTCATGATTCTTTTTACTATAGCCAAGTAACTCATGATCCTTTTTACTATAGCCAAGAAACTAATGGTTCTTTTTACAATAGCCAAGTAACTAATGATTCTTTTTACTATAGCCAAGTAACTCATGATCCTTTTTACAATAGCCAAGTAACTAATGATTATTTTTACAATAGCCAAGTAACTCATTATTCTTTTTACAATAGCCAAGTAACTAATGATTATTATTACAATAGCCAAGTAACTCATGATTCTTTTTACAATAGCCAAGTAACTAATGATTATTTTTACAATAGCCAAGTAATTCATTATTCCTTTTTACAATAGCCAAGTAACAATTGACTCTTTTTACAATAGTCTAGTAACTGTTGATACTTTTTACAGTAGCCAAGTAACTCATTATTCGTTTTACAATAGCCAAGTAGCAATTGATCCTTTTTACAATAGTCTAGTAACTATTGATCCTTTTTACAGTAGCCAAGTAACTCATGATTCTTTATACAGTAGCTGAGTAACTCATGATCCTTTTTTACAATAGTCGAGTAAATATTATTCTTTTTTACAGTAGCCAAGTAAATTGTGATCATCTGTCACACTTGCAGAAAAAGACATTTTTTATTGGGTGCAAAATATAATTTTGACATATAATATTACACTATTATAATTTCATTCTAATGATAAAATGTGGTACATATGTATATATGAACATGGCAGGTTTTTAATAATTTACAAAGTATTTGCTATGAAGGCCTAAGTCAGTTCTATCCATTTAGTTAGTTAGTTAGTTAGTCGCGGTTCCAACTTCACGGCAACGGGTCGTCCCCATATTGCTCCGTTCCTGTGCCAGTGAATATCACAAAATGCTCCTCACTGCCCCATGTGAACAATGGAATAGACAGGAGTGTCGGCAAGCCAACAGCCCGCACAGGTACACTGTGCATAATGCTGCCGCCAGAATGCCAACACAAGAGTCCTCCACGAAAAATACAGTTCATTGTCGATGAAAACAGCAGTCATCAGAAAGACTTCATTGACCGGGGTTTTATCCCATATGGCTTGGTCTCTTTCTGCAGGGCGACCCACCGAAAGCGCTGCACAAAGCACAAACTCCATAGCTGCAGCGATGACTCCCAGGAGTCTCCTGAAAAATGCACACATGAACCGAAAAGGCAAACCAGTCAATCCAGCAACAGCCGGCCGTCATCGTTCCAAACATGCAGTTCATGCGAAAAACAACCGCGGACAGATGCAAAAGCATTCCACGCGAAATTCACAGCTCACAGTGTCGCGCCACGCACTCACTCAGTAGCAGGGCGACGGAACCATAGCCTCCTTAGTCGCCTCTTACGACATGCATGGTAGCAACAGTGTTACTATTCTTTGCTCCCCCGTATGGGCCCCGGCAACACACACCTTTCATTGAACATTGCATAGCCTTTGTTACAATTTG
Organism: Cepaea hortensis; assembly: GCA_963921405.1. Classification (NCBI taxonomy): domain Eukaryota; kingdom Metazoa; phylum Mollusca; class Gastropoda; order Stylommatophora; family Helicidae; genus Cepaea; species Cepaea hortensis. The sequence goes on along the minus strand of OY992894.1, from coordinate 49,724,178 downwards.
TATGGTTTTGCTAAACCCAGCTCTGTTTATCTGCCAGATAATAATATTTGCTATAAAGGAAAAGAGTTGGTCATCTGACTTAAATATGCCAGAGCTGGTCACCTGACCAAATTATGCCAAGATCCAGTATTATGTGTGACGGTATAACACTTCAGGGGACAGATGTTTACAGGGGACAGGAAGATATAACACTTCAGGGGACAGGAAGATATAACACTTCAGGGGACAGATGTTTACAGGGGACAGGAAGATATAACACTTCAGGGGACAGATGTTTACAGGGGACAGGAAGATATAACACTTCAGGGGACAGATGTTTACAGGGGACAGGAAGGTATAACACTTCAGGGGACAGATGTTTACAGGGGACAGGAAGGTATAACACTTCAGGGGACAGATGTTTACAGGGGACAGGAAGGTATAACACTTCAGGGGACATGTTTACAGGGGACAGGAAGGTATAACACTTCAGGGGACAGGAAGGTATAACACATCAGGGGACAGATGTTTACAGGGGACAGGGAGGTATAACACTAAGGGGACAGATGTTTACAGGGGACAGGGAGGTATAACACTTCAGGGGACAGGGAGGTATAACACATCAGGGGACAGATGTTTACAGGGGACAGGAAGGTATAACACTTCAGGGGACAGGGAGGTATAACACATCAGGGGACAGATGTTTACAGGGGACAGGGAGGTATAACACTAAGGGGACAGATGTTTACAGGGGACAGGGAGGTATAACACTTCAGGGGACAGATGTTTACAGGGGACAGGGAGGTATAACACTTTAGGGGACAGATGTTTACAGGGGACAGGGAGGTATAACACTTCAGGGGACAGATGTTTACAGGGGACAGGAATGTATAACACTAAGGGGACAGATGTTTACAGGGGACAGGAAGGTATAACACTTCAGGGGACAGGGAGGTATAACACTTCAGGGGACAGATGTTTACAGGGGACAGGGAGGTATAACACTAAGGGGACAGATGTTTACAGGGGACAGGAAGGTATAACATAACACTTCAGGGGACAGGGAGGTATAACACTTCAGGGGACAGGGAGGTATAACACTTCAGGGGACAGGGAGGTATAACACTTCAGGGGACAGGGAGGTATAACACTTCAGGGGACAGATGTTTACAGGGGACAGGAAGGTATAACACTAAGGGGACAGATGTTTACAGGGGACAGGGAGGTATAACACTTCAGGGGACAGATGTTTACAGGGGACAGGAAGATATAAAAACTTCAGGGGACAGATGTTTACAGGGGACAGGAAGATATAACACTTCAGGGGACAGATGTTTACAGGGGACAGGAAGATATAAAAACTTCAGGGGACAGATGTTTACAGGGGACAGGAAGATATAAAAACTTCAGGGGACAGATGTTTACAGGGGACAGGAAGGTATAACACTAAGGGGACAGATGTTTACAGGGGACAGGGAGGTATAACACTTCAGGGGACAGATGTTTACAGGGGACAGGAAGATATAAAAACTTCAGGGGACAGATGTTTACAGGGGACAGGAAGATATAACACTTCAGGGGACAGATGTTTACAGGGTACAGGAAGATATAACACATCAGGGGACAGATGTTTACAGGGGACAGGAAGATATAACACATCAGGGGACAGATGTTTACAGGGGACAGGGAGGTATAACACTTCAGGGGACAGATGTTTACAGGGGACAGGAAGGTATAACACTAAGGGGACAGATGTTTACAGGGGACAGGGAGGTATAACACTTCAGGGGACAGGGAGGTATAACACTTCAGGGGACAGATGTTTACAGGGGACAGGAAGGTATAACACTAAGGGGACAGATGTTTACAGGGGACAGGGAGGTATAACACTTCAGGGGACAGATGTTTACAGGGGACAGGAAGGTATAACACTTCAGGGGACAGATGTTTACAGGGGACAGGAAGGTATAACACTAAGGGGACAGATGTTTACAGGGGACAGGGAGGTATAACACTTCAGGGGACAGGGAGGTATAACACTTCAGGGGACAGATGTTTACAGGGGACAGGAAGGTATAACACTAAGGGGACAGATGTTTACAGGGGACAGGGAGGTATAACACTTCAGGGGACAGATGTTTACAGGGGACAGGAAGGTATAACACTAAGGGGACAGATGTTTACAGGGGACAGGGAGGTATAACACTTCAGGGGACAGATGTTTACAGGGGACAGGAAGATATAAAAACTTCAGGGGACAGATGTTTACAGGGGACAGGAAGATATAACACTTCAGGGGACAGATGTTTACAGGGGACAGGAAGATATAAAAACTTCAGGGGACAGATGTTTACAGGGGACAGGAAGATATAAAAACTTCAGGGGACAGATGTTTACAGGGGACAGGAAGGTATAACACTAAGGGGACAGATGTTTACAGGGGACAGGGAGGTATAACACTTCAGGGGACAGATGTTTACAGGGGACAGGAAGATATAAAAACTTCAGGGGACAGATGTTTACAGGGGACAGGAAGATATAACACTTCAGGGGACAGATGTTTACAGGGTACAGGAAGATATAACACATCAGGGGACAGATGTTTACAGGGGACAGGAAGATATAACACATCAGGGGACAGATGTTTACAGGGGACAGGGAGGTATAACACTTCAGGGGACAGATGTTTACAGGGGACAGGAAGGTATAACACTAAGGGGACAGATGTTTACAGGGGACAGGGAGGTATAACACTTCAGGGGACAGGGAGGTATAACACTTCAGGGGACAGATGTTTACAGGGGACAGGAAGGTATAACACTAAGGGGACAGATGTTTACAGGGGACAGGGAGGTATAACACTTCAGGGGACAGATGTTTACAGGGGACAGGAAGGTATAACACTTCAGGGGACAGATGTTTACAGGGGACAGGAAGGTATAACACTAAGGGGACAGATGTTTACAGGGGACAGGGAGGTATAACACTTCAGGGGACAGGGAGGTATAACACTTCAGGGGACAGATGTTTACAGGGGACAGGAAGGTATAACACTAAGGGGACAGATGTTTACAGGGGACAGGGAGGTATAACACTTCAGGTGACAGATGTTTACAGGGGACAGGAAGATATAAAAACTTCAGGGGACAGATGTTTACAGGGGACAGGAAGATATAACACTTCAGGGGACAGATGTTTACAGGGGACAGGAAGATATAAAAACTTCAGGGGACAGATGTTTACAGGGGACAGGGAGGTATAACACTTCAGGGGACAGATGTTTACAGGGGACAGGAAGATATAAAAACTTCAGGGGACAGATGTTTACAGGGGACAGGAAGATATAACACTTCAGGGGACAGATGTTTACAGGGTACAGGAAGATATAACACATCAGGGGACAGATGTTTACAGGGGACAGGAAGATATAACACATCAGGGGACAGATGTTTACAGGGGACAGGGAGGTATAACACTTCAGGGGACAGATGTTTACAGGGGACAGGAAGGTATAACACTAAGGGGACAGATGTTTACAGGGGACAGGGAGGTATAACACTTCAGGGGACAGATGTTTACAGGGGACAGGAAGGTATAACACTAAGGGGACAGATGTTTACAGGGGACAGGGAGGTATAACACTTCAGGGGACAGGGAGGTATAACACTTCAGGGGACAGGGAGGTATAACACTTCAGGGGACAGATGTTTACAGGGGACAGGAAGGTATAACACTTCAGGGGACAGATGTTTACAGGGGACAGGAAGATATAACACATCAGGGGACAGATGTTTACAGGGGACAGGAAGGTATAACACTAAGGGGACAGATGTTTACAGGGGACAGGGAGGTATAACACTTCAGGGGACAGATGTTTACAGGGGACAGGAAGGTATAACACTAAGGGGACAGGAAGATATAACACATCAGGGGACAGATGTTTACAGGGGACAGGAAGATATAACACATCAGGGGACAGATGTTTACAGGGGATAGGGAGGTATAACACTTCAGGGGACAGATGTTTACAGGGGACAGGAAGGTATAACACTTCAGGGGACAGATGTTTACAGGGGACAGGGAGGTATAACACTAAGGGGACAGATGTTTACAGGGGACAGGGAGGTATAACACTTCAGGGGACAGGGAGGTATAACACTTCAGGGGACAGGGAGGTATAACACTTCAGGGGACAGATGTTTACAGGGGACAGGAAGATATAACACTTCAGGGGACAGATGTTTACAGTGGACAGGAAGGTATAACACTTCAGGGGACAGATGTTTACAGGGGACAGGGAGGTATAACACTAAGGGGACAGATGTTTACAGGGGACAGGGAGGTATAACACTTCAAGGGACAGATGTTTACAGGGGACAGGAAGGTATAACACTTCAGGGGACATGTTTACAGGGGACAGGAAGGTATAACACTTCAGGGGACAGGGAGGTATAACACTTCAGGGGACAGATGTTTACAGGGGACAGGGAGGTATAACACTAAGGGGACAGATGTTTACAGGGGACAGGGAGGTATAACACTTCAGGGGACAGGGAGGTATAACACATCAGGGGACAGATGTTTACAGGGGACAGGAAGGTATAACACTTCAGGGGACAGGGAGGTATAACACATCAGGGGACAGATGTTTACAGGGGACAGGGAGGTATAACACTAAGGGGACAGATGTTTACAGGGGACAGGGAGGTATAACACTTCAGGGGACAGATGTTTACAGGGGACAGGGAGGTATAACACTTTAGGGGACAGATGTTTACAGGGGACAGGGAGGTATAACACTTCAGGGGACAGATGTTTACAGGGGACAGGGAGGTATAACACTTCAGGGGACAGATGTTTACAGGGGATAGGAAGGTATAACACTTCAGGGGACAGATGTTTACAGGGGACAGGAAGGTATAACACTTCAGGGGACAGATGTTTACAGGGGACAGGGAGGTATAACACTTCAGGGGACAGATGTTTACAGGGGACAGGAATGTATAACACTAAGGGGACAGATGTTTACAGGGGACAGGAAGGTATAACACTTCAGGGGACAGGGAGGTATAACACTTCAGGGGACAGATGTTTACAGGGGACAGGGAGGTATAACACTAAGGGGACAGATGTTTACAGGGGACAGGAAGGTATAACATAACACTTCAGGGGACAGGGAGGTATAACACTTCAGGGGACAGGGAGGTATAACACTTCAGGGGACAGGTAGGTATAACACTTCAGGGGACAGGGAGGTATAACACTTCAGGGGACAGATGTTTACAGGGGACAGGAAGGTATAACACTAAGGGGACAGATGTTTACAGGGGACAGGGAGGTATAACACTTCAGGGGACAGATGTTTACAGGGGACAGGAAGATATAAAAACTTCAGGGGACAGATGTTTACAGGGGACAGGAAGATATAAAAACTTCAGGGGACAGATGTTTACAGGGGACAGGAAGATATAACACTTCAGGGGACAGATGTTTACAGGGGACAGGAAGATATAACACTTCAGGGGACAGATGTTTACAGGGTACAGGAAGATATAACACATCAGGGGACAGATGTTTACAGGGGACAGGAAGATATAACACATCAGGGGACAGATGTTTACAGGGGACAGGGAGGTATAACACTTCAGGGGACAGATGTTTACAGGGGACAGGAAGGTATAACACTAAGGGGACAGATGTTTACAGGGGACAGGGAGGTATAACACTTCAGGGGACAGATGTTTACAGGGGACAGGAAGGTATAACACTAAGGGGACAGATGTTTACAGGGGACAGGGAGGTATAACACTTCAGGGGACAGGGAGGTATAACACTTCAGGGGACAGGGAGGTATAACACTTCAGGGGACAGATGTTTACAGGGGACAGGAAGGTATAACACTTCAGGGGACAGATGTTTACAGGGGACAGGAAGATATAACACATCAGGGGACAGATGTTTACAGTGGACAGGAAGGTATAACACTAAGGGGACAGATGTTTACAGGGGACAGGGAGGTATAACACTTCAGGGGACAGATGTTTACAGGGGACAGGAAGGTATAACACTAAGGGGACAGATGTTTACAGGGGACAGGAAGATATAACACATCAGGGGACAGATGTTTACAGGGGACAGGAAGATATAACACATCAGGGGACAGATGTTTACAGGGGATAGGGAGGTATAACACTTCAGGGGACAGATGTTTACAGGGGACAGGAAGGTATAACACTTCAGGGGACAGATGTTTACAGGGGACAGGGAGGTATAACACTTCAGGGGACAGGGAGGTATAACACTTCAGGGGACAGGGAGGTATAACACTTCAGGGGACAGATGTTTACAGGGGACAGGAAGGTATAACACTTCAGGGGACAGATGTTTACAGGGGACAGGAAGATATAACACATCAGGGGACAGATGTTTACAGGGGACAGGAAGGTATAACACTAAGGGGACAGATGTTTACAGGGGACAGGGAGGTATAACACTTCAGGGGACAGATGTTTACAGGGGACAGGAAGGTATAACACTAAGGGGACAGGAAGATATAACACATCAGGGGACAGATGTTTACAGGGGACAGGAAGATATAACACATCAGGGGACAGATGTTTACAGGGGATAGGGAGGTATAACACTTCAGGGGACAGATGTTTACAGGGGACAGGAAGGTATAACACTTCAGGGGACAGATGTTTACAGGGGACAGGGAGGTATAACACTAAGGGGACAGATGTTTACAGGGGACAGGGAGGTATAACACTTCAGGGGACAGGGAGGTATAACACTTCAGGGGACAGGGAGGTATAACACTTCAGGGGACAGATGTTTACAGGGGACAGGAAGATATAACACTTCAGGGGACAGATGTTTACAGTGGACAGGAAGGTATAACACTTCAGGGGACAGATGTTTACAGGGGACAGGGAGGTATAACACTAAGGGGACAGATGTTTACAGGGGACAGGGAGGTATAACACTTCAAGGGACAGATGTTTACAGGGGACAGGAAGGTATAACACTTCAGGGGACATGTTTACAGGGGACAGGAAGGTATAACACTTCAGGGGACAGGGAGGTATAACACTTCAGGGGACAGATGTTTACAGGGGACAGGGAGGTATAACACTAAGGGGACAGATGTTTACAGGGGACAGGGAGGTATAACACTTCAGGGGACAGGGAGGTATAACACATCAGGGGACAGATGTTTACAGGGGACAGGAAGGTATAACACTTCAGGGGACAGGGAGGTATAACACATCAGGGGACAGATGTTTACAGGGGACAGGGAGGTATAACACTAAGGGGACAGATGTTTACAGGGGACAGGGAGGTATAACACTTCAGGGGACAGATGTTTACAGGGGACAGGGAGGTATAACACTTTAGGGGACAGATGTTTACAGGGGACAGGGAGGTATAACACTTCAGGGGACAGATGTTTACAGGGGACAGGGAGGTATAACACTTCAGGGGACAGATGTTTACAGGGGATAGGAAGGTATAACACTTCAGGGGACAGATGTTTACAGGGGACAGGAAGGTATAACACTTCAGGGGACAGATGTTTACAGGGGACAGGGAGGTATAACACTTCAGGGGACAGATGTTTACAGGGGACAGGAATGTATAACACTAAGGGGACAGATGTTTACAGGGGACAGGAAGGTATAACACTTCAGGGGACAGGGAGGTATAACACTTCAGGGGACAGATGTTTACAGGGGACAGGGAGGTATAACACTAAGGGGACAGATGTTTACAGGGGACAGGAAGGTATAACATAACACTTCAGGGGACAGGGAGGTATAACACTTCAGGGGACAGGGAGGTATAACACTTCAGGGGACAGGTAGGTATAACACTTCAGGGGACAGGGAGGTATAACACTTCAGGGGACAGATGTTTACAGGGGACAGGAAGGTATAACACTAAGGGGACAGATGTTTACAGGGGACAGGGAGGTATAACACTTCAGGGGACAGATGTTTACAGGGGACAGGAAGATATAAAAACTTCAGGGGACAGATGTTTACAGGGGACAGGAAGATATAAAAACTTCAGGGGACAGATGTTTACAGGGGACAGGAAGATATAACACTTCAGGGGACAGATGTTTACAGGGGACAGGAAGATATAACACTTCAGGGGACAGATGTTTACAGGGTACAGGAAGATATAACACATCAGGGGACAGATGTTTACAGGGGACAGGAAGATATAACACATCAGGGGACAGATGTTTACAGGGGACAGGGAGGTATAACACTTCAGGGGACAGATGTTTACAGGGGACAGGAAGGTATAACACTAAGGGGACAGATGTTTACAGGGGACAGGGAGGTATAACACTTCAGGGGACAGATGTTTACAGGGGACAGGAAGGTATAACACTAAGGGGACAGATGTTTACAGGGGACAGGGAGGTATAACACTTCAGGGGACAGGGAGGTATAACACTTCAGGGGACAGGGAGGTATAACACTTCAGGGGACAGATGTTTACAGGGGACAGGAAGGTATAACACTTCAGGGGACAGATGTTTACAGGGGACAGGAAGATATAACACATCAGGGGACAGATGTTTACAGTGGACAGGAAGGTATAACACTAAGGGGACAGATGTTTACAGGGGACAGGGAGGTATAACACTTCAGGGGACAGATGTTTACAGGGGACAGGAAGGTATAACACTAAGGGGACAGATGTTTACAGGGGACAGGAAGATATAACACATCAGGGGACAGATGTTTACAGGGGACAGGAAGATATAACACATCAGGGGACAGATGTTTACAGGGGATAGGGAGGTATAACACTTCAGGGGACAGATGTTTACAGGGGACAGGAAGGTATAACACTTCAGGGGACAGATGTTTACAGGGGACAGGGAGGTATAACACTAAGGGGACAGATGTTTACAGGGGACAGGGAGGTATAACACTTCAGGGGACAGGGAGGTATAACACTTCAGGGGACAGGGAGGTATAACCCTTCAGGGTACAGATGTTTACAGGGGACAGGAAGATATAACACTTCAGGGGACAGATGTTTACAGTGGACAGGAAGGTATAACACTTCAGGGGACAGATGTTTACAGGGGACAGGGAGGTATAACACTAAGGGGACAGATGTTTACAGGGGACAGGGAGGTATAACACTTCAAGGGACAGATGTTTACAGGGGACAGGGAGGTATAACACTTCAGGGGACAGATGTTTACAGGGGACAGGGAGGTATAACACTAAAGGGACAGATGTTTACAGGGGACAGGAAGATATAACACTTCAGGGGACAGGAAGGTATAACACTAAGGGGACAGATGTTTACAGGGCACAGGAAGGTATAACACTAAGAGGACAGATGTTTACAGGGGACAGGGAGGTATAACACTTCAGGGGACAGGGAGGTATAACACTAAGGGGACAGATGTTTACAGGGGACAGGAAGGTATAACACTAAGGGGACAGATGTTTACAGGGGACAGGGAGGTATAACACTTCAGGGGACAGATGTTTACAGGGGACAGGGAGGTATAACACTTCAGGGGACAGATGTTTACAGGGGACAGGAAGGTATAACACTAAGGGGACAGATGTTTACAGGGGACAGGAAGATATAACACTTCAGGGGACAGGAAGGTATAACACTAAGGGGACAGATGTTTACAGGGGACAGGAAGGTATAACACTAAGGGGACAGATGTTTACAGGGGACAGGGAGGTATAACACTTCAGGGGACAGATGTTTACAGGGGACAGGGAGGTATAACACTTCAGGGGACAGATGTTTACAGGGGACAGGGAGGTATAACACTAAGGGGACAGATGTTTACAGGGGACAGGAAGATATAACACTTCAGGGGACAGATGTTTACAGGGGACAGGAAGGTATAACACTAAGGGGACAGATGTTTACAGGGGACAGGGAGGTATAACACTTCAGGGGACAGATGTTTACAGGGGACAGGGAGGTATAACACTTCAGGGGACAGATGTTTACAGGGGACAGGATGGTATAACACTTCAGGGGACAGATGTTTACAGGGGACAGGAAGATATAACACTTCAGGGGACAGATGTTTACAGGGGACAGGAAGGTATAACACTAAGGGGACAGATGTTTACAGGGGACAGGAAGGTATAACATAACACTTCAGGGGACAGATGTTTACAGGGGACAGGAAGGTATAACACTTCAGGGGACAGATGTTTACAGGGGACAGGGAGGTATAACACTTCAGGGGACAGATGTTTACAGGGGACAGGGAGGTATAACACTTCAGGGGACAGATGTTTACAGGGGACAGGGAGGTATAACACTTCAGGGGACAGATGTTTACAGGGGACAGGAAGGTATAACATAACACTTCAGGGGACAGATGTTTACAGGGGACAGGAAGATATAACACTTCAGGGGACAGATGTTTACAGGGGACAGGAAGGTATAACATAACACTTCAGGGGACAGATGTTTACAGGGGACAGGAAGGTATAACACTTCAGGGGACAGATGTTTACAAGGGACAGGGAGGTATAACACTTCAGGGGACAGATGTTTACAGGGGACAGGGAGGTATAACACTTCAGGGGACAGGGAGGTATAACACTTCAGGGGACATATGTTTACAGGGGACAGGGAGGTATAACACTAAAGGGACAGATGTTTACAGGGGACAGGAAGGTATAACACTTCAGGGGACAGATGTTTACAGGGGACAGGGAGGTATAACACTTCAGGGGACAGATGTTTACAGGGGACAGGAAGGTATAACACTAAGGGGACAGATGTTTACAGGGGACAGGGAGGTATAACACTTCAGGGGACAGGGAGGTATAACACTTCAGGGGACAGATGTTTACAGGGGACAGGGAGGTATAACACTTCAGGGGACAGGGAGGTATAACACTTCAGGGGACAGGGAGGTATAACACTTCAGGGGACAGGAAGGTATAACACTTCAGGGGACAGGGAGGTATAACACTTCAGGGGACAGATGTTTACAGGGGACAGGGAGGTATAACACATCAGTGGACAGATGTTTACAGGGGACAGGAAGGTATAACACTTCAGGGGACAGGGAGGTATAACACATCAGGGGACAGATGTTTACAGGGGACAGGGAGGTATAACACTAAGGGGACAGATGTTTACAGGGGACAGGAAGGTATAACATAAAACTTCAGGAGACAGGGAGGTATAACACTTCAGGGGACAGGGAGGTATAACACTTCAGGGGACAGATGTTTACAGGGGACAGGGAGGTATAACACTTCAGGGGACAGATGTTTACAGGGGACAGGAAGGTATAACACTTCAGGGGACAGATGTTTACAGGGGACAGGAAGGTATAACACTTCAGGGGACAGATGTTTACAGGGGACAGGAAGGTATAACACTTCAGGGGACAGGGAGGTATAACACATCAGGGGACAGATGTTTACAGGGGACAGGGAGGTATAACACTTCAGGGGACAGGAAGGTATAACACTTCAGGGGACAGGGAGGTATAACACTTCAGGGGACAGGGAGGTATAACACTTCAGGGGACAGATGTTTACAGGGGACAGGAAGATATAACACTTCAGGGGACAGATGTTTACAGGGGACAGGGAGGTATAACACTTCAGGGGACAGATGTTTACAGGGGACAGGAAGGTATAACACTTCAGGGGACAGGAAGGTATAACACTTCAGGGGACAGGAAGGTATAACACTTCAGGGGACAGGGAGGTATAACACTTCAGGGGACAGATGTTTACAGGGGACAGGGAGGTATAACACTTCAGGGGACAGATGTTTACAGGGGACAGGGAGGTATAACACTTCAGGGGACAGGAAGGTATAACACTAAGGGGACAGATGTTTACAGGGGACAGGAAGGTATAACACTTCAGGGGACAGGAAGGTATAACACTAAGGGGACAGATGTTTACAGGGGACAGGAAGGTATAACACTTCAGGGGACAGGAAGGTATAACACTAAGGGGACAGATGTTTACAGGGGACAGGAAGGTATAACACTTCAGGGGACAGGAAGGTATAACACTTCAGGGGACAGATGTTTACAGGGGACAGGAAGGTATAACACTTCAGGGGACAGGGAGGTATAACACTTCAGGGGACAGGAAGGTATAACACTTCAGGGGACAGGGAGGTATAACACTTCAGGGGACAGATGTTTACAGGGGACAGGAAGGTATAACACTTCAGGGGACAGGGAGGTATAACACTTCAGGGGACAGGAAGGTATACCACTAAGGGGAAAGATGTTTACAGGGGACAGGAAGGTATAACACTTCAGGGGACAGATGTTTACAGGGGACAGGGAGGTATAACACTTCAGGGGACAGATGTTTACAGGGGACAGGGAGGTATAACACTTCAGGGGACAGGGAGGTATAACACATCAGGGGACAGGGAGGTATAACACTTCAGGGGACAGGAAGGTATAACACTTCAGGGGACAGGAAGGTATAACACTAAGGGGACAGGGAGGTATAACACTAAGGGGACAGATGTTTACAGGGGACAGGAAGGTATAACACTAAGGGGACAGATGTTTACAGGGGACAGGGAGGTATAACACTTCAGGGGACAGATGTTTACAGGGGACAGGGAGGTATAACACTTCAGGGGACAGATGTTTACAGGGGACAGGGAGGTATAACACTTCAGGGGACAGATGTTTACAGGTGACAGGGAGGTATAACACTAAGGGGACAGATGTTTACAGGGGACAGGAAGGTATAACACTTCAGGGGACAGGGAGGTATAACACTTCAGGGGACAGGGAGGTATAACACTTCAGGGGACAGATGTTTACAGGGGACAGGGAGGTATAACACTTCTTGGGACAGGGAGGTATAACACTTCAGGGGACAGGGAGGTATACCACTTCAGGGGACAGATGTTTACAGGGGACAGGAAGGTATAACACTAAGGGGACAGATGTTTACAGGGGACAGGGAGGTATAACACTTCAGGGGACAGATGTTTACAGGGGACAGGGAGGTATAACACTTCAGGGGACAGATGTTTACAGGGGACAGGGAGGTATAACACTTCAGGGGACAGATGTTTACAGGGGACAGGGAGGTATAACACTAAGGGGACAGATGTTTACAGGGGACAGGAAGGTATAACACTTCAGGGGACAGGGAGGTATAACACTTCAGGGGACAGGGAGGTATAACACTTCAGGGGACAGGGAGGTATAACACTTCAGGGGACAGATGTTTACAGGGGACAGGGAGGTATAACACTTCAGGGGACAGGGAGGTATAACACTTCAGGGGACAGGGAGGTATAACACATCAGGGGACAGGGAGGTATAACACTTCAGGGGACAGGGAGGTATAACACTTCAGGGGAAAGGGAGGTATAACACTTCAGGGGACAGGGAGGTATAACACTTCAGGGGACAGATGTTTACAGGGGACAGGAAGGTATAACACTTCAGGGGACATGTTTACAGGGGACAGGGAGGTATAACACATCAGGGGACAGATGTTTACAGGGGACAGGGAGGTATAACACTTCAGGGGACAGGAAGGTATAACACATCAGGGGACAGGGAGGTATAACACTTCAGGGGACAGATGTTTACAGGGTACAGGAAGATATAACACATCAGGGGACAGATGTTTACATGGGACAGGAAGATATAACACATCAGGGGACAGATGTTTACAGGGGACAGGGAGGTATAACACTTCAGGGGACAGATGTTTACAGGGGACAGGAAGGTATAACACTAAGGGGACAGATGTTTACAGGGGACAGGGAGGTATAACACTTCAGGGGACAGGGAGGTATAACACTTCAGGGGACAGATGTTTACAGGGGACAGGAAGGTATAACACTAAGGGGACAGATGTTTACAGGGGACAGGGAGGTATAACACTTCAGGGGACAGATGTTTACAGGGGACAGGAAGGTATAACACTTCAGGGGACAGATGTTTACAGGGGACAGGAAGGTATAACACTAAGGGGACAGATGTTTACAGGGGACAGGGAGGTATAACACTTCAGGGGACAGGGAGGTATAACACTTCAGGGGACAGATGTTTACAGGGGACAGGAAGGTATAACACTAAGGGGACAGATGTTTACAGGGGACAGGGAGGTATAACACTTCAGGGGACAGATGTTTACAGGGGACAGGAAGGTATAACACTAAGGGGACAGATGTTTACAGGGGACAGGGAGGTATAACACTTCAGGGGACAGATGTTTACAGGGGACAGGAAGATATAAAAACTTCAGGGGACAGATGTTTACAGGGGACAGGAAGATATAACACTTCAGGGGACAGATGTTTACAGGGGACAGGAAGATATACAAACTTCAGGGGACAGATGTTTACAGGGGACAGGAAGATATAAAAACTTCAGGGGACAGATGTTTACAGGGGACAGGAAGGTATAACACTAAGGGGACAGATGTTTACAGGGGACAGGGAGGTATAACACTTCAGGGGACAGATGTTTACAGGGGACAGGAAGATATAAAAACTTCAGGGGACAGATGTTTACAGGGGACAGGAAGATATAACACTTCAGGGGACAGATGTTTACAGGGTACAGGAAGATATAACACATCAGGGGACAGATGTTTATAGGGGACAGGAAGATATAACACATCAGGGGACAGATGTTTACAGGGGACAGGGAGGTATAACACTTCAGGGGACAGATGTTTACAGGGGACAGGAAGGTATAACACTTCAGGGGACAGGGAGGTAAAACACATCAGGGGACAGATGTTTACAGGGGACAGGGAGGTATAACACTAAGGGGACAGATGTTTACAGGGGACAGGAAGGTATAACATAAAACTTCAGGAGACAGGGAGGTATAACACTTCAGGGGACAGGGAGGTATAACACTTCAGGGGACAGGAAGGTATAACACTTCAGGGGACAGGGAGGTATAACACTTCAGGGGACAGATGTTTACAGGGGACAGGGAGGTATAACAAATCAGTGGACAGATGTTTACAGGGGACAGGAAGGTATAACACTTCAGGGGACAGGGAGGTATAACACATCAGGGGACAGATGTTTACAGGGGACAGGGAGGTATAACACTAAGGGGACAGATGTTTACAGGGGACAGGAAGGTATAACATAAAACTTCAGGAGACAGGGAGGTATAACACTTCAGGGGACAGGGAGGTATAACACTTCAGGGGACAGATGTTTACAGGGGACAGGGAGGTATAACACTTCAGGGGACAGATGTTTACAGGGGACAGGAAGGTATAACACTTCAGGGGACAGATGTTTACAGGGGACAGGAAGGTATAACACTTCAGGGGACAGATGTTTACAGGGGACAGGAAGGTATAACACTTCAGGGGACAGGGAGGTATAACACATCAGGGGACAGATGTTTACAGGGGACAGGGAGGTATAACACTTCAGGGGACAGGAAGGTATAACACTTCAGGGGACAGGGAGGTATAACACTTCAGGGGACAGGGAGGTATAACACTTCAGGGGACAGATGTTTACAGGGGACAGGAAGATATAACACTTCAGGGGACAGATGTTTACAGGGGACAGGGAGGTATAACACTTCAGGGGACAGATGTTTACAGGGGACAGGAAGGTATAACACTTCAGGGGACAGGAAGGTATAACACTTCAGGGGACAGGAAGGTATAACACTTCAGGGGACAGGGAGGTATAACACTTCAGGGGACAGATGTTTACAGGGGACAGGGAGGTATAACACTTCAGGGGACAGATGTTTACAGGGGACAGGGAGGTATAACACTTCAGGGGACAGGAAGGTATAACACTAAGGGGACAGATGTTTACAGGGGACAGGAAGGTATAACACTTCAGGGGACAGGAAGGTATAACACTAAGGGGACAGATGTTTACAGGGGACAGGAAGGTATAACACTTCAGGGGACAGGAAGGTATAACACTAAGGGGACAGATGTTTACAGGGGACAGGAAGGTATAACACTTCAGGGGACAGGAAGGTATAACACTTCAGGGGACAGATGTTTACAGGGGACAGGAAGGTATAACACTTCAGGGGACAGGGAGGTATAACACTTCAGGGGACAGGAAGGTATAACACTTCAGGGGACAGGGAGGTATAACACTTCAGGGGACAGATGTTTACAGGGGACAGGAAGGTATAACACTTCAGGGGACAGGGAGGTATAACACTTCAGGGGACAGGAAGGTATACCACTAAGGGGAAAGATGTTTACAGGGGACAGGAAGGTATAACACTTCAGGGGACAGATGTTTACAGGGGACAGGGAGGTATAACACTTCAGGGGACAGATGTTTACAGGGGACAGGGAGGTATAACACTTCAGGGGACAGGGAGGTATAACACATCAGGGGACAGGGAGGTATAACACTTCAGGGGACAGGAAGGTATAACACTTCAGGGGACAGGAAGGTATAACACTAAGGGGACAGGGAGGTATAACACTAAGGGGACAGATGTTTACAGGGGACAGGAAGGTATAACACTAAGGGGACAGATGTTTACAGGGGACAGGGAGGTATAACACTTCAGGGGACAGATGTTTACAGGGGACAGGGAGGTATAACACTTCAGGGGACAGATGTTTACAGGGGACAGGGAGGTATAACACTTCAGGGGACAGATGTTTACAGGTGACAGGGAGGTATAACACTAAGGGGACAGATGTTTACAGGGGACAGGAAGGTATAACACTTCAGGGGACAGGGAGGTATAACACTTCAGGGGACAGGGAGGTATAACACTTCAGGGGACAGATGTTTACAGGGGACAGGGAGGTATAACACTTCAGGGGACAGGGAGGTATAACACTTCAGGGGACAGGGAGGTATACCACTTCAGGGGACAGATGTTTACAGGGGACAGGAAGGTATAACACTAAGGGGACAGATGTTTACAGGGGACAGGGAGGTATAACACTTCAGGGGACAGATGTTTACAGGGGACAGGGAGGTATAACACTTCAGGGGACAGATGTTTACAGGGGACAGGGAGGTATAACACTTCAGGGGACAGATGTTTACAGGGGACAGGGAGGTATAACACTAAGGGGACAGATGTTTACAGGGGACAGGAAGGTATAACACTTCAGGGGACAGGGAGGTATAACACTTCAGGGGACAGGGAGGTATAACACTTCAGGGGACAGGGAGGTATAACACTTCAGGGGACAGATGTTTACAGGGGACAGGGAGGTATAACACTTCAGGGGACAGGGAGATATAACACTTCAGGGGACAGGGAGGTATAACACATCAGGGGACAGGGAGGTATAACACTTCAGGGGACAGGGAGGTATAACACTTCAGGGGAAAGGGAGGTATAACACTTCAGGGGACAGGGAGGTATAACACTTCAGGGGACAGATGTTTACAGGGGACAGGAAGGTATAACACTTCAGGGGACATGTTTACAGGGGACAGGGAGGTATAACACATCAGGGGACAGATGTTTACAGGGGACAGGGAGGTATAACACTTCAGGGGACAGGAAGGTATAACACATCAGGGGACAGGGAGGTATAACACTTCAGGGGACAGATGTTTACAGGGTACAGGAAGATATAACACATCAGGGGACAGATGTTTACATGGGACAGGAAGATATAACACATCAGGGGACAGATGTTTACAGGGGACAGGGAGGTATAACACTTCAGGGGACAGATGTTTACAGGGGACAGGAAGGTATAACACTAAGGGGACAGATGTTTACAGGGGACAGGGAGGTATAACACTTCAGGGGACAGGGAGGTATAACACTTCAGGGGACAGATGTTTACAGGGGACAGGAAGGTATAACACTAAGGGGACAGATGTTTACAGGGGACAGGGAGGTATAACACTTCAGGGGACAGATGTTTACAGGGGACAGGAAGGTATAACACTTCAGGGGACAGATGTTTACAGGGGACAGGAAGGTATAACACTAAGGGGACAGATGTTTACAGGGGACAGGGAGGTATAACACTTCAGGGGACAGGGAGGTATAACACTTCAGGGGACAGATGTTTACAGGGGACAGGAAGGTATAACACTAAGGGGACAGATGTTTACAGGGGACAGGGAGGTATAACACTTCAGGGGACAGATGTTTACAGGGGACAGGAAGGTATAACACTAAGGGGACAGATGTTTACAGGGGACAGGGAGGTATAACACTTCAGGGGACAGATGTTTACAGGGGACAGGAAGATATAAAAACTTCAGGGGACAGATGTTTACAGGGGACAGGAAGATATAACACTTCAGGGGACAGATGTTTACAGGGGACAGGAAGATATAAAAACTTCAGGGGACAGATGTTTACAGGGGACAGGAAGATATAAAAACTTCAGGGGACAGATGTTTACAGGGGACAGGAAGGTATAACACTAAGGGGACAGATGTTTACAGGGGACAGGGAGGTATAACACTTCAGGGGACAGATGTTTACAGGGGACAGGAAGATATAAAAACTTCAGGGGACAGATGTTTACAGGGGACAGGAAGATATAACACTTCAGGGGACAGATGTTTACAGGGTACAGGAAGATATAACACATCAGGGGACAGATGTTTACAGGGGACAGGAAGATATAACACATCAGGGGACAGATGTTTACAGGGGACAGGGAGGTATAACACTTCAGGGGACAGATGTTTACAGGGGACAGGAAGGTATAACACTAAGGGGACAGATGTTTACAGGGGACAGGGAGGTATAACACTTCAGGGGACAGGGAGGTATAACACTTCAGGGGACAGATGTTTACAGGGGACAGGAAGGTATAACACTAAGGGGACAGATGTTTACAGGGGACAGGGAGGTATAACACTTCAGGGGACAGATGTTTACAGGGGACAGGAAGGTATAACACTAAGGGGACAGATGTTTACAGGGGACAGGGAGGTATAACACTTCAGGGGACAGATGTTTACAGGGGACAGGAAGATATAAAAACTTCAGGGGACAGATGTTTACAGGGGACAGGAAGATATAACACTTCAGGGGACAGATGTTTACAGGGGACAGGAAGATATACAAACTTCAGGGGACAGATGTTTACAGGGGACAGGAAGATATAAAAACTTCAGGGGACAGATGTTTACAGGGGACAGGAAGGTATAACACTAAGGGGACAGATGTTTACAGGGGACAGGGAGGTATAACACTTCAGGGGACAGATGTTTACAGGGGACAGGAAGATATAAAAACTTCAGGGGACAGATGTTTACAGGGGACAGGAAGATATAACACTTCAGGGGACAGATGTTTACAGGGTACAGGAAGATATAACACATCAGGGGACAGATGTTTATAGGGGACAGGAAGATATAACACATCAGGGGACAGATGTTTACAGGGGACAGGGAGGTATAACACTTCAGGGGACAGATGTTTACAGGGGACAGGAAGGTATAACACTTCAGGGGACAGGGAGGTAAAACACATCAGGGGACAGATGTTTACAGGGGACAGGGAGGTATAACACTAAGGGGACAGATGTTTACAGGGGACAGGAAGGTATAACATAAAACTTCAGGAGACAGGGAGGTATAACACTTCAGGGGACAGGGAGGTATAACACTTCAGGGGACAGGAAGGTATAACACTTCAGGGGACAGGGAGGTATAACACTTCAGGGGACAGATGTTTACAGGGGACAGGGAGGTATAACAAATCAGTGGACAGATGTTTACAGGGGACAGGAAGGTATAACACTTCAGGGGACAGGGAGGTATAACACATCAGGGGACAGATGTTTACAGGGGACAGGGAGGTATAACACTAAGGGGACAGATGTTTACAGGGGACAGGAAGGTATAACATAAAACTTCAGGAGACAGGGAGGTATAACACTTCAGGGGACAGGGAGGTATAACACTTCAGGGGACAGATGTTTACAGGGGACAGGGAGGTATAACACTTCAGGGGACAGATGTTTACAGGGGACAGGAAGGTATAACACTTCAGGGGACAGATGTTTACAGGGGACAGGAAGGTATAACACTTCAGGGGACAGATGTTTACAGGGGACAGGAAGGTATAACACTTCAGGGGACAGGGAGGTATAACACATCAGGGGACAGATGTTTACAGGGGACAGGGAGGTATAACACTTCAGGGGACAGGAAGGTATAACACTTCAGGGGACAGGGAGGTATAACACTTCAGGGGACAGGGAGGTATAACACTTCAGGGGACAGATGTTTACAGGGGACAGGAAGATATAACACTTCAGGGGACAGATGTTTACAGGGGACAGGGAGGTATAACACTTCAGGGGACAGATGTTTACAGGGGACAGGAAGGTATAACACTTCAGGGGACAGGAAGGTATAACACTTCAGGGGACAGGAAGGTATAACACTTCAGGGGACAGGGAGGTATAACACTTCAGGGGACAGATGTTTACAGGGGACAGGGAGGTATAACACTTCAGGGGACAGATGTTTACAGGGGACAGGGAGGTATAACACTTCAGGGGACAGGAAGGTATAACACTAAGGGGACAGATGTTTACAGGGGACAGGAAGGTATAACACTTCAGGGGACAGGAAGGTATAACACTAAGGGGACAGATGTTTACAGGGGACAGGAAGGTATAACACTTCAGGGGACAGGAAGGTATAACACTAAGGGGACAGATGTTTACAGGGGACAGGAAGGTATAACACTTCAGGGGACAGGAAGGTATAACACTTCAGGGGACAGATGTTTACAGGGGACAGGAAGGTATAACACTTCAGGGGACAGGGAGGTATAACACTTCAGGGGACAGGAAGGTATAACACTTCAGGGGACAGGGAGGTATAACACTTCAGGGGACAGATGTTTACAGGGGACAGGAAGGTATAACACTTCAGGGGACAGGGAGGTATAACACTTCAGGGGACAGGAAGGTATACCACTAAGGGGAAAGATGTTTACAGGGGACAGGAAGGTATAACACTTCAGGGGACAGATGTTTACAGGGGACAGGGAGGTATAACACTTCAGGGGACAGATGTTTACAGGGGACAGGGAGGTATAACACTTCAGGGGACAGGGAGGTATAACACATCAGGGGACAGGGAGGTATAACACTTCAGGGGACAGGAAGGTATAACACTTCAGGGGACAGGAAGGTATAACACTAAGGGGACAGGGAGGTATAACACTAAGGGGACAGATGTTTACAGGGGACAGGAAGGTATAACACTAAGGGGACAGATGTTTACAGGGGACAGGGAGGTATAACACTTCAGGGGACAGATGTTTACAGGGGACAGGGAGGTATAACACTTCAGGGGACAGATGTTTACAGGGGACAGGGAGGTATAACACTTCAGGGGACAGATGTTTACAGGTGACAGGGAGGTATAACACTAAGGGGACAGATGTTTACAGGGGACAGGAAGGTATAACACTTCAGGGGACAGGGAGGTATAACACTTCAGGGGACAGGGAGGTATAACACTTCAGGGGACAGATGTTTACAGGGGACAGGGAGGTATAACACTTCAGGGGACAGGGAGGTATAACACTTCAGGGGACAGGGAGGTATACCACTTCAGGGGACAGATGTTTACAGGGGACAGGAAGGTATAACACTAAGGGGACAGATGTTTACAGGGGACAGGGAGGTATAACACTTCAGGGGACAGATGTTTACAGGGGACAGGGAGGTATAACACTTCAGGGGACAGATGTTTACAGGGGACAGGGAGGTATAACACTTCAGGGGACAGATGTTTACAGGGGACAGGGAGGTATAACACTAAGGGGACAGATGTTTACAGGGGACAGGAAGGTATAACACTTCAGGGGACAGGGAGGTATAACACTTCAGGGGACAGGGAGGTATAACACTTCAGGGGACAGGGAGGTATAACACTTCAGGGGACAGATGTTTACAGGGGACAGGGAGGTATAACACTTCAGGGGACAGGGAGATATAACACTTCAGGGGACAGGGAGGTATAACACATCAGGGGACAGGGAGGTATAACACTTCAGGGGACAGGGAGGTATAACACTTCAGGGGAAAGGGAGGTATAACACTTCAGGGGACAGGGAGGTATAACACTTCAGGGGACAGATGTTTACAGGGGACAGGAAGGTATAACACTTCAGGGGACATGTTTACAGGGGACAGGGAGGTATAACACATCAGGGGACAGATGTTTACAGGGGACAGGGAGGTATAACACTTCAGGGGACAGGAAGGTATAACACATCAGGGGACAGGGAGGTATAACACTTCAGGGGACAGATGTTTACAGGGTACAGGAAGATATAACACATCAGGGGACAGATGTTTACATGGGACAGGAAGATATAACACATCAGGGGACAGATGTTTACAGGGGACAGGGAGGTATAACACTTCAGGGGACAGATGTTTACAGGGGACAGGAAGGTATAACACTAAGGGGACAGATGTTTACAGGGGACAGGGAGGTATAACACTTCAGGGGACAGGGAGGTATAACACTTCAGGGGACAGATGTTTACAGGGGACAGGAAGGTATAACACTAAGGGGACAGATGTTTACAGGGGACAGGGAGGTATAACACTTCAGGGGACAGATGTTTACAGGGGACAGGAAGGTATAACACTTCAGGGGACAGATGTTTACAGGGGACAGGAAGGTATAACACTAAGGGGACAGATGTTTACAGGGGACAGGGAGGTATAACACTTCAGGGGACAGGGAGGTATAACACTTCAGGGGACAGATGTTTACAGGGGACAGGAAGGTATAACACTAAGGGGACAGATGTTTACAGGGGACAGGGAGGTATAACACTTCAGGGGACAGATGTTTACAGGGGACAGGAAGGTATAACACTAAGGGGACAGATGTTTACAGGGGACAGGGAGGTATAACACTTCAGGGGACAGATGTTTACAGGGGACAGGAAGATATAAAAACTTCAGGGGACAGATGTTTACAGGGGACAGGAAGATATAACACTTCAGGGGACAGATGTTTACAGGGGACAGGAAGATATAAAAACTTCAGGGGACAGATGTTTACAGGGGACAGGAAGATATAAAAACTTCAGGGGACAGATGTTTACAGGGGACAGGAAGGTATAACACTAAGGGGACAGATGTTTACAGGGGACAGGGAGGTATAACACTTCAGGGGACAGATGTTTACAGGGGACAGGAAGATATAAAAACTTCAGGGGACAGATGTTTACAGGGGACAGGAAGATATAACACTTCAGGGGACAGATGTTTACAGGGTACAGGAAGATATAACACATCAGGGGACAGATGTTTACAGGGGACAGGAAGATATAACACATCAGGGGACAGATGTTTACAGGGGACAGGGAGGTATAACACTTCAGGGGACAGATGTTTACAGGGGACAGGAAGGTATAACACTAAGGGGACAGATGTTTGCAGGGGACAGGGAGGTATAACACTTCAGGGGACAGGGAGGTATAACACTTCAGGGGACAGATGTTTACAGGGGACAGGAAGGTATAACACTAAGGGGACAGATGTTTACAGGGGACAGGGAGGTATAACACTTCAGGGGACAGATGTTTACAGGGGACAGGAAGGTATAACACTTCAGGGGACAGATGTTTACAGGGGACAGGAAGGTATAACACTAAGGGGACAGATGTTTACAGGGGACAGGGAGGTATAACACTTCAGGGGACAGGGAGGTATAACACTTCAGGGGACAGATGTTTACAGGGGACAGGAAGGTATAACACTAAGGGGACAGATGTTTACAGGGGACAGGGAGGTATAACACTTCAGGGGACAGATGTTTACAGGGGACAGGAAGATATAAAAACTTCAGGGGACAGATGTTTACAGGGGACAGGAAGATATAACACTTCAGGGGACAGATGTTTACAGGGGACAGGAAGATATAAAAACTTCAGGGGACAGATGTTTACAGGGGACAGGGAGGTATAACACTTCAGGGGACAGATGTTTACAGGGGACAGGAAGATATAAAAACTTCAGGGGACAGATGTTTACAGGGGACAGGAAGATATAACACTTCAGGGGACAGATGTTTACAGGGTACAGGAAGATATAACACATCAGGGGACAGATGTTTACAGGGGACAGGAAGATATAACACATCAGGGGACAGATGTTTACAGGGGACAGGGAGGTATAACACTTCAGGGGACAGATGTTTACAGGGGACAGGAAGGTATAACACTAAGGGGACAGATGTTTACAGGGGACAGGGAGGTATAACACTTCAGGGGACAGATGTTTACAGGGGACAGGAAGGTATAACACTAAGGAGACAGATGTTTACAGGGGACAGGGAGGTATAACACTTCAGGGGACAGGGAGGTATAACACTTCAGGGGACAGGGAGGTATAACACTTCAGGGGACAGATGTTTACAGGGGACAGGAAGGTATAACACTTCAGGGGACAGATGTTTACAGGGGACAGGAAGATATAACACATCAGGGGACAGATGTTTACAGGGGACAGGAAGGTATAACACTAAGGGGACAGATGTTTACAGGGGACAGTGAGGTATAACACTTCAGGGGACAGATGTTTACAGGGGACAGGAAGGTATAACACTAAGGGGACAGGAAGATATAACACATCAGGGGACAGATGTTTACAGGGGACAGGAAGATATAACACATCAGGGGACAGATGTTTACAGGGGATAGGGAGGTATAACACTTCAGGGGACAGATGTTTACAGGGGACAGGAAGGTATAACACTTCAGGGGACAGATGTTTACAGGGGACAGGGAGGTATAACACTAAGGGGACAGATGTTTACAGGGGACAGGGAGGTATAACACTTCAGGGGACAGGGAGGTATAACACTTCAGGGGACAGGGAGGTATAACACTTCAGGGGACAGATGTTTACAGGGGACAGGAAGATATAACACTTCAGGGGACAGATGTTTACAGTGGACAGGAGGGTATAACACTTCAGGGGACAGATGTTTACAGGGGACAGGGAGGTATAACACTAAGGGGACAGATGTTTACAGGGGACAGGGAGGTATAACACTTCAAGGGACAGATGTTTACAGGGGACAGGAAGGTATAACACTTCAGGGGACATGTTTACAGGGGACAGGAAGGTATAACACTTTAGGGGACAGGGAGGTATAACACTTCAGGGGACAGATGTTTACAGGGGACAGGGAGGTATAACACTAAGGGGACAGATGTTTACAGGGGACAGGGAGGTATAACACTTCAGGGGACAGGGAGGTATAACACATCAGGGGACAGATGTTTACAGGGGACAGGAAGGTATAACACTTCAGGGGACAGGGAGGTATAACACATCAGGGGACAGATGTTTACAGGGGACAGGGAGGTATAACACTAAGGGGACAGATGTTTACAGGGGACAGGGAGGTATAACACTTCAGGGGACAGATGTTTACAGGGGACAGGGAGGTATAACACTTTAGGGGACAGATGTTTACAGGGGACAGGGAGGTATAACACTTCAGGGGACAGATGTTTACAGGGGACAGGGAGGTATAACACTTCAGGGGACAGATGTTTACAGGGGATAGGAAGGTATAACACTTCAGGGGACAGATGTTTACAGGGGACAGGAAGGTATAACACTTCAGGGGACAGATGTTTACAGGGGACAGGGAGGTATAACACTTCAGGGGACAGATGTTTACAGGGGACAGGAATGTATAACACTAAGGGGACAGATGTTTACAGGGGACAGGAAGGTATAACACTTCAGGGGACAGGGAGGTATAACACTTCAGGGGACAGATGTTTACAGGGGACAGGGAGGTATAACACTAAGGGGACAGATGTTTACAGGGGACAGGAAGGTATAACATAACACTTCAGGGGACAGGGAGGTATAACACTTCAGGGGACAGGGAGGTATAACACTTCAGGGGACAGGTAGGTATAACACTTCAGGGGACAGGGAGGTATAACACTTCAGGGGACAGATGTTTACAGGGGACAGGAAGGTATAACACTAAGGGGACAGATGTTTACAGGGGACAGGGAGGTATAACACTTCAGGGGACAGATGTTTACAGGGGACAGGAAGATATAAAAACTTCAGGGGACAGATGTTTACAGGGGACAGGAAGATATAAAAACTTCAGGGGACAGATGTTTACAGGGGACAGGAAGATATAACACTTCAGGGGACAGATGTTTACAGGGGACAGGAAGATATAACACTTCAGGGGACAGATGTTTACAGGGTACAGGAAGATATAACACATCAGGGGACAGATGTTTACAGGGGACAGGAAGATATAACACATCAGGGGACAGATGTTTACAGGGGACAGGGAGGTATAACACTTCAGGGGACAGATGTTTACAGGGGACAGGAAGGTATAACACTAAGGGGACAGATGTTTACAGGGGACAGGGAGGTATAACACTTCAGGGGACAGATGTTTACAGGGGACAGGAAGGTATAACACTAAGGGGACAGATGTTTACAGGGGACAGGGAGGTATAACACTTCAGGGGACAGGGAGGTATAACACTTCAGGGGACAGGGAGGTATAACACTTCAGGGGACAGATGTTTACAGGGGACAGGAAGGTATAACACTTCAGGGGACAGATGTTTACAGGGGACAGGAAGATATAACACATCAGGGGACAGATGTTTACAGTGGACAGGAAGGTATAACACTAAGGGGACAGATGTTTACAGGGGACAGGGAGGTATAACACTTCAGGGGACAGATGTTTACAGGGGACAGGAAGGTATAACACTAAGGGGACAGATGTTTACAGGGGACAGGAAGATATAACACATCAGGGGACAGATGTTTACAGGGGACAGGAAGATATAACACATCAGGGGACAGATGTTTACAGGGGATAGGGAGGTATAACACTTCAGGGGACAGATGTTTACAGGGGACAGGAAGGTATAACACTTCAGGGGACAGATGTTTACAGGGGACAGGGAGGTATAACACTAAGGGGACAGATGTTTACAGGGGACAGGGAGGTATAACACTTCAGGGGACAGGGAGGTATAACACTTCAGGGGACAGGGAGGTATAACCCTTCAGGGGACAGATGTTTACAGGGGACAGGAAGATATAACACTTCAGGGGACAGATGTTTACAGTGGACAGGAAGGTATAACACTTCAGGGGACAGATGTTTACAGGGGACAGGGAGGTATAACACTAAGGGGACAGATGTTTACAGGGGACAGGGAGGTATAACACTTCAAGGGACAGATGTTTACAGGGGACAGGGAGGTATAACACTTCAGGGGACAGATGTTTACAGGGGACAGGGAGGTATAACACTAAAGGGACAGATGTTTACAGGGGACAGGAAGATATAACACTTCAGGGGACAGGAAGGTATAACACTAAGGGGACAGATGTTTACAGGGCACAGGAAGGTATAACACTAAGAGGACAGATGTTTACAGGGGACAGGGAGGTATAACACTTCAGGGGACAGGGAGGTATAACACTTCAGGGGACAGATGTTTACAGGGGACAGGAAGGTATAACACTTCAGGGGACAGATGTTTACAGGGGACAGGAAGATATAACACATCAGGGGACAGATGTTTACAGTGGACAGGAAGGTATAACACTAAGGGGACAGATGTTTACAGGGGACAGGGAGGTATAACACTTCAGGGGACAGATGTTTACAGGGGACAGGAAGGTATAACACTAAGGGGACAGATGTTTACAGGGGACAGGAAGATATAACACATCAGGGGACAGATGTTTACAGGGGACAGGAAGATATAACACATCAGGGGACAGATGTTTACAGGGGATAGGGAGGTATAACACTTCAGGGGACAGATGTTTACAGGGGACAGGAAGGTATAACACTTCAGGGGACAGATGTTTACAGGGGACAGGGAGGTATAACACTAAGGGGACAGATGTTTACAGGGGACAGGGAGGTATAACACTTCAGGGGACAGGGAGGTATAACACTTCAGGGGACAGGGAGGTATAACCCTTCAGGGGACAGATGTTTACAGGGGACAGGAAGATATAACACTTCAGGGGACAGATGTTTACAGTGGACAGGAAGGTATAACACTTCAGGGGACAGATGTTTACAGGGGACAGGGAGGTATAACACTTTAGGGGACAGGGAGGTATAACACTTCAGGGGACAGATGTTTACAGGGGACAGGGAGGTATAACACTAAGGGGACAGATGTTTACAGGGGACAGGGAGGTATAACACTTCAGGGGACAGGGAGGTATAACACATCAGGGGACAGATGTTTACAGGGGACAGGAAGGTATAACACTTCAGGGGACAGGGAGGTATAACACATCAGGGGACAGATGTTTACAGGGGACAGGGAGGTATAACACTAAGGGGACAGATGTTTACAGGGGACAGGGAGGTATAACACTTCAGGGGACAGATGTTTACAGGGGACAGGGAGGTATAACACTTTAGGGGACAGATGTTTACAGGGGACAGGGAGGTATAACACTTCAGGGGACAGATGTTTACAGGGGACAGGGAGGTATAACACTTCAGGGGACAGATGTTTACAGGGGATAGGAAGGTATAACACTTCAGGGGACAGATGTTTACAGGGGACAGGAAGGTATAACACTTCAGGGGACAGATGTTTACAGGGGACAGGGAGGTATAACACTTCAGGGGACAGATGTTTACAGGGGACAGGAATGTATAACACTAAGGGGACAGATGTTTACAGGGGACAGGAAGGTATAACACTTCAGGGGACAGGGAGGTATAACACTTCAGGGGACAGATGTTTACAGGGGACAGGGAGGTATAACACTAAGGGGACAGATGTTTACAGGGGACAGGAAGGTATAACATAACACTTCAGGGGACAGGGAGGTATAACACTTCAGGGGACAGGGAGGTATAACACTTCAGGGGACAGGTAGGTATAACACTTCAGGGGACAGGGAGGTATAACACTTCAGGGGACAGATGTTTACAGGGGACAGGAAGGTATAACACTAAGGGGACAGATGTTTACAGGGGACAGGGAGGTATAACACTTCAGGGGACAGATGTTTACAGGGGACAGGAAGATATAAAAACTTCAGGGGACAGATGTTTACAGGGGACAGGAAGATATAAAAACTTCAGGGGACAGATGTTTACAGGGGACAGGAAGATATAACACTTCAGGGGACAGATGTTTACAGGGGACAGGAAGATATAACACTTCAGGGGACAGATGTTTACAGGGTACAGGAAGATATAACACATCAGGGGACAGATGTTTACAGGGGACAGGAAGATATAACACATCAGGGGACAGATGTTTACAGGGGACAGGGAGGTATAACACTTCAGGGGACAGATGTTTACAGGGGACAGGAAGGTATAACACTAAGGGGACAGATGTTTACAGGGGACAGGGAGGTATAACACTTCAGGGGACAGATGTTTACAGGGGACAGGAAGGTATAACACTAAGGGGACAGATGTTTACAGGGGACAGGGAGGTATAACACTTCAGGGGACAGGGAGGTATAACACTTCAGGGGACAGGGAGGTATAACACTTCAGGGGACAGATGTTTACAGGGGACAGGAAGGTATAACACTTCAGGGGACAGATGTTTACAGGGGACAGGAAGATATAACACATCAGGGGACAGATGTTTACAGTGGACAGGAAGGTATAACACTAAGGGGACAGATGTTTACAGGGGACAGGGAGGTATAACACTTCAGGGGACAGATGTTTACAGGGGACAGGAAGGTATAACACTAAGGGGACAGATGTTTACAGGGGACAGGAAGATATAACACATCAGGGGACAGATGTTTACAGGGGACAGGAAGATATAACACATCAGGGGACAGATGTTTACAGGGGATAGGGAGGTATAACACTTCAGGGGACAGATGTTTACAGGGGACAGGAAGGTATAACACTTCAGGGGACAGATGTTTACAGGGGACAGGGAGGTATAACACTAAGGGGACAGATGTTTACAGGGGACAGGGAGGTATAACACTTCAGGGGACAGGGAGGTATAACACTTCAGGGGACAGGGAGGTATAACCCTTCAGGGGACAGATGTTTACAGGGGACAGGAAGATATAACACTTCAGGGGACAGATGTTTACAGTGGACAGGAAGGTATAACACTTCAGGGGACAGATGTTTACAGGGGACAGGGAGGTATAACACTAAGGGGACAGATGTTTACAGGGGACAGGGAGGTATAACACTTCAAGGGACAGATGTTTACAGGGGACAGGGAGGTATAACACTTCAGGGGACAGATGTTTACAGGGGACAGGGAGGTATAACACTAAAGGGACAGATGTTTACAGGGGACAGGAAGATATAACACTTCAGGGGACAGGAAGGTATAACACTAAGGGGACAGATGTTTACAGGGCACAGGAAGGTATAACACTAAGAGGACAGATGTTTACAGGGGACAGGGAGGTATAACACTTCAGGGGACAGGGAGGTATAACACTTCAGGGGACAGATGTTTACAGGGGACAGGAAGGTATAACACTTCAGGGGACAGATGTTTACAGGGGACAGGAAGATATAACACATCAGGGGACAGATGTTTACAGTGGACAGGAAGGTATAACACTAAGGGGACAGATGTTTACAGGGGACAGGGAGGTATAACACTTCAGGGGACAGATGTTTACAGGGGACAGGAAGGTATAACACTAAGGGGACAGATGTTTACAGGGGACAGGAAGATATAACACATCAGGGGACAGATGTTTACAGGGGACAGGAAGATATAACACATCAGGGGACAGATGTTTACAGGGGATAGGGAGGTATAACACTTCAGGGGACAGATGTTTACAGGGGACAGGAAGGTATAACACTTCAGGGGACAGATGTTTACAGGGGACAGGGAGGTATAACACTAAGGGGACAGATGTTTACAGGGGACAGGGAGGTATAACACTTCAGGGGACAGGGAGGTATAACACTTCAGGGGACAGGGAGGTATAACCCTTCAGGGGACAGATGTTTACAGGGGACAGGAAGATATAACACTTCAGGGGACAGATGTTTACAGTGGACAGGAAGGTATAACACTTCAGGGGACAGATGTTTACAGGGGACAGGGAGGTATAACACTAAGTGGACAGATGTTTACAGGGGACAGGGAGGTATAACACTTCAAGGGACAGATGTTTACAGGGGACAGGGAGGTATAACACTTCAGGGGACAGATGTTTACAGGGGACAGGGAGGTATAACACTAAAGGGACAGATGTTTACAGGGGACAGGAAGATATAACACTTCAGGGGACAGGAAGGTATAACACTAAGGGGACAGATGTTTACAGGGCACAGGAAGGTATAACACTAAGAGGACAGATGTTTACAGGGGACAGGGAGGTATAACACTTCAGGGGACAGGGAGGTATAACACTAAGGGGACAGATGTTTACAGGGGACAGGAAGGTATAACACTAAGGGGACAGATGTTTACAGGGGACAGGGAGGTATAACACTTCAGGGGACAGATGTTTACAGGGGACAGGGAGGTATAACACTTCAGGGGACAGATGTTTACAGGGGACAGGAAGGTATAACACTAAGGGGACAGATGTTTACAGGGGACAGGAAGATATAACACTTCAGGGGACAGGAAGGTATAACACTAAGGGGACAGATGTTTACAGGGGACAGGAAGGTATAACACTAAGGGGACAGATGTTTACAGGGGACAGGGAGGTATAACACTTCAGGGGACAGATGTTTACAGGGGACAGGGAGGTATAACACTTCAGGGGACAGATGTTTACAGGGGACAGGGAGGTATAACACTAAGGGGACAGATGTTTACAGGGGACAGGAAGATATAACACTTCAGGGGACAGATGTTTACAGGGGACAGGAAGGTATAACACTAAGGGGACAGATGTTTACAGGGGACAGGGAGGTATAACACTTCAGGGGACAGATGTTTACAGGGGACAGGGAGGTATAACACTTCAGGGGACAGATGTTTACAGGGGACAGGGAGGTATAACACTTCAGGGGACAGATGTTTACACGGGACAGGGAGGTATAACACTTCAGGGGACAGATGTTTACAGGGGACAGGGAGGTATAACACTAAGGGGACAGATGTTTACAGGGGACAGGAAGGTATAACACTTCAGGGGACAGGGAGGTATAACACTTCAGGGGACAGGGAGGTATAACACTTCAGGGGACAGGGAGGTATAACACTTCAGGGGACAGATGTTTACAGGGGACAGGGAGGTATAACACTTCAGGGGACAGGGAGGTATAACACTTCAGGGGACAGGGAGGTATAACACATCAGGGGACAGGGAGGTATAACACTTCAGGGGACAGGGAGGTATAACACTTCAGGGGACAGGGAGGTATAACACTTCAGGGGACAGGGAGGTATAACACTTCAGGGGACAGATGTTTACAGGGGACAGGAAGGTATAACACTTCAGGGGACATGTTTACAGGGGACAGGGAGGTATAACACATCAGGGGACAGATGTTTACAGGGGACAGGGAGGTATAACACTTCAGGGGACAGATGTTTACAGGGGACAGGGAGGTATAACACTTCAGGGGACAGGGAGGTATAACACTTCAGGGGACAGATGTTTACAGGGGACAGGGAGGTATAACACTTCAGGGGACAGATGTTTATAGGGGACAGGGAGGTATAACACTTCAGGGGACAGATGTTTACAGGGGACAGGGAGGTATAACACTTCAGGGGACAGATGTTTACAGGGGACAGGAAGGTATAACACTTCAGGGGACAGATGTTTACAGGGGACAGGAAGATATAACACTTCAGGGGACAGATGTTTACAGGGGACAGGAAGGTATAACATAACACTTCAGGGGACAGATGTTTACAGGGGACAGGAAGGTATAACACTTCAGGGGACAGATGTTTACAGGGGACAGGGAGGTATAACACTTCAGGGGACAGATGTTTACAGGGGACAGGGAGGTATAACACTTCAGGGGACAGATGTTTACAGGGGACAGGGAGGTATAACACTTCAGGGGACAGATGTTTACAGGGGACAGGAAGGTATAACATAACACTTCAGGGGACAGATGTTTACAGGGGACAGGAAGATATAACACTTCAGGGGACAGATGTTTACAGGGGACAGGAAGGTATAACATAACACTTCAGGGGACAGATGTTTACAGGGGACAGGAAGGTATAACACTTCAGGGGACAGATGTTTACAAGGGACAGGGAGGTATAACACTTCAGGGGACAGATGTTTACAGGGGACAGGGAGGTATAACACTTCAGGGGACAGGGAGGTATAACACTTCAGGGGACATATGTTTACAGGGGACAGGGAGGTATAACACTAAAGGGACAGATGTTTACAGGGGACAGGAAGGTATAACACTTCAGGGGACAGATGTTTACAGGGGACAGGGAGGTATAACACTTCAGGGGACAGATGTTTACAGGGGACAGGAAGGTATAACACTAAGGGGACAGATGTTTACAGGGGACAGGGAGGTATAACACTTCAGGGGACAGGGAGGTATAACACTTCAGGGGACAGATGTTTACAGGGGACAGGGAGGTATAACACTTCAGGGGACAGGGAGGTATAACACTTCAGGGGACAGGGAGGTATAACACTTCAGGGGACAGGAAGGTATAACACTTCAGGGGACAGGGAGGTATAACACTTCAGGGGACAGATGTTTACAGGGGACAGGGAGGTATAACACATCAGTGGACAGATGTTTACAGGGGACAGGAAGGTATAACACTTCAGGGGACAGGGAGGTATAACACATCAGGGGACAGATGTTTACAGGGGACAGGGAGGTATAACACTAAGGGGACAGATGTTTACAGGGGACAGGAAGGTATAACATAAAACTTCAGGAGACAGGGAGGTATAACACTTCAGGGGACAGGGAGGTATAACACTTCAGGGGACAGATGTTTACAGGGGACAGGGAGGTATAACACTTCAGGGGACAGATGTTTACAGGGGACAGGAAGGTATAACACTTCAGGGGACAGATGTTTACAGGGGACAGGAAGGTATAACACTTCAGGGGACAGATGTTTACAGGGGACAGGAAGGTATAACACTTCAGGGGACAGGGAGGTATAACACATCAGGGGACAGATGTTTACAGGGGACAGGGAGGTATAACACTTCAGGGGACAGGAAGGTATAACACTTCAGGGGACAGGGAGGTATAACACTTCAGGGGACAGGGAGGTATAACACTTCAGGGGACAGATGTTTACAGGGGACAGGAAGATATAACACTTCAGGGGACAGATGTTTACAGGGGACAGGGAGGTATAACACTTCAGGGGACAGAGGTTTACAGGGGACAGGAAGGTATAACACTTCAGGGGACAGGAAGGTATAACACTTCAGGGGACAGGAAGGTATAACACTTCAGGGGACAGGGAGGTATAACACTTCAGGGGACAGATGTTTACAGGGGACAGGGAGGTATAACACTTCAGGGGACAGATGTTTACAGGGGACAGGGAGGTATAACACTTCAGGGGACAGGAAGGTATAACACTAAGGGGACAGATGTTTACAGGGGACAGGAAGGTATAACACTTCAGGGGACAGGAAGGTATAACACTAAGGGGACAGATGTTTACAGGGGACAGGAAGGTATAACACTTCAGGGGACAGGAAGGTATAACACTAAGGGGACAGATGTTTACAGGGGACAGGAAGGTATAACACTTCAGGGGACAGGAAGGTATAACACTTCAGGGGACAGATGTTTACAGGGGACACGAAGGTATAACACTTTAGGGGACAGGGAGGTATAACACTTCAGGGGACAGGAAGGTATAACACTTCAGGGGACAGGGAGGTATAACACTTCAGGGGACAGATGTTTACAGGGGACAGGAAGGTATAACACTTCAGGGGACAGGGAGGTATAACACTTCAGGGGACAGGAAGGTATACCACTAAGGGGAAAGATGTTTACAGGGGACAGGAAGGTATAACACTTCAGGGGACAGATGTTTACAGGGGACAGGGAGGTATAACACTTCAGGGGACAGATGTTTACAGGGGACAGGGAGGTATAACACTTCAGGGGACAGGGAGGTATAACACATCAGGGGACAGGGAGGTATA
Source organism: Cepaea hortensis (assembly GCA_963921405.1). NCBI lineage: Eukaryota > Metazoa > Mollusca > Gastropoda > Stylommatophora > Helicidae > Cepaea > Cepaea hortensis. Next base: position 49,689,079 of record OY992894.1, on the reverse strand, counting down.
ACACTTCAGGGGACAGGAAGGTATAACACTTCAGGGGACAGGAAGGTATAACACTAAGGGGACAGGGAGGTATAACACTAAGGGGACAGATGTTTACAGGGGACAGGAAGGTATAACACTAAGGGGACAGATGTTTACAGGGGACAGGGAGGTATAACACTTCAGGGGACAGATGTTTACAGGGGACAGGGAGGTATAACACTTCAGGGGACAGATGTTTACAGGGGACAGGGAGGTATAACACTTCAGGGGACAGATGTTTACAGGTGACAGGGAGGTATAACACTAAGGGGACAGATGTTTACAGGGGACAGGAAGGTATAACACTTCAGGGGACAGGGAGGTATAACACTTCAGGGGACAGGGAGGTATAACACTTCAGGGGACAGATGTTTACAGGGGACAGGGAGGTATAACACTTCAGGGGACAGGGAGGTATAACACTTCAGGGGACAGGGAGGTATACCACTTCAGGGGACAGATGTTTACAGGGGACAGGAAGGTATAACACTAAGGGGACAGATGTTTACAGGGGACAGGGAGGTATAACACTTCAGGGGACAGATGTTTACAGGGGACAGGGAGGTATAACACTTCAGGGGACAGATGTTTACACGGGACAGGGAGGTATAACACTTCAGGGGACAGATGTTTACAGGGGACAGGGAGGTATAACACTAAGGGGACAGATGTTTACAGGGGACAGGAAGGTATAACACTTCAGGGGACAGGGAGGTATAACACTTCAGGGGACAGGGAGGTATAACACTTCAGGGGACAGGGAGGTATAACACTTCAGGGGACAGATGTTTACAGGGGACAGGGAGGTATAACACTTCAGGGGACAGGGAGGTATAACACTTCAGGGGACAGGGAGGTATAACACATCAGGGGACAGGGAGGTATAACACTTCAGGGGACAGGGAGGTATAACACTTCAGGGGACAGGGAGGTATAACACTTCAGGGGACAGGGAGGTATAACACTTCAGGGGACAGATGTTTACAGGGGACAGGAAGGTATAACACTTCAGGGGACATGTTTACAGGGGACAGGGAGGTATAACACATCAGGGGACAGATGTTTACAGGGGACAGGGAGGTATAACACTTCAGGGGACAGATGTTTACAGGGGACAGGGAGGTATAACACTTCAGGGGACAGGGAGGTATAACACTTCAGGGGACAGATGTTTACAGGGGACAGGGAGGTATAACACTTCAGGGGACAGATGTTTATAGGGGACAGGGAGGTATAACACTTCAGGGGACAGATGTTTATAGGGGACAGGGAGGTATAACACTTCAGGGGACAGATGTTTACAGGGGACAGAGAGGTATAACACTTCAGGGGACAGGAAGGTATAACTCTTCAGGGGACAGGGAGGTATAACACTTCAGGGGACAGGAAGGTATAACACTTCAGGGGACAGGGAGGTATAACACTTCAGGGGACAGGGAGGTATAACACTTCAGGGGACAGGGAGGTATAACACTTCAGGGGACAGATGTTTACAGGGGACAGGGGGGTATAACACTTCAGGGGACAGGGAGGTATAATACTTCAGGGGACAGGGAGGTATAACACTTCAGGGGACAGGGAGGTATAACACTTCAGGGGACATATGTTTACAGGGGACAGGGAGGTATAACACTTCAGGGGACAGGAAGGTATAACACTTCAGGGGACAGATGTTTACAGGGGACAGGGAGGTATAACACTTCAGGGGACAGGGAGGTATAACACATCATGGGACAGATGTTTACAGGGGACAGGGAGGTATAACACTTCAGGGGACAGGAAGGTATAACACTTCAGGGGACAGGGAGGTATAACACATCAGGGGACAGATGTTTACAGGGGACAGGAAGGTATAACACTTCAGGGGACAGATGTTTACAGGGGACAGGGAGGTATAACACTAAGGGGACAGATGTTTACAGGGGACTGGAATGTATAACACTTCAGGGGACAGATGTTTACAGGGGACAGGAATGTATAACACTTCAGGGGACAGGAAGGTATAACACTTCAGGGGACAGATGTTTACAGGGGACAGGAAGGTATAACACTTCAGGGGACAGATGTTTACAGGGGACAGGAAGGTATAACACTAAGGGGACAGATGTTTACAGGGGACAGATGTCTGTGGGGAACAAATGTTTACAGGGGACAGATGTCTGTGGGGAACAAATGTTTACAGGGGACAGATGTCTGTGGGGAACAAATGTTTACAGGGGACAGATGTCTGCGGTATGAATTGTTGGACCTTCACATATTCTATGTCGTGGCATAGTGAGGTACATGATTAGTTCCCTTTCCTTTTTAAATAATTATGAACATTTATCTGCTACACATTTTATGATGCTATCTGGTTCAACCACAGATCCTTACTTGGTGAGGCACTGTCTTGGTAAGCCAGCTCACTAACCACTGTACTGTTGTATAGTATCATGTTAATAAAAAAAAATGTTTCCATATCCTTTACAGGACATTGCTGTCAACATCAGCATCTTTCAGCTGATTGTTGATTTCTTGGCAAGATTACGCTCAGTAGTTTGCCATTGCTTTCTGAGCGGCCGGCTCACATACCCTGTAAGTTACCGACGCGATTCGAACCACTGCTGATTCTCACCGTCGTTACGTTACCTACGAGAGTATACGAGATTACGGAGAAAAGTCGCTAACCTCTAGGCCAGTAATAGTAACCTATAAATGTATAGCCAGTTACATGGTACAGAATGGGTTAAGTATTATATAATGCTGCAAATTATTGTACCAGAGTGATACTGGGACCCATCAGAGAAGCAGATAATAGTAACAATGTAACTTACCATGTTTGTTAAACAGGTAGATTGAAACAATAGCAAAGCCAGAGCTACTGAAGTCACAGCCCATGAAAAATACACAGAAACAAGTAAAAACAGCAGATAAAAGACAATATTTTGATGGCTTAGCAGAAGAGGTAGAAATAGCAGCAGTGAAAGGCAGCCTCAAGGACCTTTACAACACTAGCAGGAGAATATAACCATGTTTATTTATCAGAAATGATACTGGGAGGAGCGGCTGGCCGAGTGGCTAGAACGCCGGACCCTCCTTCGGGAGACCCGGGTTTGATCCCTTGGTAAGGTGTGGGATTTTTTTCTATCGGGGCAAAAAGAAAATCCTAACCTGCACAGTTCGTGGCGACTGCACAAGCCAGGTGGCCTTTATTCCTCAGGCTCAAAGACCCCTCTGCCATACACCGCAAGGTACTATATTGGCAGTAAATGACAGTGACAGATACTGGGAAAATCCTCATCAACATTGACGATAAAACTAAAACTGTTGATTTCTACATGTGCTTTATTATTCTGTTTCAGGTGCCAAAGCTCATGGTCCACGAGGCCCCAAAAGTGATTTCTACATGCTGCCCCGATCTTCAAGAGTCCTGGGTCTCAGGGCAGCTTTGTCTTGTAAATATGTACAGGTAATCCAGCTGCAAACACTGTGTACCAGTCATTATTGAGTTCAGATGGGTCAAGAACCAACATCACAGCACAATGTACCAGTCATTATTGAGTTTAGATGGGTCAAGAACCAACATCACAGCACAATGTACAAGTCATTATTGAGTTCAGATGGGTCAAGAACCAACATCACAGCACAATGTACAAGTCATTATTGAGTTCAGATGGGTCAAGAACCAACATCACAGCACAATGTACAAGTCATTATTGAGTTCAGATGGGTCAAGAACCAACATCACAGCACATGGGGGGGCAGTTCCGTGTGTGCTCTGCCATTTTCTGAGACCTGTGGAGCTCATACTCTGTGCTGTGCTTTCCGCAGGCCGCTGTTCTGACAGAGAGCAATCCCTGAGAGATAAAACCTGGTGCAGTAAAGTCATTGATCCTGTTGAATTTAAACCTTTATGGCCATGAAGTGTACTTGTTTATTTTCTTGTTTTTCCAGAGTAACATTCTTAAAGAATGATTAAATATGATTGTCATTGCTGAATGCTAATAATAGTGGTGTAGAGAAATTGTATTAGGTCTCTAGTGGGCATTTTTTCTGGTGCAAGAGCTAAGGGCTTCTTTGGTTTGAAAGAGATCCTTGACATATCTTTAATTGACATTTCATTCTGCACTCTGGATAAAACCATAGGTGCTGGATTTCTCCCTTAGGAAATACCATCTCTTAGTGAAAGTATATGTAATCACATTTCAGTTGTCACCCAGGGTGGTGTGAAATGTTAGGTCTTCATAAAGTAGAACAAAACACACAAGTAAAGGGCCTGTTTTACACACCTTGATTGGGCATTCAATGCTAGCTCCATGTTTTTATAGACCCGTCTGCAATCAAAGGGTGATGTTATCATGCTAGCTGCCTTGTCTTCCTACGTCATTTCCTGGTGCTCGTTTTAGACAAGAGTTGACTTGTGAGGCCAAGTCAATTTTAAACATCTACATTGATGCTAATTCAAACCCATGACTACTGGACTAGCAGGCAGGCGTGCTGGACATTGCACGACCTCATCTCCCCTTCATATAAAGTAGGTCATCTTATGGAGTCTCTGTGGCGAAGTGGTCAAGCTGTTTGACTCGGGCTCTGAAGGTTGTGGGTTCGATTCTGGGCCGCATCCTTCAGTTCACTGAACTTAAATTTTTCGCAGACTCCTGTGGGTCATCGCTAGAGCTACGGAGTTTGTGCTTTGTGCGACGCTTTACGTGCTTAGGGAATAGGGCGAGCCATATGGGATAAAACCCGATGCAATGACTTTTAAGTGACTTTAAGGTCATCTTATGAGGTGGGATGCTCAGCTGGCTCTGGCCATGGGGTTTACAGGCGCAATATGTAACCCCACATACCGCACTTATAACACGACTGCGGGCGATTTGGCAGCAGACTGCGGGTTTTCATACAGCTACTGAAAAACTACTGAATGTAAACTTGTCAAGAAATTGCAAACAGCCAAAAAATACTGCTGAGCAAGGTCAATGGTGCCATGAGCTGCATGAGCCGGTGCATTGTTCTGGAGCATATGAACGTCTGGACAACGTCCCATGTCTTTTGTATTTGATGCCTTGTAACTTCTGGAGAAGGCTCTGGTGGTGCGTGGGGTTGATAATACGGCCAAGAGGGAGGTAGTTGGAGGAATTTGATAATGCAATGGGCCTCTGTTTTGTCCATGATGCTGCTGTGTTCACACTTACATCAGTTGCCCAACAATTCTTTAGGGATTGGAACAGATAGAACAACAAAAGTTAAGGCTTGAAGAGCATTCATATTTCCTGTGACAACATTAATGTGCAGTTTGGACATTTCAAAACCCAGCTGAAAAGCATATTCGTGCCTTTGAATATAAGTGTATCAGAGGAGTATTTTAAATTCATTGAACAGATAGGAAGACATTGGACAGACAAGAACACATTGGGCAGAGAGAAAAACAGACAGATCTATTCAACAAGAACTCACCACAGAGGAAGATGGGTTATTAAGACAAACAAAATTGTGAAAAATTCTGGACGTGTAAAGGAACACTATTGAGTGAGATGTACCGGAGAACAAAGAAGAGGAAGATCACAACATAGATATATTCAAAATGGGATAGATCGCTTGCATGTAGGGACAGAACATCTGGCCTTTGATAGAAAATATCAAGACATGGGGGTAATGTCCTGCTCAGGGCAAGCCAGCAGAAGAGGGATGGTTGGACAGACACGTCTGAAGATGCCTTCTTGTGTACAATGTTTTATCATAGTGAAATTGTGTTTTATTATCTGCTCATTCTTCTACATAATGTAAGAAATAATTGGTTAAATAACTGTTTTAACATAATCTGTTTGAATTAATTATTGTCACAACAAAATGAACTAAGCCTTAGTTATGTTTGAAGCATTTTCCTATTCTCTTCATTATGTGTGTACACATCGTGCCTGGTAATCAGAACAGGAAATTGCTTGAAATGTGACCATTTAGTTTATGTTGTTGTACCTAAATAGACCAGGATGTTTTTGGACACAGAAGTCACAGGGCTTGCACAATGAACTAAAATAATTGACCCTATTGAATCATTGGTTTTTACTTCTTTATTAACTCTTTTCTTGTTATTTGCTCAACAGAATGACCTTATCATTGTAGACAACTTCGATATCCCTACATCTGAACCAGAGGTAAGAGGTGTCTTGGAGTTAGTTTTGATTAAAATATGAAAAGATTGTGAGATTTATTCAATCAATAAAGTGAAATTCATTTGGGATAGCTTTATACAGATGTATGCATTGTCATGGCATAATAGGGAGTCAACACACGAATTGATCCATGCAGTCGATCACAATTTGTGGAGGGACATGATTGCCCACGCAAGCCAGCCAGCCAGACACTGGATGGTGATATATTTGCAGATATGTCTTTGTCTTTCTTCCCGTTTTAAAATGTGTATTCTTGTACCCTCATCATCAACACCTTGTGCCATATATATTGAAAGGCAGAAGATCAAAAAATAGTTCAGCCACCTCGTTGAATGCAACACCATCAGTTACCAGCACTGGCGCTACATCAAAGAATATCTGATACAAGAGCCAGAGGATGCCTGAAAGGACATTGTACAGTCTCACGGAATGACACTATCCAGTGCTACCCTCGAGCCCTGTAACGTCAACTATTCCCCTCCACAATGCTTGACAGAAAAAGGGCCAGGTGATGATGGTGATTCTTGTATCCTACTCATGGAGCAGAACGTCAGTCCCATCATGATCCACTAGAAAGATTCTCAATCTTTTACGTTTCTTATCAGTATTTTAATATCCATGACGTGATGACTTCAGTGTCATGTGTCCAGCTTTGTGTTGGTAACTCCTGGCTCTCCTTCCAGGCACCATGCCTTCCATCACCGTTGTTTCCTAACCACTGGCATTTAATATGGCCTAAGTCTTGCATTGTCTAGAGACCTGCTGCTTATGCCTCAGTTTTCTTCCATGTTCAGATGATACAGCATGTCAGTATTTTTCTTCAGTTTGTGGAATGGTTTTCTTGTTTATTTGTCATAATTATACAAACATTCTTTTCTGTTTTCACTTTTTGGTGACTTGTGTAGCATTTCAGTGAGTGTGGAGAGAAAGTGGAGGAAAAGCCAACTATCAAATATATACAATTTGCATTATTGAATTTTAAAGAGAATGAACTCATTTTATTTTCACAGGGTTAGGGATTTTGTACACAAGCCAGGCTAACGTTCTCCATCTTGCTTTTCACTTTACACAAACTGATTGGCACCTTGCCATCCTTACAGATGATAGTTAGTAAAATGGGGTTATACCTCTTCATAACACAAAGGCTGGGATGAATGAGACCATGTGTTGCCCATGCAGTATGATCCCTCTCTCGGCCTGTCTAGTTTACTCAAGAAGAAAGGTAACACCAAGACGTCTGGAACAAGACAAGCTGCCGGATCAGCAAAGCAATGCTCTAGCTGTCCGTCTATCAGAGCTTCCATCCTAGACCAGTTGCCAACCAAGGCTTAGGGCCTGGTCTGCACTGCCATGACATTTAGTCTTTAGGCTGCACTAGGGTAAGGCTTGTACCCTCACAATTGCACTCCTCTGCCCGAAGCCGTTGGCACAATGTGGGATGTCAGGTTTGGTGAGCGCCACCCAACATTCAGCGTTAACAGAAAGCAGGTAGTACTGTCTACTGTCATACGGTAGCTCAGTCATGTCTAAGACCTGACACAAGCTAAATACTGTCAAAAACTGTCATTTACTGCCTATTGTACCTTGCGGTGCAAGAATGACAAGAGCCTGAGGAATTAGGCTAGGCAATTGTTCTACCATTGTGTGCATCCACCTGGTTGCGGATGGAGGAGTGGCTTCTAGATGCAGAGTTTAGCCATAAATATGTTCAGTAAGTTGTTCAATGCAAGTGGTGATCATTGAGAGGAGGCAGGTTAGCCGGTGGAATGACTATCTATAAAATACCTCACACCTCTATCATATACATGTGAGATTTTGAAAGGATTAGGAATTGAGCATGCAGGCGGCCTCTTTCAAACATTCTGTCCATTGTTGCTGCTGTGACATTGGAAATATGTATTATTAAAATACAAAGTGAATGGTAGAGACTCATTGACTGAGACTTCTTAAAGAAACAAATCACATAAAGTGAATTAAAATACTATTCTTTTTTTTTTAAAACTCCACAGTGGTTGCAGGAATTAACTGATATCAGATTCTGGGGTTATTCTGTATTGTTTGTTGATGAGTGAGTATATTTTCTATAATAACTGCATATCTTTATTTGTCATGTGTCTGTTACTTTTGATCATCTTTGATGTTAGGAGGATCAGTGTAATTGTCAATAAGAGCACTGAAGACGTGAAAGTATGTATACAATCCTGCATGTATTATCTGAACATTAAAAGAAAAAATAAATCTAAACAGCACAAAAAAACAAAAGCGATGGGGATGGTGGCATCTGGTCAGATTGCAGTTCTTAGAGATAGAGGGAGAAAAATACTGGATGGGATGACTGAGTGGAATTGAAGATGATGAATAATACCAAGAATAGCGAACAAATATTTGTGGGAGAGCATGGCCATTTTCCCACCAGATATTTATAAAGTTATTTCTTTCTTTCTTATTCTTTTCTCTTCTACCCTGGAGGGTTATTTTGGCATATCTTGATTTGCTGGACCTTCATCTCCTGTGTTGGCACCTGAAGTTGTACAGGAACTTCTATGCCTCTTTGCTGACACTATCTTGGCCGCTGGCAATATCTCCCAAGTTGGCTAGGCTGAAAGGTAAAGTCCACATTAAAGATGGATTCCAGTCTGCTGCCTTGGGAGTTGTCAGAATATCATGTTTTAAGGTGGCAATGTCCTGCAAGACAAAATTTGTAAGATGCACCAGAGAGAACAAAACTTTGGACAGTGGTATGATGATTCAACAGATATCGTGCATAAGATTATATTTATATAATGTTCATTTTGTCCTTTTCATTCAAGACAGGTCATTGCAACAGTTGGTGTCCTGGAGCGCAGCTGTAGCAAAGCACTTGATATGTTTCTTATAAGTGATAGTTTCTTTGGCAGTTATTGTTTGTGATGAACTCTCTTTAGCACCATTACCAAGATTGTTTAATGTTGTACATTAAAGCGAGTTCACTTGAGTTGTGGTGAATTGATGATGGTTTGATCTTTTTGTTTTTCTATCATAGGATCACCTTTAACATTTAGGCATTGTGCTGATTAGTAGCAAAAATAAACACGAAGGGCACATTGACACGTTGAGGTATTTATATCTATAGTACTAGCCCCATATTTGTAGGCAGGTTAGCACTGGCTGGGTGATCTGATCCATTTGTAAAGACTCATTTGAATGTTTATCGCTCATATATTTGTAATGTTCATTTCCCATGCAGCACGGATATCATGCCAGAGAACATGGCCACTGCTGTGAGTCAGGTTCGTGGATTGAGTATCATGCCTGCATATGGTAAGAAATTCACCTCTATTACATCTTTATCTGATAAGACATTCTTGCAGGGAATCAGGAGTTTATCAAGTAACAAACAGCATGCTGAGAAATAAAAGTCACTACTTTGAATGGAAGCTCTAAATTTAATTTTTGTCCTTTTCATTAGTTGATCTAATTTGATACAGCTGATTGTTGAGATGGGGATGGATATTTTATTGTGGAGGGGGGGGGGGGAACAGTGGCAGTGGCTTGCCTACTGGCTCAGTGGTTAATTGTTTGAATATTCAAGGTGGGGATTTTTTCGTTGACCTGGTCGACCCAGTGTTAAAACAGGTTGTCAGGATATCATCTGGGAAGTAAAGACCATATCACCCATGCTGATCGGTTTCTGTTGTGTTTCTAGTGACTGTCACTTCCATCGACGATGAACTGTACTTTGCATGCGGGCTCTTGTGTTGGCATTCTGGCAGCAGCCTTATGTATGAACTTGCTTGTGCGCGCTGTTGGGTTGTTGATACTGCTGCCTGTTCCACTCTTCGCATAGGACAGTGAGGGGCAGTTTGTGTGATATTCACTAGCACAGGAATAGAGCATTATGGGGTGATCTTATGCAGTGAAGTTAGAACTGCGACTGACTAACTTATACAATGGATCCTCGCTGGTGCTGGAGTTCATGGGCTGTCCTGGGGCTGTCCTTTGTGGGATCCATGGGAGAAAGTTAGAGCACTTATAAAGATATACATGTATGATTACAGTTACCCTTGTGGGATCTATGGGAGAAAGTTGGAGCACTTATGAAGATATACATGTGTGATTAAAGTCACCCTTGTAGGATCTATGGGAGAAAGTTGGAGCACTTATAAAGATATCCATGTGTGATTAAAGCCACCCTTCACATCATGCAGCTTCACATTTGTGGAGATGTAGCTAGCACATTTGGACTGGAATGGAATAGGCCTAGCTTGGAATGTTTCCTCTGTGGGTTGTCTACTCAAGCCATGGTCTAGAATATGTGAGGGCCTGGCAGACCAACTGCAGTATATATCGTGGGACTACCGTGCTCTCGGCACATTATTATTACAATTGAACTGTTTGTCTTTCATAAATATGTGTTCTGTTCTAGAATAATCACGCGGTTACCTTTTCACCACAGGTCTCAATGTGTATTCAATGTTGAAACATGAAACTCTCGTCCTGACGCTGGCAGCCTTGGAGAAAATTGAAGGCAAGTTGTTGGATGAATGTCACACAACCAAACGGGGGGAAATGTTTGTCAACACACTGAGGCCAGAGGATTTCCGAAAACATCCAAAGGAAGATACTCTAATGCTGAAGCGTTTTACTGTTCCTATAGACACAAAACCTACGCAAGCTTAGAATGCAAAGAGAACTGTTAAATAACATAAAGAACAGATAAGATATTTTCTTCATATTAAGAGACATGGCATGTTGCTATATCTATTCCTCTCCTTCTGCCCTCTATTCCCCATTGGGGCATAGGCCCTCCACTACCTCACACCAGACCCTCCTATCTTTTGCTGCCTCATGTAGCTACCTCTGTCTTCCCCATATAGTTTATCTCTGTCTTTAATTCTTTTCTCAATGTGTTTTTAGGCCTCTCAATATTTTGTTCGACTTGTGGGTTCCAGACGAGGGCATATCTAGTTATACTATCCTCAAGTTTTTGTCAGTGTACCCTATCCAGTGCCAGCATCTCTTCCACACCTCTCGGGTCACTGGAATTTGTTTAGTTCTCTCCAGTGGGTCAATACTATTTTATTAGTCCTGCTATTCTGCACATGCACCAATTAATGAATGTTTGAATGTTTACTGATCCATACAGTAGTGCTGATTTAACATTGGAGCTAAATGCTACTACTGTAGTGTAGGGCAAATGTTATGAGAGGAAGACAATAAATCTTCATAGTCGATTAAGATTTGACAACAAATCTTCAAAGTCAATTAAGATTTGACTTTTTCATTGCTTTGAATATATTGCGAGAATGAAGTCCTATGAAGTACCACTTGTACCTGCAACTGAAAAGGCTCCGGTTATGAAGCTAGAGGAAGATCAACATTGATAGGTTCTGTCAAGGATTCAAGATACTACACAAACTGCCCACACACACACAGAAGAAAGCGAATTTGGCTTACCATTAAAAACTCCAACCTCACTACACATGACAAATATAGACCAAAAGTAATCTTTCCTAAGGGTATCGGTAGTTGATAAATAATGGACATTAAATATATCTTAGCTGCACGTTCAGTATGAGAAAGACCAGTTGACAGTATATGTTGATACATTAAATTGTTGTGTTATAAGTTTGCCATTGTTTTCCCTAATGTTCATCAGTATTTCTTGCAATAGTGACAGCTGTGCATAAAAATATGCAGATACAACTCATCGGGTCATTCATGAATAGAAAACTTTATGGGGGTCTCAATGGCAAGGTCATCTGCCACATCTGCAGAAGGATGTGAGTTTATTTATGGGTTCATCATTCGGTTCATGAATGCACATTTTTAAAGACTCTTGGGGGTGATTGCTGCAGCTGCGGAGAGAAGCCAGGCTATATGGGGTAAAGCCTGGTGCAATGAAGTCGACCCTCTTGCTGTTTTGTTTAGAGGAACTAAACATTTGAGCTTCTTTGTCTCATTAAGAGGTCAGAATGTGAACAGAGAAGAAGAAATGTGTCTGCACCCTTATTGAGAACCATTATAGGTGCTACAGGAAACACCAGTCAACATTTTGTTGGAAAACTGTAGAATGTGAGTTGTGTATAAATGCTATCTGAGATAAAATGTATGCACCAACATCTGACTTTGTTATATTGCTGATGTGTAAAGTACAGTTTAGAGCAAATTGCGGTGTGATCATTTTCATTCATAAACGAAGTTGTTCATCTATTCATTCATTCAGTAGTATGTCTTTTGCAGAACCTCGCTCCCATAACAACCTTCTGGAAAACCTCTCGATCATAAGCAAGATGTCCCATGTCCAATACATCCATCTGGAGATCATCCGCCACATCCTGCACCCATCTTCTCTTTGGCCTTCCTCTTCCTCTCTTCCCAGGCATATACCCCTCCATTATTGTTCTCTCCAAATTTTTGTGACGTTTCAAGTGACCACAATATTTCAATTTTCTTTGTTTTATCGTCTTTAATAGCCAACCTTCAGTATTCAGCTCTTGATGTATGGATGCGTTTGTTCTTTTCTTTACCCAAGATATTCTTAGAACTCGTCTATAACATTTATATTCAAAGGCATAGTAGTTTTATCTGTATGCATTATCTTTGTTTTTGCTATGTTAAGATCTAAGTTGTGATTTTCACTATTCAGTTTGGTTGAGGCTATTATGTTTTTTTATACCAGTCTGTGTTGTGGATAGCAATACTGTATCATCAGCATACCGAATCTCTGGTATGTCATGACCACCGACATTTAGGGCATCATATAGCTCCCTGTTTATATCATCTCTTACATTTCTCATTATATTTTTTGGCGTACAGGTTAAATAAATATGGGGACAGCACATATACCTGATGGACTCCTTGCTTGATGTCAAACCAATCTAATGTCTCGCCATCTATTCTAACTGCTGCTTGTTGGTCTAGATAGAGCATTCTTATGAGTTGTATTAAATATAGTGGAAAGCCCATATTCCTCATGATTTCCCACAGTTTCTGACGTTGTACACAGTCAAATGCCTTTGAGTAATCTACAAAACATGAGAATAGGTTTACATTAAATTCTCTGCACTTCTCTATTATTAAATGCATATTGAGAATGTGATCTCTTGTTCCTCTTCCTTGTCTAAATCCAGCTTGAACCACGTTAATTTCTTCTTCCATTTTCTTATGAAGTCTTCCCATTATGATTTTTAGTAGAATTTTACTTGCATGACTGATCAGGGCAACAGTTCTATAGTTGGTGCATAATTTCAGGCTGTCCTTTTTTGATATTGGAATGAAGATAGCTTTCTTCCAATCTTTTGGCCATATACCATTTCTTCCAATCTTTTGGCCATATACCATATCTTTTTACATAATGCGTGATAGATTTGTGTGCTTTCTTCTCCTCCCGCTTTAATTAGTTCAGCTGGTATCTCATCACATCCAGGTGATTTACCATTCTTCAGGTTCTTTATTCCCCATGCAATTTCATCTGAGGGTTCAGGTTCTGTCTCTGCTGTCATTGGCTCATGTATCTCATTCATATCCTCACTGTCACTCATATCATACATTCCACTGCAGTACTCCTGCCATCTTTCTAAAATTTGTCTAGATTCTGTTAAGGTATTTCCCATCTTGTCACAGATGACATTAAATTGAGGTTGAACATTTCTTGTCAATAACTTCATTTCTTTGAACATTTCGCTATCTCTTCCAGTCTTATGATATCGCTCTATTCTGGTACAGCAATCTTATATATATATTGATTTTTGTCCTTTCTTATTTCTCGAAGATTTATACTTCATCCTGCTGTTAGCGGATTCACCTCCTTTCTATTTCAGTTCCCTTTGTTGGTTTATTTATTGTCTGATGTAATTCACGGCTTAAGTTGCTTTGTCTTGGTTGGAATTAAATCTTTGGCTGCAGTTATCAAGATATTTCTAGCTTGTACTGCCAGTTCATCAGGTATCATTTCCTCTTGTACAGACATCAAGACCCCCAAAAAGATTCCCAAGTCACTCATAGTTTATTTTGTCTATATTATACTTTGTACTTTCATCATCATAAAAATGCTATGCAAACTGCTGTGGGTGACCATGATTCCTGACATCTTTCCCTGCCAAGAGACAAGACTGTCCTGTATACTCTGTCAATCATTCAGGTGCTGTTTCTACAATGAAGGTCGAAGCTCCAGCACTCCTCTTCTCTTACCCATGTGTGTACACTTCTGTTTGTCCATCTCAATGTTGTCTGCCCGCTTGGATCAGTCTACCTTTTACTCACCAGGCTTCAACCCTTCCCTCCAGTATGGTTTAACGAGAGCACTGTGTTTTAATCCTCTCTGTGCCTCCTCTGTAATTTTTCTTGTTAAACTATTGTCCCGGTAGGTTCCATATTTTCACTGTTGTTTAACATTCATCAGTAAAATCACATTTCTGTGGCTTCTAGGGATTTTTTGGCTTGTTTACTAATTATTTGATATTCACAGCCATGTTGCAACCAGTTCTATGTAACATCTGATATTTTGTTTTCTAACGTCTAATCTCAAAGGTATATTGCATAACACGCTCTTCAGGTATAAAATGCAGCTTTTGCTTAAGCTAATGTGATCACGTAATGGATCTCTGGTCTGCTGCTACATTTCTTGCATTGTCCCTTATGACATGCACACTTCCACTTATTCACCTGTCTGTCATACATTCAGTTTCTGTGTTGTGCAAGTTTAATACCTTACACATTCTGTTGTACTGTGTTCTGCAGATTTCTTCCTTTCTTGATATATCAAGAAGGCACAACTGTTAAATGCCAGAAAGTTAACCCAGCATTGATACTTTAAATGGGTTAGTTTGGAAATTTTTTTTACAAAAATCAGTTACTAATATCATGCCCTAATCACTTGAATAGCAAGAATAGGCAGCTAGCCTTCTTTGAAAAGTGTGAAAGTTACACGGTCACGAGTAATGTAATGTGACTGGAGATTACTGCCAAGGAAAATAATCAGGGAGAGAGGGACAAAAAAAAAAAAAAACCACACGTAGGTAGATCGAACCAATTTCCTTGAGATAGAATATGTCTAGAAGAAATAAAAAACAAAACAGTTGCATGTCCTTTAGAGGACATCACAATCAACCTCAGCATTTTGTGACTGTGATTTACTAGACAAGTTTAAGTCAAGTAGTTTGCCATTGCTTCCTGAACAACTGACACTCATACCATTGCTAACAATCACCACAAGATGGTTTGCTTGTGAACCTGGGATGCAAGATTGTGAAAATCATCCACCTCCCTTAGCCACAGACACGTATGTTTTTGTATACCTTGCACAAATTCATGCCAGAGAAGGGTGTGCCTACTTCTGTGTTAGAAAACAGCCTAATAGGTGCAACTTACTGCCTTTGACAAGGGAAAGAAGTGGTCACTGAACTTGTGTGTTTACATGCGTGCCAGACAATATAGCAGTTACACAAGGAAACTGGTTGTGGTAGAGAAGCAGCAGCTGAAGGGGAGAATCAAATGTAGGATGTATAAAAGAATCAGCAGGTGTGGAGTGAAGAGACAGCAAATAAATCAGCCCTTTGAAAAACTTTGATTACAAAGAAAATGAATTGCCAAATAGTATTAAAAGAACAAATATTTTGTTCAAATTAAACGACATGACAAATTGCTATGAGAGTCACTACTAAAGTAAGCTAGGACCTTTTTACATGCCTTGAGACTGGTATACAGTGCTGGCCCCATATTTGTTTACCATCAGCGCACATAAATGATGATGTCAATATCCTGTCAGCCGTCTTTACTTCCCAAAGCATTCTCTGGTACACATTTTAAGCTGGGCCAACCTGGTTAATTTTTAAAAATCCATCTTGATGTGGATTCAGTCACATGACCGCCGAGTCCTCAGGCAAGTGCACCACTGTGGTTCTACTATTTAATTAGTTAGTTGCATATCCTTTACAGAATATAGCAGTCAACCCCAGCATGTTTTGGCTGTTCGTGATTGCTGGGCAACTTTACGTTCAGTACTTTGCCATTGCTTTCTGAATGACCGGCATCAATACCATGTAAAAAAAAAAACCACAACGCTGTCTGCTGCCAAATCGCCCACAGCTGTGTCTCGAACACAGTATGCGGGATTATGAACTGTGTCCATAATCCCTTCCCCGTGGAGTCTATAGGAACCCAATTAACAGAGGAGGAAGACAGTCAATCAACGAGGGAAGATATCAAGAAATTGGTAGGAAAATATACAGACTGCTGGAAATCCGAGACAGCTGGCTTTTGAGGCAAACATGGCTAGTGATTTTGGAAGAAAACCCATGTGGTCATAAAAGGAAAGGGGAAAGTATATATTGGGTCAGCACTTGTAGAACTGGAAAGCAAAAAAGAAAACAGATGCTATGAAATAAATATGTAGGACCAACTATGCATCTGTTACTTCTTACTGTGGGACGCAGAGGTGTTTCCAAGGCACCAGGGCCGGGTTATATACTGGCCAAGACCTATTGACGCGTCCTCGTCGAACGTCCTGGGCAACAGGTCCCTTTGGGGTCCTGGCTAAAGTCAGTAGGATCGCCGATTCCTCCGAAGTCGGAGAGTGTCTGCCTGTACGGCGAGGAACCACCAGTCTGCACACCAATAAGCCAGACATGAGACAACGGATACTCACGCAAAACTCAGGTCCTGTACGACATCACACTGATGTTGGACAACAGGATGCTTTCATCCGACATACAGGACTTCACGTTGGAGCTCAAGCCAACGAACACAAGCAAGCAACTTCTTACTCCTCAGTGGGTACCTTGGATGTTCCTGAAGTCACTTGTATCATTCAATGAAGCAACAGATACAAAAATATCAAGAGTCATTAGCCAAGCCTGGCTTATGCAGCAAACTATTGAAACCATTTAGAGCTCAACAACCAGTGCACACACACACACACTTGTTCACGTTAACACCAAAACATGCACCCACAGAATCTTGCTAGTATAAAAATGATTTAATACAGCATGAAATAAAACCTCTTTGTTCATTAGTGCAATAAAAACAGCAGTACTTGTATCATAATAATGTAATATTGCTAATATAACAAAAGATGGATACAACTAAGCCTGCCAGATCCACACATACATCATTTCTGGGGTGTACAGTTAATATATGAATTGTGAACAAATGTATTTAACAATTATTTAGGCTGATTCCAAGAAAATGAAATGAAAATCCTCCTCAGCATCCACATACTGTTACATTGCCTGTGAAACACTGACTCTTCTGGGTCTTTCACCTAGCAGTTTAATTTCTGGATGGTAAAATTGAACATCTACAAAATAATAACAGATGGTATTTCCTGAACTCTTTGTACAAATGTTATTATGACATCTATTTATTGCAAGCTCATAATTTATTCAGATTATATGGCTGTCTTCAACATCTGATGGCTCAATACAACTGATCTTCCAAACCAGGTGATTGCATAATTTATGGCTAGATTTCATGAAAGAAACCACACGGAGGCATTTCGTAATTCTGGTTACATTTGCGAACAGCCCATCGCAGATCATATCTAGGCTTGTCTGATGGGACAACATATGAGTTCGGCACAAACATCTTATGGTTGAGCTGCAGAAGATAAACAATATATATTATCATTCACCTGTGAGATAAACATATAAGCAAAGTTAAACATATAAGCAGAGTTAAAGAAAATCCCATGGCAGCTGCTACCAAAGTGTCGTGAAATCACGAGGTTTCATATATACACAGTGAGATAAAGTGAGCAGCTCCCTTTTCTTCCAGAGAAATCTCAAGTGTCCTATTCACACAAGGTGGTCAACTTAGAGCCAGTGGCAAAATGTATCTTCAACTGGTAAGTGACCTCCGACTCTGCGCAGGTAAGCCAGGAAACTACCATGGTGCCAAAAAGTAACAGTAAATGCAGGAAGAATGCCATAAGACAAAGAACATTTGTGTGTAATACATCCTTGGTCATGGATGTCAGAATCCACGGTTTAGGATGTGACACGTGGACCCTGAAATACCAGGATTAGGCAGATGTGAGAGGAGTCGTAGCTGAGAGGTAGTGGTGTCCACCTCAGGCACAGCACTGACCAGGTTCCATGTCAGCACAGGCCTGGGCATGTGTCCAGGAACTATTGGTTATCTAATGAGATCACACACCTCCCTGGTTTTACTGGGGTGGATATGGAAGAAAAACAGGAGGTCCTTGTGCAAGTTGAGCATGTCAAAAATCTTACAGCAGTTAGATATTGCAAAGAGTAAGCTGTAAGGCCACTGACCTGGCATAATTTCTAGGCAAGAAAACCTACCCACAGGTGGACAGAGCCCGTTATCTTTGACGGAATCTATCTTGATGAAACATACAAATACATACCAAAGTCATACACGCTGATCTTTGAAGTGCATAACCATGTGTGATGCACTCCCCTCAAAATAATAACAATGAAGAAAGAGAAGACAAAGAAACATGTGGATCCTGTATAGAATGATAAGAAAAAGAGCTAAGAAGTCACATATCCAAGTCATGTAGGAGGAAAATTCACACAAACAGATATTACCGACATCACATTTAAGACAATCATCTTGGTTTTGGTCATAAGTAATCTCTCATGAATGCTGTGACAACCAGGAAGACTGGGTATCACAGACAGAAATGCTGAATCTGTTGGCAAAGTGGCACAGAAGATTGGCCGTGGTCAATCTTATAAAGAAATCAGATGGTTGCACAGAAGATTGGCCGTGGTCAATCTTATAAAGAAATCAGATGGTTAGTTAGTTAGTTAGTTGCGGTTCCAACTTCACAGCAACGGGTCGTCCCCATTATGCTCCGTTCCTGTGCCAGTGAATATCACACAAAACGCTCCCCACTGCCCAATGTGAAAAGTGGAAAAGACAGGAGTCTCGACAAACAACAGCCCGCACAGATACACTGTGCATAATGCCGCCGCCAGAATGTCGTCGATGGCAGTGGCAGTCAACCAGAAGCTCAGCAACCACGCATTTCTGCATAAGGCAAAAACCGGTCAACTCTGGGACATAGCCAGCTGCCATCGCTCCGAACACGCAGTCACGTTCCAAAAAACCTTGGGCAGATTCAAAAGCATTTCACACGAAACTCACAGCTCACAGTGTCGCGCCATGCACTCACTCAGTAGCAGGGCGACGGAACCATCAAGCCTCCTTAGTCGCCTCTTACGACATGCGCGGTAGGCTACAGATCAGATGGTTGTGGGAGGAAATGATCCTTATGTTGTCCAGAATGACATATAATGATGGTGAATGTTTAATAATGCTAACAAGGAGGTAGCAAAGTGGTTAATGCACTTGCCTGCCAACATTGGTCCGGGTGTTGAACCAACCTCCTTATGGTTGGTTGGTTGCGAATCCCCTGGAAGAACTAGTTTTACTTCTTTGGTTTGATGCATCAGCACTTCAGTCCCAGAACAGATTTGCATCTATCAGAGTAAGGTTGGTATAGATTCTTTTCTTTAACCCAGTACCAAAGTACCATCTCCACTTGGACTATGTTGCATGCAGTGCCTTCCTTCCCTCTCTAAGTTCAGCAACTTACAGGGTGTGCAAGACCAGTATTGAAACATCTGCACATAAACATATTTATGTAACCTGTCATACATAATTAAGACTGCAACAAATGTAAAGATCTCAGCACCAGAAGTTACCACTACAGGAAATTATTAGCAGAGCAACATGTTCACAGGTGAGTGATGCACATGTTTGACAGCTGGAGTGACCATAGAAAGAAATGAGTAGCGAGTTATGAGAACAAAAATTCAGTCCAGTGCTACTAAACGTAGTGTGTATGGACTATACTTGAATTCAAAGCGAGCGAGCGCAAAAAATATATAAGAAAAAAGTACTGGAAATATGAAATAAAACTGTCTCAACACAAGCCCTTACCTTAACCTCATCCTTTTTAAGCATCTTACTGTGAACCTCTCTACATACATTGTGACGAAAATCTTCACCAATGGGTGGCTGCATCTTCCATGCTTTCTGGTACATCTGATGGCGTTGGAAAGGTTTTGTTTTATTCAGGTTTCTGGTGTGTGGTGGTTCCTTTCTGGCCATCAACACTGTAAAGCAGACAAATAAGTGTTGCAGTTGATCACAGATGCTATAAAGATTACTCCAATAAATGAAATGCACAAATTGCATCTCCATCAATCTCACAGGATACTAAGACCATGGTCCAAACAGAAAAGTACAAGAACATGGGAGACTATTTAATGAAAATAAGATTTAGTGCCTAGCCAGTTGGAGATTGAATAGAAGCAGTTCTGTGCATTGCTTCACAAGTCTAATTAGACTATACAAGGATAAACTACCACACCAAGTAAATAATCGCTCCTTCCAAATCCATGTGGAAAACAAGCAAACATCATTAACAGCCATTTAACAACCACCCACAGCTAAACACCATTCGAAAGAAATCAACAGTAAGCAACATGATTGAAGAACTATAGTAAAGACACGTGTGACTCCACATATAAATACACGGGTCTGCAATCTGAGCAGTGAAGAACAGAAGTGCAGGAAACAAAGCAAATAAACATACTTATTCAACTAATAGTCTGCTGAAATACAGGCCCTAACATCCATTGCAGTAATGATAGCACAACAAAATGCTACCAGGAGAGTATATTCCTTACTGATGCAATGTTAGTTCTGCCTACCAACAATAGAACAGCAGTAGATACCATCTCACTGTGGCACACACAGACATGAATGAGCAGATACATCAGCTACAGAAACAGAACATGGACCAAATGGAACATTAAACAGACACATGATGATATAGCCACATTTTCATATCCAGGTTATCTGAAAGACCACGTTCAGTATAGCTGAATTGATTGATTGATTGATTTAGGAATCGACATCACAGCATTCGGGGCATTCCCATAAGTGCTCCGTCCCCATCCTCAGCAGCCAGCGAAGAGTTCCAACACCAATAGTACCAGTAGCAATCTGATTATATGTCCGTCTCGCCTTTCCTCTGAGCGTTGAGCGTCGGCCAGATCCTCTCATCACTCTTCGCTGCCTCATTCTTGCCAAACCATGGTAATCCATTTGCTCCTCCGAGGTGTACACGTGCTCCCACAAGGCCGCAACCACTGAATTGATAAGAGCTTTCTTAAACATCCGGCTTGCTGATGCTGAGGTAAGGGGTTCAACCCCTACACCGGACAATTGGACTAAAATGTTGACTTCTCGTCCTTGACTATGGGGCGTAAATTACAAGTACCTCAGAAGTCAGAGTGGGTTCGCCTGATGGCAAGGGAGACTGGTAATAGGAAAAGCTAATCCACATGCAAAAATCAGTCCAGTGCACTAGAAGTAATAGCACATGTATGGACAACGCTTGGTTCAAAGTAAACGAACACAAGACACACAAAAATAAATGACTGTCTGTCTTGAATGAGTGGTCAAAGTTATGTCTATGTCACAACAGACAGCCACACAGACTCAGACTGGTACTGTGCACAGGCAGAACAGACAACCAAACATGTTCAGAAAGACTGTCATGTGTAGACAATTGTGGACTGAACACTGGCCCACAGAAACACACCTATGCAAAGCTACTTGAGTCTCAGTGAAATTTCAACCACAGTAATTTACCAAACAACTAGATATCTCATGAAGACATTGATAAACAAGGAGGAGCCAAAATGTCTTGTGCAAACACTAATTAAAACAATATTGTGCACACATTGCTAAATAATTAGAAACAATTTCTTGTGCAGACACCACTAAACAACAGTAAAACAAAGAACTAGATTTCTTGCACAGACAATGCTAATCAGTAAACAATAACTATATTTTTTGTGCAGACATAGCTAGTGAATACAAATTTCTTGAAAATGTTTATAACCAAGTGCTGACGCCTGGTAATTCAGGACTGAAGTCAAGACAAGTCACTGCCTCAAGCAATGATGTGCATTTAGATAACAAACCACGAGAATGAATGTAAATATACATTTACCTGAAGGATTCCTATTGACGCCTTTAATCCTGTATGGTGGCTGGAAACAGAAGAATGGATGTACAGTTTAACGGTTAATTATGTATATTTATCAAATATGAGGTAGTTTCACAACTCCTGGAATAACCAGATACCGTTTGAATGACTGATTCTGTTTTGAAAATTATTGTTATTAGATGTTAGTGGCCACAGCACTCCTGATGTAGCCTTCTCATTTATTTTTGAACCAAAGTGACAGACGTCTGCTTGAGTGCTGTGCACATAGCATCAGTTTTGAAAATCCATAACTGAACAACATGCACATGTCATACTGTGTGTATTGCTTGAGAAGTTATCCTCAGAGACAATAACTTGGCTTTAGAAAGAGCATATGAAAAATTATGTTTTTGAGTGGCACAAGAGCTTCTGTGAAGTTCATGTTAATGTCAATGAGTCATTTTTTAGTAACCCAGCTGTCTACTGCAGTAAACAAAGGCATAACACTGATCCTACTAGTGAAGCAATACTTGGCAACAATGTGACTGGCATAGACTATCACTCATAGTCATCCAGCCTGGCACCACTTGATTTTTTTCTTGTTTCCTGACCTCAAATCAAAACCAAAAGGGCAGTGATTCGAGGATCAATATCATGAACACAACAATGCAGCCGAGGCATTTTTTTAAAAACATGGGTTTCAGGAACATTTCTAACAGAATGTTGACTAAAATGTATTGTAGCTATAGAAAACAATTTAAAAGACATGTAGTGTAAACTACTGTATTATTACATATTTTTATATAATAAAATTCTGTGAACATTTTGAAACTCTCTCTTACAATCAAACTGTCTGCACATGTGACATGCAACAAGAGCTTTATACATCATGATTAAAAGACACTAAGTACAAAACAAGCAAACAAAACAAATACAAGGAAATCCAGCATTATTTCAAAAGACTACCAAAACACAGAAAATATATTCAAAATAGGTTTAAAAGAACATAACAGAATCTTGTGGTTGTCTTTGAGTAGGATGTTTTGTGTGTTATGGCACGAGGATTTATGCTCTAATGTTCTGATCGTCATGATGTAGCGTACTTGCTAGGTTCGTTTCCTTACCTTGAATAATATGGTAGGCATTATGAATTTCCCAGACAGATTTCTGGTACCTATTCATGATGCTCATTTGTTATCAGTGCCATAAGGGAAGCAATGAATAATAACACTATAGCCTACCACGTGTGACGAAAGAGGTGACCAAAGAGGATCGGTGTGTGACTGACTACCACATCCCATAGAAAACTACTTTAGCTCAAGTTTCCAACCGATCACTAACAAGTCTACATATAACTTGATGTAAGTTGATTGAGGATCTATACTCTATTGAGAGAGAAAAGACACAATGAGAAGGAAAAGAAAACCCACTTAGAAGGGCGGGGTCAAGCTCAGAGCTGCACTGCTCACCAAAATCCCCCAAAAACTTTGGTCCTTATGTCCCAGAAGACAATAAAAAAAAACAGCCTGCCATGAACCTACCTCAGTGTCTGCAGACATTGGTCGAGTTTTTCCACATTCACAATCCCTCATTGCCAGTCTCTTAACTTTCTCGTAGATATCATACAGACCAGCTGGTGAATAGAATATACAATAAAGAACTTTAGGAAAAGAGTTAATTTTTCTAGAAGAAGGTAAAGAGAAGTGAGCATGTTATAAACAGGAAATATAAACCATTCTGTCATGTGTAACAAATATACAAGATTAAGACAAAATGGAATGTTGACACTAAGGGAAGTAACACCAAAATACAAATGTATGTGTTGTCTCCCATATGTATTTATTCTTTCTGAGAGTCTCCATGGCTAAGTGGTTCTGATGTCTGAGAGTCTCCATGGCTAAGTGGTTCTGATGTCTGAGAGTCTCCATGGCTAAGTGGTTCTGATGTCTGACAGTCTCCATGGCTAAGTGGTTCCAATGTCTGACAGTCTCCATGGCTAAGTGGTTCTGATGTCTGACAGTCTCCAAGGCTAAGTGGTTCCGATGTCTGAGAGTCTCCATGGCTAAGTGGTTCCGATGTCTGAGAGTCTCCATGGCTAAGTGGTTCCAATGTCTGACAGTCTCCATGGCTAAGTGGTTCCAATGTCTGACAGTCTCCATGGCTAAGTGGTTCCAATGTCTGACAGTCTCCATGGCTAAGTGGTTCTGATGTCTGACAGTCTCCATGGCTAAGTGGTTCTGATGTCTGACAGTCTCCATGGCTAAGTAGTTCTGATGTCTGACAGTCTCCATTGCTAAGTGGTTCCGATGTCTGACAGTCTCCATGGCTAAGTGGTTCTGATGTCTGAGAGTCTCCATGGCTAAGTGGTTCTGATGTCTGACAGTCTCCATGGCTAAGTGGTTCTGATGTCTGACAGTCTCCATGGCTAAGTGGTTCTGATGTCTGACAGTCTCCATGGCTAAGTGGTTCTGATGTCTGACAGTCTCCATGGCTAAGTGGTTCCGATGTCTGACAGTCTCCATGGCTAAGTGGTTCCGATGTCTGACAGTCTCCATGGCTAAGTGGTTCCGTTGTCTGCCTTGTGCTGTGAACTTCATAGGTTCATTTCTGGGCTCCATCATTCGGTTCACTAGTGTAATTTACTCGGGGACACCTGGGGGTCATCGCTGGAGCTATGGAGTTTGTGTTCTGTGCAGACCGCTCTCTGTAGCAAGAGACCAAGCCATATGGGATAAAACCCACTGCAATGAAGTCGATCCTCTCACCTGAAATTCCTGCTTCTCCCATGTGTTGGCATTATCTCAGCAGTATCTCAACATTGTCCTCCCATGTGTTGGCATTATCTCAGCAGTATCTCAACATTGTCCTCCCATGTGTTAGCATTATCTCAGCAGTATGTCAACGTACAATGTTTGTTTCACTTTCTGTTGTCAACATCTGCTGCAATCCAAATACTTTTTATCTCTAACAAGAGCAGCATAATCACCATCAAAGTTGATATCTTTGTCATTTACTAAACAGCAACACAGAAGATATGGCTATTGTAGCTTGGTCATTAAAGAAACTCATGGAAGGTATAATCCCTGGCAAGAGGCTGACATTCACTGCCTGGAAAAGACTAATTAAAGTAGAGTTGTCCTTATGCAACCCCTTTTAATATGATACATAACACAATATGTCTGCTACCATATTAACACGTTTTAAGTTATGAATGCGGATGCCGCCCCACTTCCCATTTTCCGCCATCCATTTTTGTTAGGTACAAATCTACTTTTTGTGTGGCACTGAATCAGTTAAGAAAGAAAGAAACAATGTTCTTTAGTCATGTAAAGACAAATAAGTTACACAAATAAATTATAATGCTGGATGGCCTCAGACATTGCAAGCAGAATTAACATCAACAGAACTGATTCAGAACACCAAGGAACACCTGTGGGGATAATGAAGCCCACACCATTTGTAAGGGAACATAAAGATGATGTATATTCAACACTATAGAGCGGACACATAGTTCTTAACTAAAAAGGTGGAAACAAATTCAGGCTTTTGAAATATGTGACTTCACAAGACTAGGATGAGTTTCTTGAATGCAAAAATAAAAGACAAATAAGGAATTTCCAGAACAACTCAATAAAAAAAGGTTTCTGCTGAAGGAAATAACAATGAGAAAGAAGTATTTTGGTTGTATCAAATGATGTAACAATCTACTGCAAACATCAATGGTGGGAATAATTGAAGGCAATAGAGCCAAAGGGAATCAAATATATAACCGGACAGACAACATACAAATATGGCCAGGATACAGTCTAGCAGAATGTAAAACGGTGACTTCTGATAACAGTAACTGCTGGAAATGCATTACCACCAAGCTTCACCATGGAGCTGACACTAGATGATAACTTATCATTATTAATAATACAGTTGTGGCAACATACTAACAGTTAAACAGTCAGAGATAAACACAGGTAGTCCCACAACAAACACTTCCATTGGGGTATGAGGTGCCAGGTCTTCACACACTCTAGGTCATGACATAAGGATGGGTGACAAACTCACCTTCCCAGAAATGTCTCAAAACTGTCCGGCAACAATGTGTTGACTCCACAGCCATACCAGCTGGAAAATATAACCCTGCCTCTGCTGGGGATTGAACTTGGACCATTCTCTTGACAAGCAAGAGCACAAACCACTAAGCCACTAATGCTCCGAGATTTGGAAATGCATGAGACAATGAAAACAAGAATGATAAAATACATAAGATACATACAATTGTCAATGGAATCCGAAGTGCTGAATGACTCATCTATCACTCTCTGGCCATTGGTTCCTTTCCTGTTAAAAGCGGATAACAATGAATATAACAGGATATGAAATATGATCCATCTATAGCACTTCATCTGATATATAACGCTGCAGCACACACCCGACAAGATGCAATGAAATATAACAGGCAACAAATTGAGCAAACCATGAGTTTATGGCTTCTTTGTTTAATTCACTAAGTGAATATATTGTTTTGAAAGAATATATGAGGGTAAGTTAATAAGTAAGTCACAAATGGCTGTAGAAAAATAACTAAATATGATAACAACTTGAAACCAGTTTATTTTTATACATACATTGTCCCTTTATTTCTCAACATAATTTCCACCAACATTAATGCACTTATCCCATCGTTTTATCAGTCCTCCCAAACCAGCAGCATCTTTCAGCTGTATGTTGATTTCTTGGCAAGATTACGCTCAGTAGTTTGCCATTGCTTTCTGAGCGGCCGGCCCGTAAGTTACCGATGCGATTCGAACAACTGCTGATTCTCACCGTCATCACGTTACGAGAGTATACGAGATTACGGAGAAAAGTCGCTAACCTCTAAGCCAGGTAATTCAATAATTTTCCCGCAATAAAACAAGCACATCTGCAGTGATAATAAAAAGGTCACAAATTTAAAACAGTTTAAAGAAATACTGCTGAAATAAGATTAGCTAAGAAACAGTACAATTCTATGAAAAACAATGACACATGAATTATGTGCCAGAATATATAAAAGGAAAGTGGAAGGGAAAAAAGAACAAAAAATATGTTGTGAGAATGTTTTTCACTATTCCAAAAATGTCTCATTTAATTACCTTGTAATTCAGATTTTCTCTCTGAAAACTATCACTCGTTAGTATGTTGTGGTCATTAACAAGTGTCAAGCATTCGTTTGGTAGTGTTTCTAGGAGTGCAGTGGCACAGTGATGTGTGCACTTAATTGCTAAGACAGTGGCCTGGAGTTGACCCAGCTTCATAAAAATGGGTACCAGACAATATTCTGAATCTTTTTACTCAATTAGGCATGTTTCTCTTTACAAATACTACTCAACTGGGTATTTTTTTCTTGACAGATACTGCTCAACTGGGCATTTTTCCGTTACAGAATTTGTTGTTCAGCTCGGTATTTTTCTCTTTACAGATATTACTCACCTGGGTATTTTTCTATTTACAAATACTACTCAACTGGGCATGTTTCTCTTTACAAATACTACTGGGTATTTTTCTCTTTAAAGAATTTGTTGCTCGGCTGGGCATTTTTCTCTTCACAGAATTTATTGCTTAGCTGGGCATTTTTCTCTTTACAGATATTACTCAACTGGGCATTTTTCTATTTACAGATCTTACTCAACAGGGTAATTTTATCTTTGCAGATGTTTGTGCAACTGGGCATTTTTCTATTTACAAATATTATTACTCAACTGGTCATTTTTCTCTTTACAGATATTACTCAACTGGACATTTTTCTCTTCACAGATCTTATTGCTCAGCTGAGTGTTTGTCTCTTTACAAATCTTATTGCTCAGCTGAGTGTTTGTCTCTTTACAAATCTTATTGCTCAGCTGGACATTTTTCTCTTTACAAATCTTATTGCTCAGCTGAGTGTTTGTCTCTTTACAGATCTTATAGCTCAAAGAGGTGTTTATATTTTTGTAATTATGACTCCACACATTATTTTTCTCTATACTTCTTCATTTATCCAATATTCTTATTTTTCTTTGGGTGTAACTGTGTTGTGCCTGTTTACTGCAGAGCTGTGATATTTGCGCCTTTAAGCTGACACATCCAACTTCTCCCCGACATTTGTTGACCAGGCTTAGTTAGGTTTTCTCTATAAAACCCTGTCTGTTCACTCAACAAGGTGTTTTCCTCGATTCAAATCTGAGTTATTACTAACTGCTTATTTTCTTCTTTACAAAAACATCCTATCCCTCAGTTGAATGTTTTCTTCTATAAAACAGTGCCTTAACACTGCAACTAATGTTTTCCTCTACACAAAAGTGTCCTATCACTTACCTAGATATTTTCCGCTTCACAAACTTCATACCCGCATCAGTTTCAGAGTCTGAGCAGACATCACTGCAGTGACTGTGTTGATCAAACCTATAATCCTTCTCCTCTGCTACCACAGGGATGTATGAGCTTGCTACAGGAGGATGGCTTCTAGAGTCTTTCTTGGTTTGTGAAGGCTCTTCCCCTTGGTAATGCCAGTCTTCTTTATACTTCTGATGAAGGACACAGTGGAATATTTCAATCAGTTTTTATTTTGTTAGCCGGGTCGTAGTCAGATATGACAGAGCTACCGTATGAAAGTAGACAGTACAGCCTGCTTTCTGTTACCACTGAATGTTGGGCGGCCCTCACCAAAGCCGATACTCCAAGTTGTATCAACGGCTTAAGGTTGAGAAGTGCAATTGGAAGGTTACAAGCTTCATTCTGGTGCGAGGAAATGCAGCCTAAAGACTAAATGTCATGACAAGGCAGACCAGGCCCTAAACCGTAGTCAACAACTGGTCTAGGATCAAAGCTCTGACGGGTGGATAGTTAGAGCATTTGTTGATTAGGCAGCTTCTGCAGCTTGTCTTGTTCCAGATGTATTGGTGTCACCTTTCCTCTGGAATAAATTAGGTAGGCTGAGAGAGGGATCATGCTGCATGAGCAACACATGGTCTGTACAATTCAGCCCAGGCGTTATGTTATGGAGAGGTTATTATGCCTTTTTATTTGTTTGAAGCACAATGTAACAAACTATCGTCTGTCAAGATGGCAAGGTGCCAGTAGTTTTAATGGTCCATATTATGGTAGCACTGTGTCTATGCTTGTGTACCAAAACAGTAGTTTGGGCTTCACAGCATTGGTAGCAGTGTATTTGTTCTAATCCAGTACTGCTCTACGACCATGTTACAGGGCAATTAATATACATATCTTCCTGTATATCCAACAGGAGACTTTTCACTTGTGAGTTTGTCTTGAGTGAAGTTATGTTGGTTCTATTGGCAAAGGAAAAGTGTTTTACAGATAATGCCTGCCACAGGGGTGTAAGTGGTACATCCTCATATATACAAAGTGTCTATGAGTTTGGGGTGGCCAGATGTCTTCCTTGCAGACATCCCCTCCCAGAATAATGAGACAAACCGCTGGTACTTATTTTACATTTGCTGAGTCCCCTGTGGTCTTATTAGTATTTCTTCTTCTACCATGAGATGAATAAGTTGAAGAAGTCCACTGTGGCCTTGTTTAGTCTTTCCTCTTCTACCCTGGGTTGTAAGCAAAAACATAAAAGACCTATTTATGCTATGAGGTATAGCCTCCTATTTTTAGACCAATCGACACTCTATGTGTGATATGGTCAATATTAAATTCCAGGAAATATCATAGTACCTATTTTAGGCTGTCTTCTTCTTCTTAATTCAATTGATATTTATTATCTGCAATGTATAAACTTCACTGCCTTTTTTTAGTTCACTCAGCGGTCAACAGAGTTTATCTTCCACTGTTGTTTCTCTAGGTCAGAAGATTTGTCTATTTGGGGCAGTCTTGGAGTATGTGATCTGCTGTCTGCAGCTCCAATCTACATGTACACATGCTGATTTACCAGGCTTGGTCTACCTGAGAGTACAGATCAAATTTTTGTTTAAATCACCAGCCCAAATAAGATTCCAATATATAACCACTGGCCTGAGGCAAGAGTGTTAGCCCCAATTTTACGCGGTTTCCCACCATGGGTTGTAGGGGCACCCCGTGTTCATGTTTTTAGTCTGGTATAATTGTTCATGCACTGTTCTGATTCACAGAACCACAATTCATTGTAGGATATCATTAAAGCTACATTTAATGTTAGATCAAATATATTAAACAACTGTAAATCAATATAGAAAATATGTAGCAAAAAAAACCAAAACAAACATTTAACAAGATAACAAAAAAATTACCCCTGATCAACTAGGCTTTATATTTAAGCAACATTTGGTTTCTGCACAGAAGAAACAATAAAGAACTAATGTGGCCCGATCATGGCAAGCAAAATCAAATTATTTACCACTAATTACAGTAAATATACTTACATTTCTCAGCCACTGATTTCCATGGTTGCTAAAATTTCCAGCAACAAATTCTGAGCCTGAAAAGAAAGACAATCTTCATTGTGTATATATATACTACTATGTAGTGCTTCTAATCTAATGTGGACAAGGCCCAAGGTTCGGACCGTAATGTGATCAGCATTGCCAGTAGTGGGTTGTGCTCAATCTTCAAAACTTAAATCCCAAAACAACCAAATAAATCAATATGTTTACTAAGTTGTAAAGAAAAGTTAGTTGCATATCCTTTACAGGACATTGCAGTCAACCACAGCATTTTTTGGCTGTTTGTGATGTCTCGGCAAGTTTACGGTCAGTAGTTTGCCATTGCTTTCTGAACAATCGGCACTCATACCATTTTATAAAAACCAACGCGAGGCAGTCTGCTGCGACATTGCACACAGCTCTGTTTCGAACGCAGGTATGCAGGATCACAACCTGCTTCCGCAACCCCTTCGCCACATATACTAAGACTGGGGCAAAATAACTTTTGGAAGGAAAAATTAATACTATAAAACATATACATCATATTGTTAAATGCATGTGAAACATGGACAGTGAGCAGACAAGCTGGGAAACATCTAATGGCAGTGGACATGTGGTTTGTGATGAACATGCTACCATGACGGATGGAAAAACTAATCAGACAGTTCATCAAGAACTAATGAGACAGTTCATCAAGAACTAATGAGACAGTTCATCAAGAACTAATGAGACAGTTCATCAAGAACTAATGAGACAGTTCATCAAGAACTAATGAGACAGTTCATCAAGAACTAATGAGACAGTTCATCAAGAACTAATGAGTCAAGAACTAATGAAAACCATAAACTGATTCTAGAAACTGGACACAGACAAGATATTTTGGACACATTGAAAGGAGAAAAAGACTTGAAAACTCAATGATAACTTACAAAATCTGTGGAAAAAAAGCAAGTGGCAGGCAAACAGATAAATATTTGGATAACTTGGCCACAAAGCATAATGCGACAAGAACACGGACCTGATCTATGACTGATGATTATGTAAGACTGTGAAGGATGACTGTCCTTGCTTGTCAACGTGGCATATGATAACTAAAAATGCATCAAAAAGTGTAAATCTCTTACTCACCGGCACCTTGCCGGCCCATAGTTTGCTACACTGCTTCAAAGAAGGCACAATAACTACAACCCATGTCAGTAAGACCAGGAATGGAGTTATACCTCTCCATTGCACAAAGCCTGGGGTGAATTACAGAGACTATAAGTTGCCCATGCAGCACAATTCCTCTCTCAGCCAGCCTAGTTTATTCCAGAGGAAAGGTAACATGAACACATCTGGAACAAGACCAGCTGCTGAAGCAGCTGGATCAACAAAGCAATGCTCTAAGTGTCCGCCTGTCGGAGCTTCAATCCTAAACTTGCTGACCAAGTCTTAGGGCCTGGTTTGCCCTGCCATGATATTTATTGCAATTTCTTGCACCAGGATAAGGCTTGTGCTCTCTCAATTGTGTTCCTCTGTCTTAAGCCATTGGCACAATGTATGGTGCCGGGTTTAGTGAGCGCTGCCAATTCAGCACTAACAAGAAGCAGGTAGTACCATCTACTGTCATATGGTAGCTCAGTTTAAAAAGTGTAAATATTAATTTATCATAAAGCATCCGATGAATGAGGGCACATCAATGAATAAGGTAGAAAAATCTGTCAAATTCATAAAATTATCATCCTTGTCTTACTTAAAAATTTAAAAAAAACCATAATCCAAACCGTGAGTCAGACCAGGTCTGCACAAACCAGAGGCAGACAACATACCTCTGAGCTACTCTGACCTCCATCCATCATGTGCCATGCCGGTAAGCGTGGGCGGTCGTGATTTGCCATTTCATTCAAATACCGTCGTGGATCAGCTCAGTGTTAGTTAGTCGACAGATCATCTTCATTGCACATCGAACCATTCAGTCCATAAGTGCTCGGATCCCCTCCTCAGCAAATCCCGCAGCGTGTAGCGGCTAACGACACCAGTTCTGTGCTGGTTTATCAATCTTCTTTGGCTA
This sequence comes from Cepaea hortensis, assembly GCA_963921405.1. Lineage (NCBI taxonomy): Eukaryota > Metazoa > Mollusca > Gastropoda > Stylommatophora > Helicidae > Cepaea > Cepaea hortensis. Next base: position 49,656,526 of record OY992894.1, on the reverse strand, counting down.
CCTGCGTAGTTTTCTTGTTTGGCCATCCCTCTTTTAATTTGCTGTTCTCGCAGTCTGGCCATGGTTGTAGATTCACAGTCATCACTTGGTTCACGCAAGTCTTACTTCTCATACAGCATTCAGAATGTCAGCCTAGTCCATGGTGCGCCAGCCCTCCACCGTAGCCCCACCTGCGAGCTTGTCAGCCCACTAATTTCCTTGTACTCCCGCATGCCCTGGCACGAAGATGAAACTAATCTTTGCCAGCCGAGACCGCTTCATAGGCAGCAACCATTCTCTTCGGATCGACACCTCCTCTATCCTCTTGATCATGTTCATTGAGTCGCTAAGGAAACATGCCCTAGTGAATGTCTGTGTCTCAAGCCATGTTATTGCTTTACTTACTGCCATGACTTCCATAGTCAGGCTACTTGTGGTTTCAGTGAAAGCACCAGAGTCCTCCTTCCCAATTCTCCCTCCGGTCCAAGCCGTAAAGGCCCATGACCTTCTCACATGTTGACGACCAACCCATCTGTGTAGATGACAGCATCACCGTCTAGCGAATTCTCGAAAATCAACACTTGTACCTCATCCTCCACAGCAGCCGGATTTTCTTGTCTGTATTTTCTATCTAGTTGGATGGAAACTGTTAACGCAAACACACAACATCCACTGCATAGTGAAATTAGGAAGGTGAAGGGCAGCAGGTTAAAAAGAGGACGGTCGTGGATGAGTCAAGCCTAAGACATTCTTCAACAGGTGTGTTCACTTGAGGACTTAGAACCTGGCGAGGAGTGGGTACAAGTGCCAACAGATTTTTGCACATCCTTTTCAGCTCAATGTGCTTGTCTCTACTATGCCACGTGGTCAAGCCATCCAGGTATTTACTTCTCTGCCTTCCCCTTGTTCTCTTCCCCTCAAGCTTGCCAGTTGTCACCAAGTTCTCCAATTTATTTCTTCTCATGACATGTCCAAAAAATTTTGAATGTCTACGTCTAATTTCTCTAATCAATTTACATTTTTCATTTGTTTCTTATGGTACTTGGCAATTGGTTTTTCTATCTGTTCATTGTATTCTTTGCATTCTCCTCAGAAACCACATTTCCACAGCCATAAGATTTATTTCAGCTTTCATTGTCCAAGCTTCACATCCATACAAAAGTACAGGCTCTATGTAGCACCTCAACACTCTTTTTCTCATTTCAATTGACATCTTTTTATTGGTCAGTATGTTTTTCATCTTGCTAAAGGCTACGTTCACCACGACAATTCTTGTTCTAATCTCTTCAAGGATTCTCCCATCAGATATTACTGTTCCGAGATAACTGTACCGATTCACTTGTTGAAGAATATTCCGATTTACTTGTATATTACATTGTGGTATTTCGTTCTTCCTAATGACGACTATAATCTGTGTCTTCTTACAATTTAATTCTAACCCTAGTTCACTGTGGGCAACAACTGCATCTACTAATTGTTGCAGATCCTGCTCATTGTCTGCAATCAATACTGTATCATCTGGGATAGGGATGTGTTTTCATCTTCGTGCCAGGGCATGCGGGAGTACAAGGAAATGAGCGGGCTGACAAGCTCGCAGATGAGGCTACGGTGGAGGGCGGGCGCGGCGCCATGGATAGGGATGATAGGGAGTCTCTGTGGCGAAGTGGTCAAGCCGTTTGACTCGTGCTCCGAACTTTGTGGGTTCGATTCCGGGCCGCACCCTTCGGTTTACGAGTTAAATGTTTCGGAGACTCCTGTGGGTCGTCGCTAAAAGCTACAGAGTTCGTGCTTTGTGCGACGCTTTCCGTGCTGCGGAAAGAGACCGAGCCATATGGGATAAAACCCGGTGCAATGAAGTCGACCCTATCGACTTTTAAGCGACTGTATCATCTGCATATCTAATGTTATTGATGTTTCGTCCCCCTAAGATGATTCCATTTATATCTTCTACATTTCTGAAAATATTTTCACTGTCTAGGGAAAAAAGATCTGGAGACATTACACATCCCTGCCTCACACCTCTCTTAATAGGCTGATATTGATATTGACCCACTTCATTATCAATCCTTATGGCAGCTTGTTGTTTTCAATATGTGTTTTATAAGTCTTTCCCATAAATTTGTAGATCTACAAGCATCTTTACCATGTGACATGTCTTACTCAATTGAAAGCCTTTGTGTAGTCAATAAAGCGAAGATGTAGATTTTTGTTTACTTCTATAGCACGTTCAATAACTGTTCGCAGCATATACACAGCATTTACTGTACCCTTGTCTTCTACAAATCCACATTTGTTCTTCTCCTATTTCAGGTTGTATTTTCTTCCTAATTCTTTACTTGATAATTCTTAACAAAATCTTCATGATGTGACTCATTATACTGACTATTCGATGTTGATCATATTCCAAGGCTCCTGATTTCTTTGGGATTGCAATAAATACTAAATACATAATTCAGCAGGTTTATCTCCGGTATCATATATTGTGTTCAGCAATCTGGTGACTTGATCTATTCCATATTCTTCTAATGCATTAATCATTTCTGTTGTAATTTATCTGAATCGGGAATCTTGCCAGTTTTCATATGGTTAAGAACATCCCGAACCTCCATCTTCAAAATTGGTGGTCCTTCATTATTAATAATATCATCCTGTTTATCTCTGTTATCATCATAGGTATTTCACATAATCTGACAATACATGTAGAATCTGATCTTGATTTTGCCATCTTTTGTTTTTAGACAGCCTGCTGATGTACATGTTCTTTTATTAGTAAGTTCCTGAATTCTTTTGTGCATTGATTTGGTATTTTTACTGTTGTGTTGTTTTTCAATTCCTATGCAATTTTTCTCAAGCCATGCTTCTTTTGCCTCCTTACATAATATTCTGACTTGTCTGTGAATTTCTTCATATTTGGCAGAATTATTTTTGTTGAGTCTTCTTGTTTCCATTAGTCATAAAATTTCTTCAGTCATCCATTTCTTACGACTACGTTCTTTAATTTTAGAATAGTTGTTTCTGCAGCCAAACTGATTGAATTCTTCAACATTTCCCATTGATCATCCACATCTTGAAATAGAATCTCTAGATCAGACAATATATTAAATCTGTTCTTTACTTCTATGTTGAATTTGTTTTGTATATCCTTGTCATTTTTCAATATACACGGACCATATTTAGTTATATACTTGACTTTCTTTAACTTTACCCTCAAAGTGCCTGTAATTAATATGTGATCACTGTAACAATCAGCATTGGGAACTGTTTTTGCAATTGTTAATGCATTTTGAAACCTTCTGTCCCATTCCACTTAAAAATATTGAGCATCCACAAAAATGATGAAAAACAATGAGAAACATTCAAGGTGTGTTGTTTACAAAGGCAAGAATAAGTAATTTAAAAAAAAGTAAAGGACCTTCTTCCTAGTCTTTAGGTGTAATAGGTACATGGTGCTAGCCCCATATTTGTGCACACTAATTGGCAGTCAAAGGGTCATAAGGTCAATATTACACCAGTCACTTGACTTTCCAGAACAGTTCCTGGTACCCAAATTAGGCTATCTTGACCTGGAAGCCCAGGCTAATTTTTTTTTGTAATGTAGTGGCTTCTTGTATTAATGCATTCAGTGGCTTCTTGTAGTTAATGCATTCAGTGTCTTCTTGTAGTTAATGCATTCAGTGGCTTCTTGTGGTTAATGCATTCAGTGTCTTCTTGTAGTTAATGCATTCAGTGGCTTCTTGTAGTTAACGCAATCAGTGGCTTCTTGTAGTTAATGCATTCAGTGGCTTCTTGTGGTTAATGCATTCAGTGTCTTTGAGTAGTTAATGCATTCAGTGGCTTCTTCTAGTTAATGCATTCAGTGGCTTCTTGTAGATAGTGCATTCAGTGGCTTTTTGTAGTTAATGCATTCAGTGGCTTCTTGTAGTTAATGCATTCAGTGGTTTCTTGTAGTTAATGCATTCAGTGGCTCCTTGTAGTTAATGCATTCAGTGGCTTCTTGTAGTTAATGCATTCAGTGGCTTCTTGTAGTTAATGCATTCAGTGTCTTTGTGTAGTTAATGCATTCAGTGGCTTCTTGTAGTTAAGACATTCAGTGGCTTCTTGTAGTTAATGCATTCAGTGGCTTCTTGTAGTTAAGACATTCAGTGGCTTCTTGTAGTTAATGCATTCAGTGGCTTCTTGTAGTTAAGACATTCAGTGTCTTCTTGTAGTTAAGACATTCAGTGGCTTCTTGTAGTTAATGCATTCAGTAGCTTCTTGTAGTTAATGCATTCAGTGTCTTCTTGTAGTTAATTCATTCAGTGGCTTCTTGTAGTTAATGCATTCAGTGGCTTCTTGTAGTTAATTCATTCAGTGGCTTCTTGTAGTTAATGCATTCAGTGGCTTCTTGTAGTTAATGCATTCAGTGGCTTCTTGTAGTTAATGCATTCAGTGGCTTCTTGTAGTTAACACATTAAGTACCGTAAGCTGCTAACAGTAGAAAGCTTCAAGCAATTGGAAAAATAATCAATACTCACAATTCACCCCATGTTTCAAATATGACAGGAAAAATGTGTTGATAATTTGACAAAGTACAACTAACATGACGAGTCAAAGTACAGCAGTGGCTAGCATGCTAGCCTGCCCACCTGGTGGCCATAGATTCAAATCCTCAATGATGCAGATTTTTAAATTCATCAAGGCTCCTGGGTTGACCCAGCCTAAAATGAGTACCAGGAAATGATTTGGGAAGCAAAGGTGACTGATGTGATATTGATAATACCAACCATTGAGTTCCTTGACTTGGCTGGGGACGTAAATTACAAGTACCTCAGAAGTTGGAGTGGGTTTGCCTGATGGCACGGAACATTTGTAATAAGGAGAGCTAAACCACACGAACAAATCAGTCTCGTGCACTCATTAGTAGTAGCACATGATTTGGACTATGCTTGAGTTAAAAGCAAGCGAGCGCCCAAAATATAAAAATCCATCGAGTGCCAATTGGTCTATAGAAATATGAGGCTAACAACATATGCCGAATACACTTCAATGTGTGTTAATGTGTTCATGGAGTCACTTACCCACTCTGGGAGCATCAGGTGAACGAGCTTTCTCTGCTGACTTGGGTCTCTCAGCACTACTGTTGAGGGAGGTGTTTTTGCTTTTTTCAGAGTGAATTAGCATCATAAGATCTGTGAACAGGCATCCCAACTTGAGTCAGTTGATGTGAAAAACAAGCAACTAAAATTCTATGAGGAGATCTTCTAATGCCTGTTGTGTGAATTAAATTTCGATATTACTTTCATAGGGATAAAGTTTTCATAGAAACCTTCTACACCAGTGGTGGCCGCATGCGGCCGGGCAACCAATATTATGCAGCCCTCGAGGGCATTTCAGACATAAAAATTTTTACTTTGTTTTTAAGTTATTTTGTTGACTTTTACACAATTTCATGTATTGTTATGATTGTTTTAACATTTTTGATAAAATTTCTTTCTAATTTTCTATTTTTGTAAACAGTCCTTGACCTTCATAATGCAATGCTAAAATGTGAATTTATCAATTTTAATGTAGAGAAATATTTATCGACATGTTTAATAAGGATACTTTTATGTCGACAGGGTCGACTGCATTGCACCAGGTTTTTATCCCATATGGCTCCGTCTCTTTCCACAGCGCGGAAAGCGTCACACAGAGCACAAATTCCGTAGCTCCAGCAATGACCCCCGGGAGTCTCCGAAAAAATGCACTCGTGAAATGAAGGATGCGGCCCGGAATCGAACATACAACCTTCGGAGCCCGAGTCAGACGGCTTGACCACTTCACCACGGAGACTCCCGAGAGGGATGCAATGTGTAATATTAGTAAAGACAGAGAAATTACAGAGGCTTGGGGTAAATAATGTGTGACAGGAAAGTAGAAGGAATATATTTCTTACCTTATTTTTCATTTCCTTCTTGTTTCTTCAGCTGCTGGTTAATAATGTGTACACAAGGAGCCATGTTACTAGGATGCATTTAGCTTTTTATATTAAGTTCGTGAAAGCTTCCAAATAGCTGTGCGTTAATGTGCGTATTGAGTGACCAGAAATGATACCGCAATTTAGTCATCATGTTTCCATTTGTAAGGATCTGTTCAGCTGTCTGTGTAGTTTGTTCACACATACACATGGGTGACAGACCCGCTTTGAGTCTTCGTGAAAGATTGTCTACTCTGCTGTTTACCGTTTAGAGACGGAACATGATTACCTGTTTTGCACTATGAAAATAGTTGTCAGTGTCTCTGTAGTGGGCTTTCTTCTTAACGACCAAGATGTTGGTCCTCTTTTCATTGAAGTTTATAGATTGATTCGTATGCACGTGTGTTGTCCCCTAATTTGACAATGTGTTTGCTCTCACGTTTCTTGTTATGCCACAATATGTCAGTTTCCACCGCAATATTACTCTTCTGTTGGTATTCAATGCGTTTAGTGTGTGTGTGTTTTTATTTTCAATACCAGTTGTTTGTCACCGCTGAAGGTTTGCGGAATTTAAAATTCATCACTGTGGAATACAAACGGTTGCCATTGACATTGTGCTGATGCTGTAATGTTTAGGGCCTGCAATTCGTCTGAATAGTTGGAGCAAAATATTCCAGTAAGTGTGCACGTGGATTAAGGTCTGCGATCTGCTCAGACCTTAATCTGTGTTGGACGATTCCAGTAGGTTGATGACTGCTCTCCGTTGCATAAAATTCAATCCATCCTTTCTCCAATAGTCCTCTTCCTGTTTCAACACATGGTCCTCACATTTTTCCAGTAACTTTTATCAATATTTAATAGCGCGGACTGGGTTAGTATCTTGACATCAGACAATTTGAATGTAGTATTATCAGCTGCCACCTGTCCTTTAATTTTAGCCCACACAAGTTCTATAGGGTTTAAATGAGAATGATACGGCGGAAGTCTCAAGCATCTATGGCCATGCTCTTCTATCAACTTGTCGATTAGATATTTCTTGCTTCACACACACATCGTGATTGTGACTGACTGCGCCTGTTTTACAAGGGACAACAACTGTAGCTTGAAATATGTTTCTGGAAATGGTATATTTTCCCTTCGGAGCCATATCTTTATTGCTTCCTTTGTGCTCGATGCCGTAGGTATTTTGTCTTCTTAGGCAACAACATTGTGATATGATGCATTGTCCATGATTAGACAAGATGGTCTATCAAGGGATGGAAGTACTGTATTTTCGAGCCAATCTGTAGTAAGCCATTATGAATACTACTAGCATAAGCTATGACCAAACGCTGTCCTTTACTACTGGGCACATATCGCTTTATCTTTCCATCCACTAATTGCCATTCCTTTTCACTTGTGTGGTGTGCATTGATCCACGTCTCATCCAAATACACTGTGTCGTAATTTTCTTTGCGCATTTCCCTTATTTAACGTAGGTATCTGCTTCTCATGGCTCCTAAATGCAGTTGCTCGCAAAGGATATTTCTACCTCCCTTGTACTTTCTAAAAGTGTAAAAGTGAAGCCTAATGTCCTTATAATTTTCCACAAAGTTGTTTTGGATAACTCTGTTATTGTTCTTTCTCAACCAAACCCTAAGTTTTCTTACAGTCACTGTTTCTTTGGCATCCAGCGTTTTTATAATAGCTCGTCTTATGACATCCTTGTCAAAGCTGTCTACAATTGCCTTTCTACCTACCGTTTGCTTATCGCGTGTTGGTTTCATTCCAGATTCTTGCACCCATCGACGAAATGACCGTTTACTCAAACCCAATGCATGCACTATTCTTTTTTCAGGATTTGTAACAGTATGAAACAGTTTCCTGCGATCAGCTTCTTGACAAAAATATGTGTACAATTTCATAGCAATGCTTTGAAGTGTACAAAATTTCATATTCAATCCCACTGAACAATATTCACACATTCAAATATTAGCTATTAATATTATATTAATGGTAAGATTTATTTACATACTTATTTATGATAAGGATGCTTGAAGATCTACAAATTGATGGGAAAGACCTTAGACTTGTAAAAAACATATATTGGAAACAACAAGCTGCCATAAGAGTTGATAATCAAGTAAGCCAATATCAGCCTATTAAGAGAGGTGTGAGACAGGGATGTGTAATGTCTCCAGATCTGTTTTCCCTGTACAGTGAAAATATTTTCAGAAATATTGAAAATATGGAAGGAATCAACATTGGGGGACGATGCATCAATAACATTAGATATGCAGATGATACAGTCTTGATTGCAGACAATGAACAGGACCTGCAAAATTTAGTAGATGCGGTTGTTACACACAGTGAACAACAAGGGTTAGAATTAAATTGTAAAAAGACACAGATTATGGTCGTCACTAAGAAGAACGAAATACCACAGTGTAATATACAAGTAAATGGGAATATTCTTCAACAAGTGAATAGGTACAATTACCTCGGAACAGTAATAACATCTGATGGGAGATGCCTTGAAGAGATTAGAACAAGAATCGCCATGGCAAAAGTAGCCTTTAGCAAGATGAAAAACATACTGACCAATAAAAAGATGTCAATTGAAACGAGAAAAAGAGTGTTGAGATGCTACATAGAACCTGTACTTTTATATGGATGTGAAGCTTGGACAATGAGCAGCCAGGCTGAAAAACATCTGATGGCTGTAGAAATGTGGTTTCTGAGGAAAATGCAAAGAATACCATGGACAGCCAGAAAGACCAATGAACAAGTCCTTCAAGAAACAAATGAAGATCGTAAACTGATCAGAGACATTAGACGTAGACAGTCACAATTTTTTGGGCATGTTATGAGAAGAAATGATTTGGAGAACTTGGTGACAACTGGTAAGATCGAGGGGAACAGACCAAGGGGAAGACCTAGAAACAAGTATCTGGATGGCTTGGCCTTGTGGCATGGTCGAGACAGAAACACGGAACTGATCCACGACTCTGTTGATCGAGTGAGATGGCAGAACATGACCGCCCACGCTTACCGGCATGGCACATGATGGATGGATTTATATAATCACATTTCATGAAGGAACCCACATTGACGACACCTCTGAACAATCCCATTGAAGTGCGCGCTGTTGGTGCCATAACATGAACCACGAGATAATTTTTTTAAAAGCGCGGATGTGTCTGGGTGAAGGTGTAATACATTAAAAATTATGGACTTAATATTTGACCCGTAAATTATATACCGCACATAAGCAAACATTGAAATCTGCTGTACAACCTCCAGAACAAAAATTATTTTGTTGGGTGGACATAATGATAAGGTTATATGCTAAATCTCATAATTTTCCCTCAGTTGGTTACTGAGATATGGAATTTTATATTGGGGCAGAGAAAAGTAAACAGACTATAGTCTTGTGCTGTCACACAGAATTGTAAAACAGAACAAGCCATTTTCTGATGGCAAATTCATCAAGGAATGATTGCTAGATGCAGCAAACATTATGTGTCCAGAACAAAAAAAGACAAATTTGACAATACTTTATCAAGGAGAACTGTGGTCAGACATGTTAACAAGATAAGTGACAATTTGATGCATAAACTTCAAGATGCAAGTAAACAATTTTTGTGGTACTCTCTTGCATTGGATGAGAGTACCGATGTACATGATACTGCCCAATTATTGATATTTATACGTGGAATAAACACTTCTTTCAAACTCACTGAAGAGTTACTGAGTGATGAGTCACTCAAAGACACAACCACAGGCCATGATATATTCAATGCTGTTACTAATTATATTCAAAGAACTGGGTTGGCTTGGAACAAGATGGCAAGTGTTAGAACTGATGGAGCTCGTGCTTTGACTGGAAAAAATGTAGGTCTGGTAAAGTTAATAAGTGATAAGATTAAAGCAGAATATCCTGACCACACATTATTACCACTTCAATGTGTGATCCATCAAGAAAGTCTGTGTAAAACTGTTTTGAATATCAAGCATGTTATTGACCCATTTGTCAGTGTCATCAACCTCACCAGATCAAGAGGACTTAATCATAGACAGTTCAGGGCATTACTTGACGATTTGGAAACTGAACATTCCGATGTCCTGTACCACACTAATGTTCAATGGCTGAGTCTCAGCAAGGTGTTGAGACGAGTGTTGGACCTCAGAGAAGAAATAGTGATGTTCCTTGAGATGAAGGGCATTGAATGTGACTTTAATACTAACATTGTCAATAAAGAGTGGAAGTTAGACTTTATGTGTGCTATTGAAATTACGGAAAAGTTAAATGAACTGAATGTCAAACTTCAGGGCAATGGTGTGTTTGCACATGAATTGTATGTACATGTATTATCATTTCAGGCAAAACTCTCACTGTTCTCCAGACGAACAAGTGAAAAAAGGTTTTGTCACTTCCCTTTGCCGAAACAACAAAACCATTTCTGGTGAAATGACTGGAAAGTACAAAGCCCAATTAGATGCAATAACTGAAGAATTTGGATGGAGATTCTAAGATTTAAAGAACTTGGAGCCACAGATCAATATTCTCAGTTCCCTTTTAGTGCAGAAGCTGATACCACCACAGAGGACATACAGTTGGTGCCATGTAGCAGAAGGGGGAATAAACAGCACTTCAGAATGAGACACAGAAGTTAAAGTGAACAGGGACCCGACGAGTTAATCTAGAAGCAACATACGGGAAAGGTTGCTAAGCGAAGTCACTGTGTGAAAAACGTCACTGTGTAATACGTCACAAACCGGCAGTTAGGTCTGGGGATAATGAATGCAAAGGCGGACTAAAGTGACAGCGGTGAATTATTATCGTAAATTCCTTCAGAAGAGGTAAATTGAAGAAATAAGCAACCATTCATGTAAGATACGTAAAGAAGGCACACTCTGGTGTCAGGACGAAAGGTCGGCCATGGATATTTAGACCAAAATTCGAGAGAATGGCTCAAGATAGAAAGTTGTCAACAGACATGGGTTGTTCATAAGTAGTTCTTGTTATGATGCACCCTAGGTAACGATAGGTGGTTGAAAAGTTATCTTGACATTCTGATAATTAAATGTATATATATTTGGACGCGCCAATGGATAATGATATTATTGCTTATGCTTATTAACATGGCACCAGCCCTCCCATCAACATGGGAACGGTAACCTTTTTCCTGACGTGACAATCTATGCAAATAAAAGTTGAATGACAAGAAATGCCAGCCTTGCTCAAGTCATTTGATGTTTATTGAATTTGCTCCTAATGCACTGCCTGACTGTTTGGTGGACAGCGAGCTGGGACAAAAGGGAAAATAGTTGTTGGCAGTTGGAGCTGCTTGACTTACAAGCAGATCATGACCTCAAAGAGAAATTCAAGTCAGATGGTTTGCTGGATTTCTATCGATCTTTATCAGAAGAATCATTTCCCAACTTGAAAAACTTTGCAGCTAAACTCTTATAATTGTTTGGATCAACATACATTTACGAACAAGCATTTTCTTGCTTGAAGATCAACAAATCTAAGAGTAGGTCTTATTGTCGGACTGCAACTTGCATGCTGTCTTGCAAATTTCAACAAGTAAACTTGCTCCAGATTTCAAGAATATTGTAAAAAATTGCAAGCAGTTACATACAACTCATTAGAAATCAACAATTGTAGTGACAATGTAGTTGGTTTGTGTCTAAATTAAAGCCATTGATAGATAATGCAAAAAATTTATTATAATAAAAAGTTGTAAAATCTTGTTAACAAATTAGTAAACGTTTTTGTCCATATTGTAAAATATAATGTATAAGTAACATAAAATTGCAATAATTAGTTATTTATACTGTTTAATAACCTATAAATAATTCATAATTACTTATTGTGATAGGTTGCTGTAAACGAAGTGGACATAATATATATGCGGCCCCACAATAGCTTTACATTTGTCAATGTGGCCCTACACGCAGTTTGCCCACCCCTGTTCTACACTATTCTGTGTGTAAGTTGTCAGCGAAGCATTGTTATATTCTATAACAGATCAGACATAACCAAAACATGGCTTGCAGCTGGATGTTTTATCACCAAGCAGAAAGATTCTGAAATGGTTGAACAATAAAGCTACAAACTGACACATAATAAAAGAATCATTTACCCAGTAGATAATATTCTTGCACTTCAAGTTTGTTTTCAATTCTCTGTTTTATTCTAGAGGGAATTACCTTTTTTAAACTCGGATAGTTTATCTTCTGGAACATCCTTGTAGCCCAGCCGTGCCAGCTCCTCCCGTATCTCACTATCAGTAAAGTCAATTTCCATTCTCAACGGGAGCTATTAAAGTAAACAAAAGTATAAACCATTATTTACATCCTTTAGATATTTCCTTTATGTCATTAATGGAAGACAGATTTCAATTAGTAAACAAGAAATACATATTAACTATTAAAAAGAAAAAATAAGGAATGAAACATTACAATCAAGATTTTGCTTTTCTCAAATACAAATACAAATAAAATACAAACTGGTACTGGTATATTAACAAATGTATCATCATCATTAAGTGACTCATCAACTGGCATGAATGATCTAGTTTCTCCACAGCGTCCATTCTCCTACAGTATCTATCAACTCATGTGCTGATGTCTTTCCATTACATGCTGCAAACTATTCAGAATCTTCTCTTGCTGCTTTTCTCTACCTTGTTTTCATAATGTTATCAGTTATTACATGTTCCAGTTTTTCCCTTCTGATGTTGCCAAAAAATTGTCATTGTCTCTATTCTAGTTTGTCATATATTTTCTTTGTGTCTGATACATTTTTTGTGTGTGCCTTACTTTAAAATAAATTAGATTACTCATTTTGGAAATTCATGTTAATTCTACTATTTTAACCAATTAACCACTATAAAAAAAACTACTTTTAAATAAGTGACACTTTGGACTCATAACCAAGATTTTTCTAAGTACTGCTAAAGGACAAATTGTAACCAGTGTGACACTTTAGAATCTGAAAGAACACAAAATGTAGCTAGGAAACTTGAAAGGAAAAACATACATAGCTACAAGTAAATGCTTCTACCAAACATGCCAAAATGTTTTATGAGTGAACAAAAAGGAAAGATAATTTTTTGGAAAACTGAAGCTCTGTCACAATGAATGGATTACTTTTCTGGGATTGTGCTAGAACTTCCGTTTTCCAGGGTTAATGCTTTTTATCTAATGAATACTTAGCCAGACTCCATGGCGAAGAACTTATGAACGTGATTCATAATCCTGTTTACCTGCGTTCGAAACACAGTTGCGTGCGATTTGTCAGCAGACTGTGTTGCGCTGGGTTTTAACGAATTGGTATGGGAGCCGATCGTTCAGAAAGCAATGGCAAACTACTGAACATAAACTTGCCAAAACATCAACAACAGCAGTAAAATGCTGGTGTTGACAGTGATGTCGTGTAAAGGATATGGAAAAAAAATGAATACTTGGATCAAAATGTTTACTTATATCAGTGTGTATTTTTCCATTCGTAGAGTTCCTAGTTATGCTTTGTATTCATTCAGATTCCACTACTATATTGGCAGCAGTCAACCCTCTGTTTGTTATGCCTTATGTGTAGCTACAATTTAGAGCCATGGTTAGTAATGTAATTTGATCAAAAGAATTGACATCGTTTCCCCATGGACATGTTCATAGTTAAGTGAGGTCACTAACTATCAAGAGATTTTGTATAGCAACTTAAGCTTTATAAAAGAGGAAGACGTAACTTTTGCAGGATTGTTTCTTTTACAACACAATGATGAATTATTTATATTGAATACTAGTTGTTTTGTCTGCAATTTGAAACACTTTTAAAGTTGGAACCGAGACTAACTGACTAACTACACATGAAATTAATTTGAGTAGACGTTAATTATGAAGTAAATTTTGGCACTCCTCCAAACGACGGCCACAAATTATTTAGTGGAAAATGCATCTCTTACAGGGCCTCATAAGGTCATTTCCGGGGCGTTGTGTTGTCAATCTCTTACATTTGAGTGTATCGTCGTCTGCTAGACCGATCGATGGATGCAATAAATGTTTGTGGGCCCGGAGTGCCCTCAGTGTCGTCGGAGTGTATATCCATATCTTGTAGTACCGACGACAGTGAGGGCCCTTCGGGCCCACAAACATTTATTGCATCCATCAATCGGTCTAGCAGTCCGCCACACACTGAACCGGAAGTAATCGACAAAACATTCAATGCTCGTTCCGATATGTATAATTTTTTTCCCCGCGGTTATATACGAATACAAGAGTTTAGAACATGTTTTCGGACAGCATTTACAACTTTTGTGTCACAATTTCCATATATAACTGTGAAATATTATTGGTACATTTTCTCAGTTCTATATTTTAATTTGTAGTTCATATTTTTTATTATATAAGCTAATGAGGCCCTGTAAGGGATGCATTTTACACTAAATAATCTGGGGCCGTTGTTCGGAGGAGTGCCTAAATTTTAAAATATCTCTTAATGGAAACTTGAATTAGACGCCAGTGTATTGTTGATACAGGAAAACAGGAAACAGAATAAAAATGACAAACAAGAGTATGCTAAGATAAATAAAGAAATAAGAGATAAATGTGTGAAGGCAAAAGAAAGTTGGTTAAACGAGCAATGCAAACAAATTGAATTAAATTCCATTAAAGATAAAAAAAAGTATGCACAGACAAATCTGTGAGCTCACAGGAAGAAAAATAAGAATAAATACAGGGTGTTTGAAATCAAAACCAGGAAAGATATTATTGGAGAAAGGTGCTATAATGAAGAGGTGGAATGAGTATATAAGAGAATTATATAATGGAGAAAGGGAAGAATTAACAGAAGAAAGTAACTTAGAAGGCCCACCTATTCTAAAAGAAGAAGTCGCTGACGCTATGAAACATATGAAGAAAGGAAAAACAGCTGGGCCAGTTGAAATCACAGTAGAAGAATTAGAAGTATTGGGAGAATTTGGGGTAGATATATTAACCAAAATGCTAAATGATATTTACAACAGTGGATATTTACAGAGCGATATGGTAAAATCTGTATTTATAGCAATACCAAAGAGACCAGGAGCAATTGAATGTGAAGATTTTCGTACAATTAACCTCATAAACCATGTCACTAAGCTTCTACTCAGAATTATAATGAGAACAACAAGAAAGAAAATAAAAATGGAAATTAGTGAAGAACAGTACGGTTTTATGGAAGGAAAGGGTACAAACAATGCAATATATATATTACGAACACTAATAGAAAGGTCAATAGAGAAACAGAGGGACATATATTTATGCTTCATAGATTATACTAAGGCATTTGATAAAGTAAAACATGATGAGCTGATTAAAATGTTGGAAGATATCAACATTGATGGGAAAGATTTAAGAATAATAAAGAATATATACTGGAACCAAGTAGCAGCAATTAAAATGGGAAATAAAGAGGGTAGTTACAAACAGATAAAGCTAGGAGTACGACAGGGGTGTGTCTTGTCACCCGATCTCTTCTCCCTATATAGCGAAGTAATAATGAGAGAGATCAAAGAGAAGCCAGGAATACTAATCAGAGGATATAATAAAACAATATACGCTAAGCAGATGACACAGTATTGGTGGCGGATAGTGCAACAGACCTTCAACAATTGTTGGGCATTGTAGTATCAGAGAGTGCACAGAAAGGACTCTCCTTGAATATCAAGAAAACAGTAACAATGGTGATATCAAAGAAAATGGGGACACCAAAGTGTGACATAGAAATAGAAGGGGAAATTCTCAACCAAGTGGATAATTTTAAATACCTAGGGGCACTTATAACATCAGATGGAAGATGTAAAACAGAGATTAAGAGCAGAATAGGGCAGGCAAAAGCCGCATTTCAGCAAATGAAGAGTATCTTATGCAATAAGTCGCTATCAATGAATGTAAGAGAGTGCTAAAATGCTATATAGAACCAGTTTTGCTGTATGGCAGCGAATCTTGGAATGCAAATGAACAAATTAGGAAGAACTTAGAAGCAACAGAGATGTGGTTTTTAAGACGAATGTTGTGAATTCCTTGGACTGCCAGAGTAACTAACAACAATTGCCTGAAAGAGGCTAATGAAACTAGAACACGTATTTACAACAATAAGATTAAGAAAGAAACAGCTTTCTTTGGTCATGTGATGAGAAGAGAGGCATTAGATAGAGAACATCGTGACAACTGGAAAGATCGAGGAGAAGAGAGGCAGAGGCAGACCAAGAGAAATGATGCTGGACGGATTGAGACGGTGGCATGGAGGAATATCATCAGCAGAGTTGATCCAGAACACCAAAGAAGACCGAGATCTGTGGAGAGCCATGAACGCCTACGCCAGCCGGCACGGCACTTGATGATGATGATGATGTATTGTTGATTATTTATTAGCTCTGTATAGCTTTTATAATTCATAACTATAAAAAAGCAATACGAAAATTGTATTAAAATATCAAACTATAATTATAATTGAGTTGCCACAAGAAGTAAAATGTCAAGACTTGCTTGAATGAAAGAAGTCAAGCTCCAACTTGTCGGTCCTTGCCTCACTCAATCTCAGATCATTACATCGTATCAAAAGGAGAGAACAGATTGTAAATGTAAGCGTTCGGTGAGTAGATAACTAGTAATTTCATCAAAACAAAATGTTCTTACTTAGTATTTCACAGACAGATAATTCGAGTATTCAGACAGATTCATGTGAATTTTACTATCTTCTTCTATTTTGAAATCCCAGCAACACGATGCCAACCATTTTGTAAACAAAACGTATCTGTAAAAGTGATTGGCTCGTTTTGGTCCAATCGAAGACAGTGGATGCATTTTGTTTTAGTTTCGTATAACAGAATAACTGATGGTAAGAACTCTATTCTATAGGGATAGAGTTGAGTCAAGTCTAGAACCGACATCAGTGCACTGGGGGAATTATCATAAGCGCTCAGTCCTCATCTTCGACAACCAGAGTAGAGTATCAATACAAATGGTTTCCGTTGCAATCTGATTATATGTCCGTCTTGCCCATCCTCAGCAGCCAGCGAAGAGTTCCAACACCAATAGTACCAGTAGCAATATCTGATTATATGTCCGTCTCGCCTTTCCTCTGAGCGTCGAGCCAGATCCCCCCGTCACTCCCCGCTGTCTCATTCTTGCCAGACCGTGGTGATCCATTTGCTCCTCCGAGGAGGTAAACCTCAGAGTGACGATTGTCGACCAGATCCTCTGACCACCCCTTAGTTTAGTTTAGTCGTTGGATCAACATCACGGCAAACGGTTTAACCCATAAGTGCTCCGTTTTCCTTCTAACTCAAACCTGAGTCTGGAGAAACTCAGCTCAATGCACGAACTCCGTTGCATCGGCGAGGATCCTGAAATACTTGGGTAGATTTTTAAGTCAAAATTTTTTGCCCGGGCAGCGCCGAAAAATAACAATACGTCCCGCATGGCCTTACGTGCCGGCGACGCATCTTTCAAATGTCTACCCTATCAAATGTCGATGGTACGTGACATGCCTACCATGTTTGTAACGGGTAAAGGGGAATCAGGGTTCGATTCCGGAGAGGGAGCATGAGAAACGGCTACCACATCCAGGGAAGGCAGCAGGCGCGCAACTTACCCACTCCCGGCACGGGGAGGTAGTGACGAAAAATAACAATACGGGACTCTATCGAGGCCCCATAATTGGAATGAGTACACTTTAAACCCTTTAACGAGGATCTATTGGAGGGCAAGTCTGGTGCCAGCAGCCGCGGTAATTCCAGCTCCAATAGCGTATATTAAAGTTGTTGCAGTTAAAAAGCTGGTAGTTGGATCTCAGTATCTTGTATCGAGAATACAGGATCGCGGGACTCTAGACTACCATTTGTTTGTAAAGAGTCAATACACGAGAATCAGGCTACCATCTGTTTGTATAAAGAGTCAATACACGAGACTCAGGCTACCTTCTGTTTGTAAAGAGTCATGATATTTTAGAGTTTCCGATGGCGTTTTATGTTTTCCTCAAACTCGACTAAAGACGGTTGATTGGCGGCCTGACAATCCGTCATCATAAAACTCCCAACTGTTACAGAAACAGATTTCTGACTCCAAATATGTGACGCTTCGCGCAAACACAAAAGAACCACGACTTCTGCCCTATGCGCCATCTTAGGCACGAGAGGAAAGACAAGCGCCGTTAGGCTACTCTTTTTCGATTTCCAACTGCCAAGGGATTTTTTACGTGCTCAACAATACACACGGGCGTCCGATCTCACTACACAGAGACCAGGGGAAATTTTATTTCTGAAAGTCCAGGTGGATTTTTTAAATAAATCCCGGGCCTCACCGGGACCTGAACCCGGGACCTCCAGCACTCGAGGCGGACACCATACCTCGAGACCACTCAGACCACACTTGGCTGGCTCTGCAAAACTTGGTGGAGTATTGATGCATGACAAGGCAGACGTGGTTGCGGCCTTGCGGGAGCACGTATACACCTCGGAGGAGCAAATGGATCACCATGGTCTGGCAAGAATGAGACAGCGGGGAGTGACGGGGGGATCTGGCTCGACGCTCAGAGGAAAGGCGAGACGGACATATAATCAGATTGCTACTGGTACTATTGGTGTTGGAACTCTTCGCTGGCTGCTGAGAACGGGGACGGAGCGCTTATGGGAATGGCCCGAATGCTATGATGTCAGTTCCTAAATCAATCAATCAATCAATCAATCAATCAATCAATCAATCAATCAATGTACAAAAGCAGTGTCTTTTTTACATTTGCGAATACACCATATACATTCATACACATGTGATAACATTATATTCTTGGCATGGTGTAACTACCTACATAATACCTGTTAATGATGATGGTTGAGTAATCATTTATTCCCAAGCACAGCAAAACATTTAATAGAAACTCTTTCACACTCCAGGTATACTCATTCACACTTAGTTTCGTGTAAAGAAATTCAAAAATATTTCTGAATCACTATTGTTTCCGAAAATGATACTCTTGTATGTATGTACACAATTTCCCCACATTAAACCGCACAGCAAACATCCCATTTTACCAAGCAAAACGCGAAAGCTGTGAAAATGGTGTCTGCTTGAGAGTAAGAGAGAGAGACAGAGAGAGAGAGGAGAGAGAGAGAGAGAGAGAGAGAGAGAGAGAGAGAGAGAGAGAGAGAGAGAGAGAGAGAGAGAGAGAGCAGATTGAAGTTTGTTATACATGTGGCGAATTAATCACAAGTATAAAGGATTCATTTGGCTGGGGCTAGAGGTCAACAAAGGTTGACAAAGAAAACTGACCTACACAGTACAGGCGCCCTTTATTCTGTCCGGACTGTGAAAATTAGTCACCACCGCCCATGACAAAGCAGGAAAACGTGCTGATTCATGAAGGGTTTTGTAAAGATGTAAAAAGGGGATCTACGGGCCTAATAACTCTCTGTTTTAAATGCTGGGTGTGTGTTGTTGTCGCTATTTATATACATATACATGTATTTACATATGAAAAGGGGTTACATATATATCCACATAAATATTTATATGTATAAACATATACACATATACATACATTCACATACACACACATATAGTAACATATAAGCACATATACACACACACATATATATGTACATATACACACACATGTCTCTTTTTCAATACTGGTTCTTGGTGATTATATTATTAAATGTTTGTAGTGTGCACTCCTGTATATCTGTCGGGTATTTGCCACGAGACAATTGTTGACATTGACCAAGTTAACGGTCTAAGGGAAAGAATCCGAGTTTGAGAGCAGAATATTGGCTTGATTCCTTGATAGCAAAATAAAGACACACTCCCGTGTGTTGCCGGGGCCCATAAGGGAAGCAAAGAATAGCAACACTGCAGTCTACCACGCATGTCGTAAGAGGCGACTAAGGAGGCTTGATGGTTCCGTCGCCCTGCTACTGAGTGAGTGTGTGGCGCGATACTGTGAGCTGTGAGCTTCGTGTGAAATGCTTTTGAATCTGCCCGAGGTTTTTTTGGAATTTGACTGCATGTTCGGAGCGATGACAGATGGCTATGTCCCAGAGTTGACCGGTTTTTGCCTTATGCAGAAATGTGTGGCTGCTGGGCTTCTGGTTGACTGCCACTGCCGTCGGTGATGAACTGTGTTTCGTGGACTGTGTGGTTGAACATCTAGGAAACATCCAGATGGGAAAATGACTGCCGATTCCATCAGGGATGAACTGGGTGTTTCGTGGGGGACTATTGTGTTGACATTCTGGCGGCAGCATTATGCACAGTGTATCTGTGCGGACTGTTGTTTGTCGAGACTCCTGTCTTTTCCACCTTTCACATTGGGCAGTGGGGAGCGTTTTGTGTGATATTCACTGGCACAGGAACGGAGCATAATGGGGACGACCCGTTGCTGTGAAGTTGGAACTGCGACTAACTAACTAACTAACAAAATAAAGACAGAGATGTATGAAAATAAGAGTTGAGTCCCTTGTTTACTTGGGTGATCAAATAACAGGTCAAGGTTACCTGGAGAAGCTGATGGATAGGTTGGTTTGGTTAAAAAAAACTCACTCACTCACTCACACACACACACACACACACGCACGCGCGCACACACACACGCACGCACACGCACGCACGCGCACACACACACACACACACACACACACACACACACACACACATACACCCTTCGGTCTCTTTCAACCTGCTTCTTCAGCGTTGGTTATAATTGAGATCGTTTTTTTTTTCTGTTGTGTGAGTTTTGATCCTATTTCTTTTGCTCTATTTCGAGAAAGTCCTAACTCGGACTGGTTATATCGGTCCCCCTGTGATTGTCGGGAAAGGGCGGTTCTTGTGCTGGCTGGTATTTTCTTTGTCGCGTTTTGTTGGTCCTGTTGAGGACCGGTCCTGAGTCGGACCTACGCATTCTTCTAGTTGTTGGTTGTATTTTCATGAAGTCCTCACAAGGCCTGGTATGATCAGTCCTCACAAGGACTGCCTTGAGCTTGAATAGTCCTCACAAGGATTGGTTTGATCTTGATGAGTCCTCATAAGGACCATCTTAAACTTAATCAGTCCTTAGAAGGACTGGTTGGATCTTAACAGTCCTTACAAGGACCATCTTGAACTTAATCAGCCCTGACAAGGACTGACTGTCTTATGTAGTCCTCACAAGAACTGATTATTTCTTATGTAGTCCTCACAAGGACTGGTTATTTCGTATGTAGCCCTAATAAGGGCTGGTCTATGCCTGTCCAGTCCTTATAAGGTCTTGATATAAATACAGGACGAAGGCAGTCTCAAGTTGTTCATCCGACCAGCGCATCCATGGCCAGTGTCGGTACCGCTGAACGAAACAACAAGTAGACCCGAACAGCCTGCTGTCAACATCGTCCAGAATTCCTCCAAGAACAGCCTGCTGTCAACATCGTCCTGAATTCCTCCAAGAACAGCCTGCTGTCAACATCGTCCAGAATTCCTCCAAGAACAGCCTGCTGTCAACATCGTCCTGAATTCCTCCAAGAACAGCCTGCTGTCAACATCGTCCAGAATTCCTCCAAGAACAGCCTGCTGTCAACATCGTCCAGAATTCCTCCAAGAACAGCCTGCTGTCAACATCGTCCAGAATTCCTCCAAGAACAGCTTGCTGTCAACATCGTCCAGAATTCCTCCAAGAACAGCCTGCTGTCAACATCCTCCAGAATTCCTCCAAGAAGAGCCAAACCACCACAATGCCAGTCACACCGCCCACCGCAGCGGCATTCATTCTTTTATAACAGTTTATGGCTTGAAACAAGCCCATCACATTTTACCTTTGCTGAATAAAATAATAATAACAATAATGTTGAAAAACAGCGATAATTGAATGCATCATTTGTTAAGTAAGGCGGAATAACAGCGATAATTGCATGCATCATATGTTAAGTAAGGAGGAGGAGGGGAAACAGCGATAATTGCATGCATCATATGTTAAGTAAGGAGGAAGGGGGAGGGGGGGGCAGCGATAATTGCATGCATCATATGTTAAGTAAGGAGGAGGGGGAACAGCGATAATTGCATGCATCATATGTTAAGTAAGGAGGAAGGGGGGGGGGGTGAAAAGCGATAATTGCATGCATCATATGTTAATTAAGGAGGGGCTGGAGGGACAGCGATAATTGCATGCATCACATGTTAAGTAAGGTGGGCTGGGGGAAACAGCGATAGTTGCATGCATCATATGTTAAGAAAGGGGGGCTGGGGGAAACAGCGATAATTGCATGCATCAAATGTTAAGTAAGGAGGAAAGGGGGGGGGGGAACAGCGATAATTGCATGTATCATATGTTAAGTAAAGGGGGGAGAGGCTGGGGGAAACAGCGATAATTGCATGCATCAAATGTTAAGTAAAGGGGGGGGGGTTGGGGGGAAACAGCGATAATTACATGCATCATATGTTAAGTAAAAGGGGGGGCTGGGGGGGGGGGGAACAGCGATAATTGCATGCATCATATGTTAAGTAAGGAGGAAGGGGGGGGGGGAACAGCGATAATTGCATGCATCATATGTTAAGTAAGGGGGGGGGGGCTGGGGGAAACAGCGATAATTGCATGCATCATATGTTAAGTAAGGAGGAAGGGGGGGGGGGGAACAGCGAAAATTGCATGCATCATATGTTAAGTAAGGGGGGCTGAGGGAAACAGCGATAATTGCATGCATCATATGTTAAGTAAGGGGGGCTGAGGGAAACAGCGATAATTGCATGCATCATATGTTAAGTAAGGGGGGCTGGGGGAAACAGCGATAATTGCATGCATCATATGTTAAGTGAGGGGGGGGGGGCTGGGGGAAACAGCGATAATTGCATGCTTCATATGTTAAGTAAGGAGGGGCTGGAGGGACAGCGATAATTGCATGCATCATATGTTAAGTAAGGTGGGCTGGGGGAAACAGCGATAATTGCATGCATCATATGTTAAGTAAGGGGGGGGGGCTGGGGTAAACAGCGATAATTGCATGCATCATATGTTAAGTAAGGGGGGGGGGCTGGGGGAAACAGCGATAATTGCATGCATCATATGTTAAGTAAGGGGGGGCTGAAGGAAACAGCGATAATTGCATGCATCATATGTTAAGTAAGGGGGGGGGGCTGGGGGAAACATCGATAATTGCATGCATCATATGTTTAGTAAGGGGGAAAGGGGGGGGGGGACAGCGATAATTGCATGCATCATATGTTAAGTAAGGAGGAAGGGGGGGGCAGCGATAATTGCATGCATCATGTGTTAAGTAAGGAGGAAGGGGGGGGGGGAAACCGCGATAATTGCATGCATCATATGTTAAGTAAGGAGGGGCTGGGGAGACAGCGATAATTGCATGCATCATATGTTAAGTAAGGCGGAAAAAATGACACATTAGTTAAGAACATAGCTGTGAAAATGTGTGTTTGAGTGCCCTGAATATTATAAATGTGCTTAGTTTTTAGGGCTCAGGGTTCCCCAGGAGCAAGAACCTCCCCCATGAGGTTCCAAGTCTCTGTATGTCACTTGGTGACCACCTCTGCTGGTAGCCATGGTCAGACCAAATGGAAATAAGCATGATAACAGAACACTTTGATCTGAGCCAAAATGCCGTGAAACAATCCAAAGTGCTTTTTTTGTTCTTCATGTTTATTTCGTACAAAAAAGTTTCTATTTGAAAGGTGCGTCGTGTGTGTGTGTGAGTGTGTGTGTGTGTGTGTGTGTGTGTGTGTGTGTGTGTGTGTGTGTGAGTGCGTGCGTGCGTGCGCGTGTGTGTGTCTCTGTTTGTGTGTGTTTACTTTTGCGATTACAACATATACATTCATATACACATGATAATATTACATTCATGGCATGGCGTAATTACCTTCACATTACTTGATGATGTAGGTCAGCATGGTCGAATGGATAAGAACGCGGGTTCTTAAACATCCGGTGTGCTGATGCCGAGGTAAGGTGTTCAACCCGTACACCGGAGAATTGGACTAAAATGTTGACCCATCGTCTTTGACTTGGGGACGTAAAATACAAGTACCTCTGATGTCTTTGACCTCTCTGGGTTCGCATGATGGTGAGGGACACTGTTAATAGGGAAAGCTAATCCACACGTAAAATTTAGCCCAGCTCTAACAGAAGTAGTGTATGTGGACTACGTTTGATTTTCAAAGCGAGCGATCGCCCCCCCCCCCCCCAAAAAAAAAAAAAACACTTGATGATGATAGGGGAGTAATCATTTGCTCTTGTGCATACTAACGTCTTTCAATATTAATTCTTTTATATCATCATCTTCCAGTCGACTCGACGCGCTATCGAGACCAAGTCTTCTTATCGGATAACGCAGAGGATGCCTCGCGTTAAAAGTGCCGCGCAGAGACATGCGCTATATACAGCCGGGAAGAAGGTAGAGGCGAGGAAGGCCGGTACGACTGCTGACGCTATATCTACGAACAGCAGTCCGGCTCCTACCGGCTTAAGCCGTCCCAGTTGATGAAGAAACCACAACTCAAGCCAGCAACAGCCGGGAAGTTCCAACCAGCTCCAAGACGATGCAGCCCAATCTACCAGTGACCTCCACACAGGGGAAACAACAGCAACATCTGAGGACTTCACCGGCAGAATACTGCTCAAACAGACAAGCGTGGGCGAAGCTAAACCGTCGGCGCTACCAACAGACAAGATAATAAGTCTGTTGGAAAACGAGCTGGGAAGACACAGCATCAACCAGCTGCGTAAGACACCTGATGGAGTGGTGGTCTCCATCAATAAAAGCCCAAAAACCACAGCACTTATCCAGAAGATAACACAAGAGGAGAAAGCCACCATACAGCTTCACCACGACATAGAATTGGAAGCCGCCCGACACAACATGATGAAACGATGGGTCAACGAGTCAAGACCCATCTCACCAACGGCCAGATCAGGGAGATGCTGACAAGGGAGAATAAGAAACTCAAGATCATCAGTGCCGAGAGGATCATCGGAAAGAACAACATCCCCTCCACAGTCGCCATAGTAACATCGGAGGACCGAGTGATCCCTCAATACATCAGATGGGACAAGAGAGACCAAGTACCAGAGTACTACATACCGAGATTGCTGCAGTGCTCTAAGTGCCAGAAGTTTTGGCACACCCATGCCACCTGCAAGAGTGAGGTTGAGGTTTGCAGATACTGCTCTGGACCTCATCCATACAGTCAGTACCAGCATGCAAAGATCGACAAGGACTTCAGGAGGCCTAACAATAACAGAAAATGCGCCAACTGCCTCGGCAACCACGGCGCCAGGTACCTCGGCTGCCCCTGCCACCAAGACAGCAAAGAAGCCATGAAAATCGCCATTAAGTCTAACCTACCATATAAGGAAACCAGGAAGCAGTACGAGGCGACCAACCGACTCACAAAAAGCGACAAAGCGCAACTTGAAGGCCAACTGAAGGACCTGCGATCAAAGCTCAACAGCATGGAGGAAGAAAAAGACAAAACGCAAGAAACACAGATAACAGCCGCTCAGCGCATCCTGGACGAACTGAAGCAAGTTCAGCAGAAGATTGAGTAGGATGTCGCTCGAATAGTTGATATAAAGGCTGAAACAGACGAAACGCTATCAAAAATCCAAGAGGAAAGAGTCAAGACAGAAGAAACTCTCAAACAGATACAAGAAGAAAGAGCACAGATAGAACTACTCAAGTCCAAGACCGAAACACCAGAAGCAGAAGATGCAAAGTCCCAAACAGAAGAAGGACTAAGAGACGACTAAAGAGAATTCCACAGCGACAGCGGCGAAGAAGTGACGCCGGGGATGTGGGCATATAAGCGCAATGGACGATTGACCCACGTACCAGATCATCTGAGAAGACACGTACGACGCCAAGATAGATCAGGAACACCCGAACTACAATATGCAAAGACCCAGACAAAAGAAGAAACAACAGATGAAGAAGGAGAACTGGGGGAAAATGGCAGCCTAAACCAAGAACAAAGGCCAGAGAACCGGTATCACTCCACACCAAGATCGAACTGGCGAACGCCGACAAGATTCGAAGACAAGCCAAGATGAGGAAATAGGAGGAACACCAGAAGAGACGACAACTGGTAAAACTCCCTGAAGGAAAACAGCACCATATGACGGGGTGGGTACCCAATTACTCCAGGCCTCAACAAGCGCGCGACGCTGTCCAGACATGAAAAACCTCATCAAGAAAGTAACGAACGCAATCAGTCCATCAGAAGCCGGGAAGCTGGCAACAAGCAGCCCAAAGTACGAAAGACAAACTTCAAGCTACACCATAGACACCCTACATAGCCAAGTCGAAACCCGAAGGCTGAAAGGGGGTACTCGTACCAAAATTTGGAATTGAAATTCTTTTATAACCCAAATTTTCTCACTCACATTTAGTTTTATGTAAACAAGTTTAACGGTATCACTTAATCTTTCATACTCCAGGTACTCTCATTCACTTTTGCTTTCTGAAAATGGTACATCTTGAAAGTACGAACAACATTCTCCATACATTAAATTCTCGCAACGAGCAGCCCAGTTTACAAAGCAAAACAGGTATACATAGCGTTTGCTACATAAATAAAGACTAAAGTTAGCTGTATTGGGTTACAATACAAACTGCTGAATATTAAGGATTTCTTTGTTTTGATTCCAAACGTGTATTTCACACAAAGCAATGTATATCTACAAGGTGTAATGGGTGTTTCTTTTATTTGTCTATATCACGGAGCGTTGCAGTTTGTTAGTATTAAGTGCCACATGTGTGAATAAAACAAATACATACATATACAGTTATGATAATATGACATTTATGGCATAATGCAAATAAACACGCATTCCTTGCATATACTTTATTTCCACCTCCATAAGCGGAATGCATGTTACGCCTAACAATCTCATTCTCTGTCTCACTCACTCACTCACTCACTCACTCACTCACTCACTCACTCACTCACTCACTCACTCACTCACTCACTCACACACACACACACACACACCACACACACACACACACACACACACACACACACACACACACACATTCTATCTTGATCTATCTCGTGTTTTCTCGAGATAACATTACATTAAATGCAGTGAGCTTGGGCAGTAACATTTAAATTATCATTCCCGTTAAAATAAGGCTTCCCTATAATTATTGGGTCACATAGTTACAAAGGTGAATGATCACATTTTTGTTGTTGTTCATTTCTCTGTCTACCATAGAAAAGGATTCTTCGGCACTGAAACCAAGTCTTTTTAATTGCTTGTAGAGAATTGTCTTCTAGACCCAGTGAGTTGGTGGCCTGATATCAAATTACAGGGTGACACTCTAGTGCCTTGTACATGTCCATGGCACTTTTTGTTTGGGGGACAAGAAGCGGAGATTTATAACTAGCAATTAGAGTCCATGACGTATCCTCCATGGAGATAATTGGTCCAAAATATCAGACTTGTCCTTGTAACAATATTAGATGTTTATTATATCCCCTACTCATTGCTTATCTAGGTGTTTTTCTTTTATATATCCAGTAATTCCGCAGAATGCTTGAACATAAGTATTAATAAGTGTAGTGATCAATCAAGGCATTACTATCATGTTATTATTATCACGAAGTTCTTGATGATAAGTGCGTGATATGGTCGTTGTCTAGGTAACGATACTCCTGGTGTGTCAATTGAGCTATCTAACTGTCTTACAATATAACTCACCCCCGCAGTGCACCTTCACCAGTCATTAAACAAGATTGCGTTGGCGCACATAATCCTTTATTGCAGAAAGAACACGGACAAACGGAACACAACTCTATATCCAGAAACAATATAATCCATAGAATATAAATATCCTCCTCACAACTTAACACGCACACATCATTGTCTTCTCACGGCCTTATGAATCTCCCATTCATAAACCAGTTATCCAGCTACTATCCACCGCTGGACCTCACACATCACAACCCACACACTGGGTCTAGTCTCCACTAGCTATCCAACCCACTTTGGGTTCAGGCCTCCACTCACTATAAAACCCACTCTGGGTTCAGGCCTCCATTAACTATCCAACCCCCACTGGGCTTTAGGCCTGCATTCACAACTGGGAGAACAACACAACAAAAGATCTGACCCACAGTCAGTCTAAGCTCCCACGTATTAGCCCACCGATCCGCTCGGCGCCAAAACATCAAATGTACTCCAGCGACCCGACTCCTCAGTCGGTCCCAGCTTCCACTGCCCAGTCAAAGTTTTTCACTGTCTTTTAACCCTGCTGTGTAGCCCCTCCCTGGGCTCCCAACAATATTACACCCCAGCCTAAAACTGTCTCTCTCTCCCCATCCACCCCGGGGGTCTCCATCTACCCTCACCATTATTTCTCATGGCTGGTGTTTATCTCGTAGTCTCGCTACCAGGTCACTCACCTCACTGTCAATGACCCAGGCATATGTCAATTATGATATTTTAAATTTTCTCTAAGCAAACGTAATTGCAACAGCATTTGGGAGAGAGAGAGAGAGAGAGAGAGAGAGAGAGAGAGAGAGAGAGAGAGAGAGAGAGAGAGAGAGAGAGAGAGAGAGAGTAAGAGAGCGAAAGAGAGGGAAGGAGAGGGGGGAGAACTATGTGTTAAAAATGAATGAAATTTATAAACATAAATGACATTTCCTCTAAACATAATATTTGTCAACATAAACTCCATAAGCTTGCACAGCCTTTCGCCAGTGCGAAAATAAGTGCATGCAGGTCTTGACATGTCTAATTCGTTTTATCATTCAAGAAGCCCTGAGCGTGAAAACGTGAGGCGAAGAAAGTCATTGGCATTGAGAATCTTTCGCATTTACTAAACCCTTGCCTTCTACAAATCCACATTGTTCTTCTATTTATATATCCATTATAATTGATACCCCTATATTTATTTTTCTGTCCACCAGAATCGTTTATTCTATATTCCTCGGAAGTTATAATGCCCTCTAGTCTAACATATACCTAGCATGTTAATATTCAGTCTTCTTATTTCTTTCTTAGAGGTAAAAACTCCGCCGTGGAGCAAACACGGCAGGGTGCCTCTGATCGTCAGAAAGGTACCCCCTTCACTAAGTCTTTCTTCCCATTATACCCTTAACATTCTCCAGGGGTGTTTCCGTTCGGATCATGACTCCGGGCGTTTTCCCCCTGCCGTGCGAGACGTTCGGTCGATATCGTTGTCCTTGTTGTGCTTAGCTTTTACATGTTTTTACCCTTAGCCGTTAACATGTCAACTCTCAAGCCTCCCCTCTCTCAGTGAGGAGGGTCTGTGCAGCCTGTGCTTGCCCCTTAGCACTTGTGGTCGTGGGGAGCCTGCTTTATCCCCATCCACGGTCTCTGTCGCCTCCATACGTCTTCGTTGCCACGTTCATTCTCCGTGCCCCGTTCATTGCGCTGCATTCTACTAGGAAGCCGGTTCTTCCTGTTGAATCCTTGACCCACCTCCTGGTCTCTGTAGGTGAGTGCGACTTTCGGACGATTACTGCTCTGGTATGGAGGTTGGACTTCGGCCGACAATT
Source organism: Cepaea hortensis (assembly GCA_963921405.1). NCBI lineage: Eukaryota > Metazoa > Mollusca > Gastropoda > Stylommatophora > Helicidae > Cepaea > Cepaea hortensis. The sequence continues at coordinate 49,627,086 of OY992894.1, read as the reverse complement.
GCATGATTTGACTGCACTCAGACCCACCACCCTTGCTCGGAGGAAAGGCTAGAGAGTTGACACGAGACATTGCAAGTTCGTGGTCTTGGTTGAGAGATCGTTTGTTAGGTGTTCTGCAGTTACCGCTTTTAACCATACTAGTTCCGAGTCTCGTCGCACTCCAGGTTCCGATTATTCCACAGCCAGCACGAGGCCTTTTCAGCTGCCTCACCCAGTTGCTTTTGTGCCCGAGTTCTCGCTTGTTCTTTAATGCCCATATTCATTTGCACATCATACAAGGAGTGATAGACTAGACCTCTTGCGCCTACCTCTACGGCGAATACCCTTCCAGCTTAAGACTAGCGACCATGCCATGGTACTTCTCTATCTTGTAGTATGCTGCTCCTCAATGTTTGACACGTAAGGGACGGTCAGCTCAATCAGCATTAGCTGCTTGGCCGACGAGGAACGAAGTACGATGTCAGGTCGCAAGTCAAACTTCTGGATCACCTCGGGGTATTTGCCACTGCTCTTTAGATCCACGGTCATTTCCCAGTCTTCCGCACCATCGAAAATGGTCGGGAGTGGCAAGTCGGCAGCGCGGCCACTGTTGTCTCTGCGTTGTTGCCCGGCTCGGACGAAGGAAATTCCCTCCGGCCTCGGCCTGGCCTCTTTTTTCGCCTGAATTCTGGCTACATCCATTATGACCGCCAACTCAGTAAAGACTTTGTTGTGGCGTCAAGTAAATCGGCCTTGGGTCAAGGCGACTTTACATGCGGACAATACGTACTCCGCTGTCTGAACCTTTTTACAGAAGGGACAGAACGGGGTCAGTGGCTTTCCCCCACTTGACCATGTTGACAGCTGATGGCAAGACAACGTAGAGGGATCGGACGACGAAACTTAAGCGCAGTGGTGCCATACGCCATATTTCATTCCAGGTAAGAGATCACTGCATTATCTCGTCCCTTGACATCCATTATCCCTGCTGCGCCTGTTGGGCAACCACACGGACTCTTTCGTCATCCTCTCACTTATGGATCTCCTTAACCACCATGTCTTTGCGTTCCTTAGTCGTCGACCTAGACCACATCGGATCTCTGTCATGGTACCCGAAGCCCTTTCTGTCGAACTGGGTGTGCCCCATGACCTCCTTCAGTGGGAGTGCCACCTGGGCATCTTCAACCGCGCTGACGACCTTCCACTTCCTTCCCGCTCTTAGGGCGGGAACTGAGGTACTGACCGTTTCGTACTCGCGCAGCATCATCCCGAAAATGGCTTTTCCGACTTTGAATTCTTCCATGAGGGACAGGAAGGGGAGGACGAGCTTACTCTGCTTGCAATATAGTGCAACAGTCGTAGGGCATAGTGGCGCCCCAAGCCACTTTTTTATGTACTTGCTTACCTTCCCCTCCATAGAGCTCACTCGTGCCTATATCATATATCAGCAGCGGCCACAGGAGTTTCGGAATGAGCATGCATTAAAGGCACCAGATTCTGAATTTGCCTATTAGCCTGGTTTTATCGATGGTACGCAGGCCGTTCGCCAACAAGAAGTGTTGCAACTCTACCACCGCGTTCCTGTCCGTCAGGGTTGACTCGTACACACGACAGAGACTCTTTACCGGTTCCTCTAACACCGTGGGAATTGCTTTTCCGACAACTATGTTGACAGCCATGTCCTGTAAATAGGATACACAAAAAACAAAACAAAAAATTCCGCAGAATGCTTGAACATAAGTATTAATAAGTGTAGTAATCAATCAAGGCATTCCATCCATCATGTGCCATGCCGGTAAGCGTGGGCGGTCATGTTCTGCCATCTCACTCGATCACCAGAATCGTGGATCAGCTCCGTGTTCCTGTCTCGACCATGCCATCTGGCCAATCCATCCAGGTATTTACTTCTTGGTCTTCACCTTGGTCTCTTCCCTTCGATCTTGTCAGTTGTCACCAAGTTCTCCAAGTCACTTCTTCTCATAACATGCCCAACAAATTTTGACTGTCTACGTCTAATGACTCTAATAAGTTTACGATCTTCATTTGTCTCTTGAAGGACTTGCTCATTGGTTTTTCTGTCCGTCCTTGGTATTCTTTGCATTTTCCTCAGAAACCACATTTCCACAGCCTACAGCTGTTTTTCAGCTTGATTGCTTATTGTCCACGTTTCACATCCATACAAAAGCACAGGTTCTATGCAGCACCTCAACACTCTTTTTCTCGTTTCAATTGATATCATTTTATTGGTCAGTATGTTTTTCATCTTGCAAAAGGCTACCTTCGCAATGGCAATTCTTGTTCTATTCTCTTCAAGGCATCTCCCATCAGATGTTATGACTGTGCCGAGATAACAGTATCGATTCACTTGTTTAAGAATATGCCCATCTACTTCAAGTTTAGTTAGTCGTAATATTATGCAATAATGTCAGGGGAAGGAGAGTGCTCCGTATTGGAAGTGAATGGTGAAAGGACTCGCTCAGGTTTACGATCGGCTGTCAATAAAACTTACACACTAAACAAAGAGAGGGCCTTGAAGAATAAGCTATCCAAGTGCATAAATCCCAACGGCCTAGTCGTCAAACACACCAACTCAGGACAGTGTGTTACTGTTTCCTTCAACAACACACTCCATTATGAGGCATTCCGAACTTGCCTACTCAACTACTACACGCTTGAACTAATTGAACACAGGCAAGATAAGCACGTTGCGGATCTGATTACGACGCCAGTGATTACGATACATTTGTACCACAGTAAAAATAAACTCATGACACAGGGCAGTAATGAAAACATTAATTCCTGGCTAAAAGTAGATTTTGTTGAACTTGAAAACTCGACACAGGCATTCACCGAATCTACGCAGCCCACAACTACAGCTGTCGACAGCACACCAGCTAACAATGTTCGTCAATTAACTCATACGATGAGTGTACATGACAACATCAACACGAGGCCTGCCAACCCACCAGTGCTCTTGGCCATTGAATACCCAATGGAGCGTATCCAAAACAACATAGAACCCAATGTTGACATGGTTGAAGAAGTACCTGCCTCAGATAACAATAGCATCTTAACTATCAATGGACATTCGTGCGACTGTAAACAGCGCATTGAGGAACTAGAACAATCACTAAAGGCGCTCGTTGTCACTGTTTCAACCAACATTGAAGCAAACAACAAGATAAGCAGTGATTACAATGCTCTCAAGACAGAAGTCGCACTCCTGCGAGACGAAAATTTGCTGCTGAGAAACACAGTTCAAATCTTACAGAATGTGTCCTCTACCAACCAAACCGAAGAAGCATGTAATTCCCAAGCAACCGCTTCATCCTTAGGAAATCTTGGGGAAGCTCAATCCCACCCAGAACAGATAAGCGCTATGAAAACACCTCAATGCGCAGAGGAAGATAAACAACAACAAATACCTCAATGCGCAGACGAAGATAAACAACAACAAGCAGTCTACCCCATTGACGTCAAAATAAGCAATAGGTTCGAAGTACTTCAAGAAAAGTCATCAGAAAACCTACAGTGCTCTAACATGCTGCCAACGGGCAAGACAAGCCTACAAGATACATCGAGAGAACCACATGGAGACATAAAGACTGCTGATAATCGGAAATGGATGAAACAACGGGCGAGACGTGCTGAAAACCAACATGTACAGACAGCACGACCTGACTGTACACATATTATACTAGGCGATTCCTTAATGAAAGGTTTATACAGCGACAGGATGGCCACGTCAGACACAGACATTGTTTCAATAATCCCACTGCCTGGGGCTGGTGTAGACCGGCTAACAGACAAGCTTAGCAGGTTGGCTGTTAATCATAGCGTTAGAAGGGCAAGCGTACATATTGGTATCACCGACACCATGAACAACCAACAAATCACAGGGTCTCAACTACTGGCACTCTTGAACGGATTACGTAGCACTTTTCCTAACTCATCCATTTTCTTCTCCTCCATCATATCACCAAGTTATGGACAGCAGCGCCGTCTAGCTGACATAAATAACAACATTTTGCAGAAGTTCTGTTCTCAAAACATGATACAATTCATCAACAACACAGCATCATTCACTTCACAGGCTGGTGCACCAAAAAAAGAGTCTTTATAAGGATCAAATAAATTTGTCTACATTGGGCACCAGTTTTCTCGCCAAGAATATCAAATATCCTGAACGGACATACCATACATTCAATACGGGATCGCGCCGGACACTTTTAGCTACTCCTGAAACTCAAGCCAGACGACATACTCCCGTCACATCAAGTACCAATAGGACAGAAGTTTGCAGACCACTCATAACCACTGCACCTGAAATCCAAGCCAGACGGGACACTACCACCACACCAAGTCCGTTAAATTCGTTCACACAGGAGGGTAATAATTACGAAGATATTTTTCCTATTCTCCCCAGAAAGGAACCAACTCTCAGCAACAACGATGTGCCACCACAACCTCCTGTTAGCCACCAACCAGAGGCTCTAGTTGGTAGTCATTACATACCCATGAGACATCATCAGTACCCAGTTCATTGTAACCCAGAATGGTTGCACCTCACACGGTATAGCCCAGCTACACTTCGTCAAGCACTTATAATGTCGCTATACCAACAACCAACACAACCTGGTATTTACTAGCAACTTAGCACAAAGCTACACCGGATCTCGGTACAAGAAAGAGCCTCTCCTTGAACGTTTATCTGCATATTTGGTTACTACTTGGTCTAGTAACGTATTAGGTTATAAGCAACTACAAACATTGACTTGTTTTGACTTTATATTAATGGATAGTACTTAGCTGTATAGCTTTTATAATACTTTACATTGTGTTTTTACTGTGAGTGAGGGGGTCTTCACTGTTCTTCCTTCTGCTTACTGTTTAACGTTTTATTTCCCGTGTGGGATACTCCGCTTTAAACAGAGACATTGACTTGTATGGTCATTTATTAATTCTTTTGGATAACAGTTGGTTACTTAGCTTGTGAAGTAGTTTTTTTCCAGGTTAATTATTTGTTGTATGTTCTTTAATTCGTTTTGTTCCGTGTTTGCATTATATTCGTTGGTCTAATTAGTTATATCGTTATAATATTGTCATTTACATATCTATTTGTATTACTGATATTTTGTAAGTTAATGTAATTGTGATTTTTTTTTTAATGATCTTGTATTTTTGCTTAACTTTGACTAATTTACACTTTCTTCATGGATGAAATGTCTGAGAAGTGGCAACACTGGCTCAATAAGTCAGGAATACGCCTTGGACACTTAAACATTTGCAGCTTATTTAAAAAGTTACCAGAGTTATCTTCTATTCTTAATCAAAATTTTCATTTATTCGGCCTTAGTGAAAGTAGACTTAATGATAACATTTCAGATGAGGACATATCTATTAAAGGGTACAAAGTTTTTAGAAGGGATCCCTGTAGGAAACAAGAGACAGGCATAGTAACCTATATTTCTAATTTACTAAATGCTCACCGTAGGTTAGACTTTGAAACTTGCGAAATAGAATGTATGTGGTTAGAGCTAAAACTTCAAAACCGCACACCCCTGATAATTGGCTACCTCTATCGAAATCCCAGTGCTGGACACGTCTGGTACGAAAACTTCACTACCATGATGGATGTGGTTTTCGATTCCGGGAAGGAAATTATACTACTCGGAGACTTTAACATTGACACCAACAAATCCAACATAATATGGAGAAATATAATTGCATCATACAATTTCCAACAAATAGTACAACAGGCTACTAGAGTAACAAAGTCATCTTCAACAGTCATAGATCACATTTATGTAACTTGCTCAGACAACATCATAGAATGCGCTGTACCCAATTGTGCAATGAGCGATCACTACCCAATATGCTGCACGTGGTCTAAACAAGGAATTAAAACTCCTAAACATAAACACATAAGTGTAAAATATAGAAGTTACAAACATTTCAACCAAAACGCATTTTTACAGGACTTGCTCAGTTCACCTCTAGACAATGTTTGTCAGCTTCCTGACCCGGATGATGCTCTGGAATTCTGGATGAAAACATTTATTGATGTTTTTGATAGACATGTGCCAATCAAGGAAGTTCGAGTAAAACACCACGTCAAGCCACCTTGGATCACCCAGGAAATACTTCAAATTATGAGAGACAGGGATAAAGCACATAAAAAGCGGAATCTCAGCGCATACCGTACTCTTAGAAACAAAGTTCAATATACCATACGACGGGAAAAGAAAAATTACTTTAAGAACTTAGTAATGGATAAAACAAATAGTAAGGATATATGGAAGGCAATTAACACCTTGACAAACAAGTGTAACTTCCGAAATTCTTTACCATCAAATCATATTACATGCGACCAATTCAGTAATTTTTTTCAAACTGACATAGACCAGTTGAAGGCTTCAATACCTAATTCTCCTTGCAACTTATCTTTACTGTCATCGTTTTGTGAGAATAGATGCTCCGGAGATATTCTTTCCGACATACCGCTAATGACAATCACTGAGGTATTCACTTACCTCAGTAACCTAAAAAACACAACCTCATCTGGGTTAGATGGAATCAGCAACCGGATTCTCCGTTGTGCTGCGCCAGTGATCTGTATATCACTAACCTATGTATATAATCAGTGTCTCACCAAAGGCCACTTTCCATCAGCTCTCAAAATCGCTAAAGTGTACCCTCTTCTTAAATCTGGTTCATTGGACAATGATCTCCCGAACAATTACAGACCCATTTCCTTACTATCATCACTATCTAAGCCACTAGAAAAACACATCCATAAAGTAACATTACAGTATTTAGTTCGCAACAAGCTTATTGTTGACAAACAATCAGGATTTCGACCAAAATATTCTTGCCATACGGCCCTAACAAACATGATAGAAAATTGGCACCAGAATATAAACAACAACAGTCTATGTGGAACTGTGTTTATTGATTTCAAGAAAGCATTTGATATGATAGACCATGTTATTTTAATTAAAAAACTTGAGACAATGAAAATTGGCCCTAATGTAGTCACTCTAATATCATCTTTTCTATCAAACAGAAAGCAAGTAGTATCACATAATAAATGTCTGTCTCATACCACTACCTTCAATATTGGAGTACCGCAAGGCTCTATTCTTGGCCCTCTATTGTTTGCCATATATATTAACGATCTACCTTTACATCTTTCGACGTCCTGCGATCTATTTGCAGACGACTGTACAGTGTACACAAATGCTGAAAACTGTATTTTATTGGAGTCGTCTTTACAACAAGAATTAAATAATGTAGTTAGGTGGAGTTATTCAAACCGTATGCAAATTAACATCACTAAAACAAAATCAATGTTACTAACAACCAGACAAAGACTTCAAACTCTAAGCTCACACACATCACTTCAACTTCACATCGATAACATGCCAATAGAAAGTGTAATTGAGCACAAAACATTAGGCATAATCATTGATAGAAACCTAACCTTTAATTCCCACGTTCAAGCGCTTATTAAACAAACAGCGAAAAAAGTCTACCAACTCGCCAAAATTAAAAACTTCCTTGATGAGGACACAAGGAAACTATTCTATACTTCTCATATACAGACCCACTTTGACTACTGCTCTACAATCTGGGACAGTTGTTCTAATTCAAACACGAAGCGACTTTACTCACTCCAGAAACGGGCCATGAGTCTAATTTATAACAAACATTTATCTGACAATCCTAGCCTGTATAAACGCCTTCAGTTACTACCACTCCGAAAACGCCTGCTTTTCAATAAAGATAAACTAATTCACAAAATCCTGCATCGGAATGCCCCAAATTACCTTTGGCCATTGTTTACATATAATGCTAGACACAGTAAACGTTTAAATATATTACACATTCCGAAGCCTAGGATTGACTTATACAAAACAAGCTTAACGTACTCTGCAGCTCAGCTGTGGAACAATCTTCCACAAGAAATCAAAGACATCACCAATCCCTATTCATATAATCGCAAATTACTCGAACACTATCTCATTACGGATTATCTTCCCCCTTAATAATAGAGATAATAATAATAATAACAAAATCCTAGTATAACAGCCAGTCCCCTTTTGGTAGGCCAGTATATTCCACATGGCTAATAAGTGTCAGACCATTATCTAATGTTACTGTGTCGTGTAGTTTTGATGTTCGCATTTTGCCCATGCCTTTATAATGCATAAGTTTTATATTGTTGCTGTTCTCTGTTAGCCTTGAATGATGTGTGAATGAAATAATGTATGGAAGAGAGTGATAGAAGGGCAGAATGTTAGACGGGCCTGCGTGCCCAATTCTTAACCCTTTGAAAATAAAGTTTGTTCGTTCGTTCGTTCGTTCGTTCGATGTATCTTCCCCCAATGTTGATTCCTTCCATATCTACTATATTTCTGTTCTTGCATCACTTCTCTTGGTCTACCTCTGCCTCTCTTCCCCTCGATCTTTCCAGTTGTTACGATGTTCTCCAATGCCTCTCTTCTCATCACATGACCGAGGAAAGTCTCTGTCTTATTGTTGTATATAATGTTCTAGTTTCGTTAGCCTGTTTCAGGCAGTCGTCGTTAGTTACTCTGGCAGTCCAAGGAATTCGCAATATTCGTCTCTGGAACCACATCTCTGTTGCTTCTAATTTCTTCTTAATTTGTTCATTTACATTCCAAGATTCACTGCCATACAGCAAAACTGGTTCTACATAGCATTTCATCACTCTCTTTCTTACATTCAGTGATAGTGACTTATTGCATAAGTTACTCTTCATTTTCTGAAATGCGGCTTTTGCCTGCCCTATTCTGCTCCTAATCTCTGTTGTACATCTTCCATCTGATGTTATAAAAGCCCCTAGTTATCTAAAATTATCAACTTGGTTAAGGATTTTCCCTTCTATTTCTATGTCACAAACAAGAACACTACGCAGGAAGCCAAAGAAGATTGATAAACCAACACAGAACTGGCGTCGTTAGCCGCTACACGCTGCGGGATTTGCTGAGGAGGGGATCCGAGCACTTATGGACTGAATGGTTCGATGTGCAATGAGGATGATCTGTCGACTAACTAACTAACTAACTAACTACTATATTTCTGAATATATTTTCACTGTACAGGGAAAAAAAGATCTGGAGGCATTACACATCCCTGTCTAACACCTCTTTTAATAGGCTGATATTGACCTACATCGTTATCAATTCTGATGGCAGCTTGTTGTTTCCAATATATGATTTTTACAAGTCTAAGGTCTTTTCCATCAATTTGTAGATCTTCAAGCATCCTTATCATGTCGACATGTCTCACTTTATCGAAAGCCTTTGTGTAGTCAATAAAGCAAAGATATAGATCTTTGTTTACTTCTATAGAACGCTCAATTACTGTTCTCAGTATATACACAGCATTTACTGTGCCTTTGCCTTCTACAAACCCACATTGTTATTCTCCTATTTCGGGTATTTACTTCCTAACTCTTTGCATGATAATTATCATCAGAATCTTCGTGATGTGGCTCATTATACTAATTGTTCTATGCTGATCGCATTCCACGGCTCCTGATTTCTTCGGGATTGCAATAAATATCATCATCATCAAGTGTCGTGCCGGCTGGCGTAGGCGTTCATGGCTCTCCATAGATCTCGGTCTTTGGTTTTCTGGATCAACTCCATGCCACCGTCTCAATCCATCCAGCATCACTTCTCTTGGTCTACCTCTGCCTCTCTTCCCCTCGATCATTCCAGTTGTTACGATGTTCTCCAATGCCTCTCTTCTCATCACATGACCGAGGAAAGCTGTTTGTCTCTGTCTTATTGTTGTATATAATGTTCTAGTTTCGTTAGCCTGTTTCAGGCAGTCGTCGTTAGTTACTCTGGCAGTCCAAGGAATTCGCAATATTCGTCTCTGGAACCACATCTCTGTTGCTTCTAATTTCTTCTTAATTTGTTCATTTACATTCCAAGATTCACTGCCATACAGCAAAACTGGTTCTACATAGCATTTCATCACTCTCTTTCTTACATTCAGTGATAGTGACTTATTGCATAAGTTACTCTTCATTTTCTGAAATGCGGCTTTTGCCTGCCCTATTCTGCACCTAATCTCTGTTGTACATCTTCCATCTGATGTTATAAAAGCCCCTAGGTATCTAAAATTATCAACTTGGTTAAGGATTTTCCCTTCTATTTCTATGTCACATTTTGGTGTCACCATTTTCTTTGATATTACCATTGTTACTGTTTTCTTGATATTCAGGGAGAGTCCTTTCCTTGCACTCTCTGTTACTACAACGTCTAATAATTGTTGTAGGTCTGTTGAATTATCCGCCACCAATACTGTGTCATCTGCATAGTGTATATTATTTATATTATAACCTCCAACTAGTATTCCTGGCATCTCTTTGATCCCTCTCATTATTACTTCGCTATAAAGGGAGAAAAGATCTGGTGACAAGACACACCCTTGTCGTACTCCTAGCTTTATCTGTTCGTAACTACCCTCTTTATTTCCCATTTTAATTGCTGCTACTTGGTTCCAGTAAATATTCTTTATTATTATTAAATCTTTTCCATCAGTGTTGATATCTTCCAACATTTTAATCAGTTCATCATGTTCTACTTTACCAAATGCCTTAGTATAATCTATGAAGCACACATATATGTCTCTCTGTTTCTCTATTGACCTTTCTATTAGTGTCCGTAATGTATAAATTGCATTGTTTGTGCCCTTTCCTTCCACAAATCCATACTGTTCTTCACTAATTTCCATTTTATTTTCTTTTTGGTTCTTCTCATTATGATTCTGAGTAGAAGCTTAGTGATATGGTTTATAAGGTTAATTGTACGAAAATCTTCACAATCAATTGCTCCTGGTCTTTTTGGTATAGCTATAAATACAGATTTCAGCATATCACTGGGTAAATATCCACTGCTGTAAATATCATTCAACATTTTGGTTAATATATCTACTCCAAATTCTCCCAATACTTCTAATTCTTCTATTTTGATTTCATCTGGCCCAGCTGTTTTTCCTTTCTTCATACGTTTCATAGCGTCAGCGACTTCTTCTTTCAGAATAGGTGGACCTTCTAAGTTTCTATCTTCTGTTAATTCTTCCCTTTCTCCTTCATATAATTCTCTTATATACTCATTCCACCTCTTCATTATAGCATCTTCCTTTAATATTATCTTTCCTGTTTTTGATTTCAAACACCCTGTATTTATTCTTATTTTTCTTCCTGTAAGCTCACTGATTTGTCTGTGCATATTTTTTGTATCTTTAATGGAATTTAATTCAATTTTTTTGCATTGCTCGTTTAACCAACTTTCTTTAGCCTTCCCACATTTATCTTTTATTTCTTTATTTATCTTAGCGTATTCTTGTTTGTCATTTTTACTCTGTTTTCTTGTGTCCATCAGTTTTAAGATATCTTCATTCATCAATTTTTTCTTAGCTATTTTGCCTCTCTCCGGTAATACTTCTTTGCTAGTTTGATGAATGGAGTCCCTTAACATTTCCCATTGTTCATCTATACTCTGTATTTTAGTTATTGCATTGTACCTGTTTTTCACAGTCACTCTGTATTGTTCTTGCATTTCTTTATCTATTTTCAGAACCTCTTTCTTAAGTCGCATGTTCTTAACCATTTTTTTCCCTCTCTTTAATCTTACTTTTATTTGTCCACATAGTGGTACATGATCACTATTACAGTCAGCACCAGGCATTGTCTTTACATTCATTAAAGCATTTCTAAATCTTTTATTAATTAGTATGTAGTCAATTTGGTTGCGTATTTTCTTATCAGGGCTTATCCATGTGTACAGTCGTCTTTTATGGTGTTTAAACCACGTGTTTCCAATTATCATATCATTGATATTAGCTTTTCCTCTCTTTCATTTCTTGTACCTAAACCATAATTCCCCACTACATCCTCCATTTTTCCCTTTCCTACTTTTGCATTAAAATCACCAAGTATTATCTTTATTTCTTGTGATCCAATTTGAGCCATCGCCATTTCTATTTCGCCTTAAAAGTGTTGTATTTCTTCATCACTACTGCTTGCTGTTGGTGCATATACTTGTATAATATTTATGTCTATTGGTTTGCCTTTGATTTTTACCATAATAACTCTATCTGAAATACACCAGTATCCATTAATTGACTTGGCTGTTTTTTCGTCTAATATTATTCCTACACCTTTTTCATGTGTATCCCCTCCAGAATAAATTATTGTGTGATTGTCAGCTATAATTTTGCCTGATCCCTTCCATCTCATCTCACTAACGCCTAGTATATTCATTTTCATGCTATCCATCTCTCTTAGAACATTGGTCAACTTTCCTAGCTCATTTAATGTCCTAACATTCCATGTTCCTACTCTAAATTTATTTATTTTAATTACGATTTTGCCATCAGTAGCTGGATGACGGTCTGGTGTCACCTGTGGCTCATGACTGTCCCTACCGGACGAGGATGCCCTAAGACAGCCATTAACGTCCTTCACTAACTTTGATATATGTTTTGCCATGAAGTCTTGGGAAGATAATGTGGTGGTTTCCCCTTGCCTTCCACATTCACATGGTGGTCTTTTTACCTCTGCCTTTGACAGCCATTTCCGACTGTAAGGACAAGTGAGTGCCCTGCTCTGCTCAGTTGCAGAGTTGTCCACTTATATTATTAAATATAGAATTACATAATTCAGGAGGTATATCTCCAGTTTCGTATATTGCGTTCAGCAGTCTGGTGGCTTGGTCTATTCGATATTCTTCTAAGGCATTGATCATTTCTACTGTGATGTTATCTGTACCCGAGGTGTTGCCAGTTTTCATATGGTTAAGAGCATTCTGAACTTCTATCTTCAAAATTGATGGTCCTTCATTATTATTCCGATGATCACATTGTTCTTCTCTTGTATCATCATAAAGGTCTTTCACATAATCTGACCACGCATGTAAAATCTGATCTTTTTCTATTATGATTTTGCCATCTTTGGGTTTAAGGCAACCCGCTGATGTGTGTGTTCGTTTTTTAGTTGTTGTTTTTTTTTTTCGCGTTTCCATCCTGTTTCAGGATATTGCGGTCAACACCAACATTTTTCAGCTGTATGTTGATTTCTAGGCTAGATTACGCTCATTAGCACGCCACGACTTTCTGAGAGACCAGCTCCATACTCTCGTAAGTCACTGGCGCAACTCGAACCCCTTCAAGTTCTCGTGCGCTTACGTGAACCACGAGAATATTCGGGGTTACGGAGAAAGCTGCTAATTGTTAGTGATGTCATTAATTCTTTTGTGCATTAATTTGGTATTCCGGGTGTTGTGTTGGTGTTAAATTTCCTTGCAATTTTCCTCAAGCCATGTTCTTTTGCCTCTTTGCATAGCTTCCTAATTTTCCTATGAATCTCTTCATAGTTTTCCTTGTTATTTTTGTTATTTTTTCTCACTTCCATGAGTTTTAAGATGTCTTCCGTCATCCATTTCTTGCGCCCTATTATCTTTATTTTTGGGATTGTTTTTACTGCAGCTTGGTTGACTGATTTCTTTAACATTTCCCATTGGTCACTGACGTCTTGAAATAATATTTCTATATCGGACAATTCATCGAATCTGTTTTTTACCTCTAAGTTGAATTTATCTTTTATTTCCTCACTCTTCAGTGCTTGTAGATCAAATTTTGTGTTTCTTGATGAATATTTGACTTTCTTTAATTTCATATGTAAATTGCTTAAGATTAATCTATGGTCGCTGTAGCAGTCTGCGCTTGGTTTAGTTTTTGCGACTTTTAAGGCATTTCGAAATCTTCTGCTGATGAGGATGTAATCAATCTGATGTCTGATCTTATGATCAGGACTCCTCCATGTCCATAATCTCCTTGGGTGCTGTTTATACCAGGTGTTTCCAATAATCAAATCATGCTCTTTTGCCCACTGTACTAGTCTGCAACCTCTTTCTTTCTGTTCCACTAGTCCATACTTGCCTACTATGCATCCGTCCTGTTGATTTCCAACTTTGGCATTCAAGTCACCCATTATGATAGTTACTTCAGAATTCTTGCATTTCTTGAAGGCTTTCTCTAAATCACTATAAAATTCATCGATGCTGTCAGCACTACTGTCTGCTGTTGGTGCATAAACTTGTATGACGTTGACATCAAAATGTCTTCCACTCAACTTTGCTCTCTGTTTATCCATTATAATTGCTACTCCTCGCTGTTGTTTCTCTCCACCAGAATAGATTAATCTATATTCCTCAGATGTCATAATGCCCATTCCTGTCCATCTGGTCTCATATATACCTAACAGGTTAATATTTAATCTTCTCATTTCTTTCTTAGTGTTATCAAATTTTCCATCCCCGCTCATAGTTCTTACATTCCAAGTTCCTACTTTCAATGTTGATATTCTTTTGCACCCAATCGCCTGATGACGGTCTGGAATCACCTGGTGCACATGACTACCCCTACCGGGCGAGGCTGCTCCTATGGAGCACCCATTTACGATGTTTCTCTGATTATCGATAAGACTGCAGTACATAATATTCTTGGCATCTGTAAAGAAGGTAGTTTGCCATTGCTTTCCTTCCTAGCAGTGACCATACTGGTCGATGACCGTAGCCAATGTCTCCCAAAAAAGAGATCCTCTGCTTACCGTCGTGAAGCTGGAGACCATAACCTACAACTATCTGTCGGCTGCTCTTCAACTTCATCCACCACCTGCACCCATGGCTTCACGTAACCCTGATCGGGGGGCTAAACGGTTACTCCACATTGCCCAAGGGTGTCCCGTAGGCTAGTGGAGGGAAGGAGGCACCCATCAAGGCACTACTATCATGCTATTATATTTTAAATATTCTCTAAGCAAACGTAATTGAACCAGCATTTGGGGGGTGGGGGGGGGAGAGAGCGAGAGAGAGAGAGAGAGAGAGAGAGAGAGAGAGAGAGAGAGAGAGAGAGAGAGAGAGAGAGAGAGAGAGAGAGAGAACTATTTGTTCAAATTGAATGAAATTTACAAACATAAATGACATTTCTTCTAAACATATTTATCAACATAAACCCCATAAACTTCCAAGGTCTTTCGCCGTGAATGCAAGTAAATTTTCTTTAAATTGTGGGTGACCTTAAGAGGCCAGTAAAAAATTGTCTTTATACGAACTATGTCCCTACATTATAATTACGGTGTTAGTAATTAAAAATAAATGTAGAATTGAAAATGTTGAGCATAAAATGTAAGTAAATAAAGAATAAACAAATGTTATATAAACATTTTAATAGCTTTCTTCTCTCGGTTGCAAAATCTTGACTGCGGTATAGATTGTTTTATTACTCAAAAAAAAAATAAAGATTTTGATGTTAGTTATTGTTATTATACCTAGTATACCATTTTTATTTTCAAATTCTAGTAATCTCCCTTGTAATAATATTAGATGTTTATGTCCCCCTACAAAGCCATACTGCTACTGCAACCATAGATTAATCTTAGGCAATTTACATATAGCCGGTCTCTCTGGCCGTGGGGTTACAACACTTTCTCTCTGTAATCCCGTTTATCACGCAGAGTCTCGTAGCGGAGCGAGAGCTGAGGCGGTTCGACCCCCGCTCGTGACTTGCGGGATACTGAGCCGGCCGCTCAGAAAGCAATGGCGAACTACTGAGCGTAATCTTGCCAAGAGATCAACATACAGCTGAAAGATGCTGGTGTTGACAGCTAAGTCCTGTAAAAGATATGCTAAACAAAAATAAAAAAATTTACATATAAGGTAGACCAAGAAGACGGTTGAGAGATAATATATAGGCACTCTTCCGAATTCCGGTCCCAAATAGTTCTGCAGTGCATAAGTGATTAGGGTTAGGGTTAGGGTTATGGTTAGTTATATAAAATTATTCACTGCAGAACTATTTGGGACCGGAATTCAGAAGAGTGCAATATCTATATATATAAAACACAATGTATGTATTTCCGCCCGTCCTTTATGCGTTCGCGAACGGTCCATCCGATTGAGATGAAATTTTCTACACGTTGTCCTTTCATTCCTGTGCAACTTACTGTCATAGTTTTTTAGTTTTTTTTTCGGCTACTTACTTACTAAAATTTAATATTTAATTTTTCGTTATATATTTTTATATAGCAAGGGGACTTAACTCTGGAAAAGTTGTTTCAAGGGGCATAACTTTTAATAACATTTCTATATACTTTATAGTCATATTGTTGCATAGCTTTCAAAGATTTATAAACTCGTTGTCTATAGTTATTTTCAGGCATATGAGATATAATAAATAATGATATAATCTTTAAGGCATTTTCAAAGTTTTCATAAAAATAATGCATAATGCATAACATTGTAACTCATCTTTTTATGATTAAAGAAGTTATCTACAGTCATGTAGGTGATTAGAAACAGTTTTCAATAAAAATAATGGATGGTGTGTGGAAGGACATTCTTTTAAGTTAGTGTGTGAATTTAATGAGACGCTCCCCGCCAGGAGCTGGGCGAAGCCACGCCGGGTCAGATAGATAGACAGACAGACAGACAGATAGTCGGGAACGGGAGCTTATATGACTACTTATATGAATTAAATGAGATGCTCCCCACCAGGGACTGGGTGAAGCCGGGCCGGCTCAGACAGACAGACAGACAGACAGACAGACCGACAGATAGATAGTCAGGAACGGGAGCTTATATGACTACATATATGAATTAAATGAGATGCTCCCCACCAGGGACTGGGTGAAGCCGGGCCGGGTCAGACAGACAGACAGACAGACAGACAGACAGACAGATAGTCGGGAACGGGAGCTTATATGACTACGTATATGAATTAAATGAGATGCTCCCAAGCAGGAACTGGGTGAAGCCGGGCCGGGTCAGACAGACAGACAGACAGACAGATAGTCGGGAACGGGAGCTTATATGACTACTTATATGAATTAAATGAGATGCTCCCCACCAGGGACTGGGTGAAGCCGGGGCGGGTCAGCCAGACAGACAGACAAACAAGCAGACAGACAGACAGACTGATAGATAGATAGATCCCCTCCAGGGACTGGGCGAAGCCGGGCCGGGTCAGCTAGTATATATTTATATACAGACCTACAAGCACTTGGAATCAACGACAGGCAAGAGAAGGTCAACCAGAGAGATGAATGGAGACGGATTGTATTTGAAGCAAAGAGCCTCAATGGCTCGGAACGCTGAAGAAGAAGAAGAAGAAGAAGAAGAAGAAGAAGAAGAAGAAGAATTTACATATAAACTTAAAGAAAGTCAAATATACAAATAGAAACGCAAAATTTGATCTACAGGCACTGAAGAGTGAGGAAATAAAAGACAAATTCAACGTAGAGGTAAAGAACAGAAGATGTTAACGATTGTCTCCGTAATCCCGTATATCCACGTGTGGGGAAACAGCTGCGCGAGATTCGGTAGGGAATCGGGTTGCGTTGGTTACATTGGGTATCTGAGATTGTCGCTCAGTAAGCAATGCAAATACTCTGCGTAATCATGCAAAGACATCAACAACAGCGGTAAAATGCTGTTGTTGACAGCGATGTAAATAGGATATGCGAAAAAAAAAAAAAATCCGCAGAATGCTTGAACATAAGTCTAGTGATCAATCAAGGCATTACTATCATGTTATTATGATATTTGAAATATTCTCTAAGCCAGGGGTGGGCAAACTACGGCCCGCGGGCCGCATGCGGCCCGCCAAGTGATTTTAGGATGAAAGACCTGGGAGTAAGAATCGGCACAGCCAGACGCGAGAGGTACATCGGGAAAACAAAGCGCCTCGTCAATCAACACAGAACTGGCACTATTAGCCACCGGACGCTGATGAATATGCTGGGGGGAGGATCTGAGCACCTATGGACATGTCCGGAGTGCAACGAAGATACCCCAACTGATAACTGATATATATATATATATATATATATATATATATATATATATATATATATATATATATATATATATATATATATATATATATATACATACATATAGTAGTAGGCCTCTTTCAGTCCTGAAGGACTATAGAGTTGTGCCGCTTGGGAGGTGCCTGGCAGCACCACTGGTGACTGTATAGTCCAATGCGAGAGTGACAATCCCTGTCACAGTTTCCGCATCTGTAAGACGAGGCAAGTCCCGCAGTAAGTGACTGCGCTTTGAGCCTGTGCCGCCTATCCTCAGTTTGTTGGATCAGATTGCGCTCAAAGAGCATCAGTCCGTTTCGTACATCTCTTCTCCAGGAGCATCTGTCTGTTGCAACTCTCTCCCACGTGTCTGGATCTATTCCAATGGTTTTCATATCTTGTTTACACACATCCCTATATCGCATTTGGGGTCTTCCGGTTGGCCTCTTTCCTGTGGCTAGTTCTCCGTAAAGGAGATCTTTGGGAATACGTTCATCCTCCATTCGAGATACGTGGCCCAGCCACCGGAGGCGTCTCTGCTTGAGGAGGGTGTGCACTGTGGTAATATCTGCTCGTTCAAGCACCTGTTTGTTTGTTATGTGGTCTTTCCATGTTATGCCCAGAATACGTCTCAGACATCTCATGTGGAAGGAATTCAACTTCCTTTCCTGTCTTGAGTACGAGGTCCAGGATTCAGACCCATAGAGTAGTATGCTAACAACACAAGCTTTATATACTTGAGCTTTTGTACGCTCTGTTAGTCCATTATTCTCCCAAACTCTTTTAGCTAGCCTGGAAAATGTCGTGGCTGCCTTTCCAATGCGTCTGTAGATTTCTGTCTCTAATGAAAGATTATCTGAAATTGTCGACCCCAAGTACACAAAATCGTGGACGACCTTCAATTCGTAATTAGCAATTTTGATTGACGGTGGCGCACCAGCGTCTTGTTCCATCACCTGTGTTTTATTTAGGCTAATGGTGAGCTCAAAGTCTTTGTAGGCGGCTGCAAAACGATCTATGAGCCTTTGGAGATCTTCTGCTGTATGAGTAGTCAGTGCTGCATCATCTGCAAAAAGTATTTCTCTTACACATCTTGATCTTATTTTGGTCTTTGCCTTGAGTCTTGATGGGTTAAAAAGTTTGCCATCAGATCTTGTGTGGAGGTATATGCCTTCAGTGGCAGTCCCAAATGCCTGCCTTAAGAGAACAGCGAAGAAGATACCAAAGAGTGTAGGAGCAAGCACGCAGCCCTGCTTTACTCCGCTGCTGATGCTGAATGACTGGGATGTTGAGCCGTCAAATAAAATGGTCCCCTGCATGTTTTCGTGGAATGATTTCACGAGACTAAGAAGGGTGGGTGGACATCCAACCTTTTCAAGGACCTTAAAAAGGCCGCTTCTGCTCACGAGGTCAAATGCCTTTGTGAGGTCGATGAAGGCAATATATAATGGCTTCCTCTGTTCTCTGCACTTCTCTTGGAGCTGCCGGAGTGAGAAAATCATATCGACGGTGGACCTGTTGGGTCTAAATCCGCACTGCGATTCGGGGTAGATTCTTTCAGCAAGAATGTGTAATCTTTTAAGGATTACTCTGGCAAAAATCTTGCCTGTAATGCTGAGTAGGGAAATGCCGCGATAGTTGTTGCAGTCGCTTCTGTCGCCTTTGATTTTATAAAGGGTAACGATGTTTGTGTCTTTCATATCTTGTGGTATTGATTTTTCTCTCCAGCAGAGCTGAAATATTGCATACAGTTCTGGGATGATTGTTTCTTTGCTACATTTTAAAATTTCAGGTGGAATACTATCTTTTCCAGGTGCCTTGCCGGATTTGAGAGAGTCTAGTGCTTCGCTGATTTCTGTGAGGCAAGGTTCGTTATCCAGGGCATGCATGGCAGACTGTTGATCGATGGCTTCCAGAGCTTCTTCGCTGACAGTGTTATCCACTGAGTATAGCTCTGAGTAGTGTTCTACCCAGCGATCCATTTGTTTCGCTCGATCTTTTATGATTACCCCCTCAGTTGATCGTAAAGGGGCCATCTTATTTTTTGATGGACCGACAGCTTGCTTGTTGCCCTCGTACATTCCTCTTATATTTCCAGTGTCTGCACAAGTTTGAATTTGAGCAGAGAGCTGTAGCCAGTACCTGTTCGCACATCTTCTTGCCATCTGTTGTACTCTATTTCTGGCCGTTCGCAATGCCTGCAGTGTTTTCTCTGAAGGTGATGTTTTATACATTGAGAATGCATGTCTCTTTATCTCCAGGACTGGGAACATCTCTTCAGAGTGTGCTTCAAACCAGTCGGTTGACTTAGTTTGCTTCTTGCCAAATGTTGATAGTGCTGTATTGTAGATGGTGTCGCGAAAATGACTCCATCTCTCGGTGGAATTTCCGTTTGTGGGGCCAGGCAGAGAATCCGCTAGAGCCTGCATGAATTTGTTGACCTTCTCTTTATTTTGGGTGCCTCTGGTGTCAATGCGTGATCTTCCGTCTGTTCGGCTTCTGTAGATTCTCTTGGGCTTAATCTTTACCTTGCTGGAGACGAGTGAATGGTCGGTGTCGCAGTCAGCACTATGATAGCTGCGAGTCAGCCGTACATTGCGGAGGTTGCTGCGTTTAATGAGCACCAGGTCGAGTTGGTGCCAGTTCTTTGATCTGGGGTGCCTCCATGACACCTTGTGTTGAGGTTTCGTGTCAAAGAAGGTGTTGGTCACGCACAGATTATGGTGGCTACAGAATTCCAAGAGACGTTGTCCATTGTCATTGATCTTCCCAACGCCAAACTGTCCTAGACATGAAGGCCAAGATTTGTGGTCGGAGCCAAACCTGGCGTTGAAATCCCCCAGGATAAAAAGATGTTGTTTCTCTGGTGTTTCACTGACTTCTTTGCTAAGGTCGTCATAGAACTTGTCTTTAGATTCTGATGCTGCAGTTAGTGTTGGGGCGTAAACGCTTATAATACTAACTGGGCCTGCCTCTGTCTGGAGTTGGAGCTTCAGTATTCTTTCAGTGCCATCACTTGGTGGCATGATGGAATTAAGCAGCTTGTTTCTGATAGCGAAGCAAACTCCATGCTCCCTGGTCTCTCCGCACGGCTTGCCATGCCAGTAGAAAGTGAAGTCCCTCTCCTTGATGCTTCCAGATTCTTGGAGTCTGGTCTCTTGCAGGGCGACAATGTCTATCCCCAGTCTTAGTAGTTCGTTGTTTATCACTGCAGTTTTGCGGGCATCCACAATCTCATTTAGATCGTCTGAGATGTCAGGGGTCATGGTTCTTACGTTCCATGTTCCCAGCCTTAGGGCCAGTTGTTTTTTTTTTCTTTCTTGTTGCTAGGTGTATAGATTGCGGTCCATGTGTCAGGATTTTCCCCTAAGCTCCACACACCCTCAGAAGCAGATGAACCGTGGCGAGACAACACCTTATTGACTGGGGGCTGCCCAGCTTAGGCGGGCGGTAGCTGTCTAGTGAGATACGATTATCTCTCCCACCGTCGGAAGTAGCCCCTGGCGCCTTGCTCTACGCCAATCGAGCATTAAGACTTATAACCGGCAAATGCTGCTTCCCGTGTTGTGTCACCGCTTTACACGGTGCTGAAGTGACCTCTTCAGTGCACAAGCCTGGGCCATGGAAATCGGAGAACCAGCTGTTGCCCAGTAGCAGGTTCCCCCTCTCCACGTCACCGATGTTGACCAAGGGAAAGGCAGTAGCCAATGCAACTTGGCATCGGTGCCGTCGCAGGAGTTGCCAGAACTATGTTGTTTACAACATGGAACTGCCTTAGGGACTCCATCTCCGGATTTGTCCTCAGGGTTTATTCCCGAAGCCTTTCCCATATGGGTATACCCGCAAGGCAGCGGTGGTTTGAGATTTAGAGTTCCTTCTCTTAGAAGAGATACCAACCAAGGCTGACGAGCCTCCTCTGCCCGGGAATCAATAAGGAGGGAAGTCTACCATTCTTCCTTCCTGACAGTGATCATACTGATCGGATGACCGTAGCCATTGTCTCTACTGAGAGATCCACTGCCCACCGTCACCGACTTGAAACCATAACCGACAACTATCTGTCAGCTGCTCCCAAGTCCAATCCACCACCTGCTCACATGGCTTCATGTTACCCTGTTGGGGGGGGGGGGGGCTAAACGGTTACTCCACCTTGCCCAAGGGTGTCACGTAGGCTAGCGGAGGGAAGGAGGCACCTTACTTCTCCTTTGATAGGGTGTACCCCTACCCCGTTACCCTGAGTATATATATATGCGGCCCCCCAACAGCTTTACATTTGTCAATGCTGCCCTGCGCACGAAAAGTTTGCCCACGCCTGCTCTAAGCAAACGTAATTGCACCATAATTTAGCAGAGAGAGAGAGAGAGAGAGAGAGAGAGAGAGAGAGAGAGAGAGAGAGAGAGAGAGAGAGAGAGAGAGAGGAAGAATGGGGGGGGGGGGAGAACTATCTATATATATAAAACACAATGTATGTATTTCCGTCCGTCCTTTATGCGTTCGCGAACGGTCCATCCGATTGAGATGAAATTTTCTACACGTTTTCCTTTCATTCCTGTGCAACTTACTGTCATAGTTTTTTAGTTGTTTTTTTTCCGGCTACTTACTTACTAAAATTTAATATTTCATTTTTCATTATATATTTCTATATAGCAAGGGGACTTAACTCTAGAAAAGTTGTTTCAAGGGGCATAACTTTTAATAACATTTCTATATACTTTATAGTCATACTGTTGCATCGCTTTCAAAGATTTATAAACTCTTTGTCTATAGTTATTTTCAGGCATATGAGTTATAACAAATAATGATATAATCTTTAAGGCATTTTCTAAGTTTTCATAAAAATAATGCATAATGCATAACATTGTAACTCATCTTTTTATGCTTAAAGAAGTTATCTACAGTCATGTAGGTGATTAGAAACAGTTTTCATTAAAAATAATGGATGGTGTGTGGAAGGACATTCTTTTAAGTTACTGTGTGAATTTAATGAGACGCTCCCCGCCAGGAGCTGGGCCCACGCCGGGTCAGATAGATAGACAGACATACAGACA
>OY992894.1:49584151-49599151 GCA_963921405.1 Cepaea hortensis | reverse complement strand
CGGTGTGGCTAACACAGCTCTGGGGACCGAGTATCCACCGGAATAAGTGGACAACTCTGCAGCTGAGCAGAGCAGGGCACTCACTTGTCCGGACAGTCGGAAATGGCTGTCAAAGGCAGAGGTAAAAAGACCACCATGTGAATGTGGAAGGCAAGGAGAAACCACCACATTATCTTCCCAAGACTTCATGGCAAATCATATATCAAAGTTAGTGAAGGACGTTAATGGCTGTCTTAGGGCATCCTCGTCCGGTAGGGACAGTCATGAGCCGCAGGTGACACCAGACCGTCATCCAGCTACTGATGACAAAATCTTAACTAAAATAAATAAATTTAGAGTAGGAACATGGAATGTTAGGACATTAAATGAGCTAGGAAAGTTGACCAATGTTCTAAGAGAGATGGATAGCATGAAAATGAATATACTAGGCGTTAGTGAGATGAGATTGAAGGGATCGGGCAAACCAATAGACATAAATATTATACAAGTATATGCACCAACAGCAAGCAGTAGTGATGAAGAAATACAACACTTTTACGACGAAATAGAAATGGCGATGGCTCAAATTGGATCACAAGAAATAAAGATAATACTTGGTGATTTTAATGCAAAAGTAGGAAAGGGAAAAATGGAGGATGTAGTGGGGAATTATGGTTTAGGTACAAGAAATGAAAGAGGGGAAAAGCTAATAGAATGGGCAAATATCAATGATATGATAATTGGAAACACATGGTTTAAACACCATAAAAGACGACTGTACACATGGATAAGCCCTGATAAGAAAATACGCAACCAAATTGACTACATACTAATTAATAAAAGATTTAGAAATGCTTTAATGAATGTAAAGACAATGCCTGGTGCTGACTGTAATAGTGATCATGTACCACTATGTGGACAAATAAAAGTAAGATTAAAGAGAGGGAAAAAATGGTTAAGAACATGCGACTTAATAAAGAGGTTCTGAAAATAGATAAAGAAATGCAAGAACAATACAGAGTGACTGTGAAAAATAGGTACAATGCAATAACTAAAATACAGAGTATAGATGAACAATGGGAAATGTTAAGGGACTCCATTCATCAAACTAGCAAAGAAGTATTACCGGAGAGAGGCAAAATAGCTAAGAATTATATGAAGGAGAAAGGGAAGAATTAACAGAAGATAGTAACTTAGAAGGTCCACCTATTCTGAAAGAAGAAGTCGCTGACGCTATGAAAAGTATGAAGAAAGGAAAAACAGCTGGGCCAGATGAAATCACAATAGAAGAATTAGAAGTATTGGGAGAATTTGGAGTAGATATATTAACCAAAATGTTGAATGATATTTACAGCAGAGGATATTTACCCAGTGATATGCTGAAATCTGTATTTATAGCTATTCCAAAAAGACCAGGAGCAATTGATTGTGAAGATTTTCGTACAATTAACCTTATAAACCATATCACTAAGCTTCTACTCAGAATCATAATGAGAAGAACCAAAAAGAAAAGAAAAATGGAAATTAGTGAAGAACAGTATGGATTTGTGGAAGGAAAGGGCACAAACAATGCAATTTATACATTACGGACACTAATAGAAAGGTCAATAGAGAAACAGAGAGACATATATTTGTGCTTCATAGATTATACTAAGGCATTTGATAAAGTAAAACATGAAGGACTGATTAAAATGTTGGAAGATATCAACACTGATGGAAAAGATTTAAGAATAATAAAGAATATTTACTGGAACCAAGTAGCAGCAATTAAAATGGGAAATAAAGAGGGTAGTTACGAACAGATAAAGCTAGGAGTACGACAAGGGTGTCTCTTGTCACCAGATCTTTTCTCCCTTTATAGCGAAGTAATAATGAGAGGGATCAAAGAGATGCCAGGAATACTAGTTGGAGATTATAATATAAATAATATACGCTATGCAGATGACACAGTATTGATGAAACAACTGTTGTGTTGTTTTTCAATTTCTAAGCACTTTTCCTCAAGCCATGCTTCTTTTGCCTCCTTACATAATATTCTGACTTGTCTGTGAATTTCTTCATATTTGGCAGGATTATTTTTTGTTGAGCCTTCTTGTTTCCATTAGGTGTAACATTTCTTCAGTCATCCATTTCTTATGACCCACCTTGTTTAATTTTGGAATAATTGTTTCTGCAGCCAAACTGATTGAATTCTTCAACATTTCCCATTGATCATTCACATCCTGGAATAATATCTCTAGATCAGACAATATATCAAATCTGTTCTGTACTTCTGTGTTGAATTTGTTTTGTATTTCCTTGTCATATAGGTCCTCTAATAGTACTGGAGAGTTTTGGTCAGAGACTGTCAACAACTCAACTGACAGGTCTCATTGGGTACTTCTCACACACCCATACAAGACAACTTGCAAGTCGTGTGGGAGGCAAAATGTATGGTTCATTTTATTGCCGTTGGCTCGCTTACAAGCGGTAAACAGTCGCTAATGCAATACACAATATACAGCCACAGAATTATCTAACACAAACTGCTAACCCTATGCTAGTTCTATCTATTAGTGAACACAAAACTCCTAACGCTATTCTAAACGATGTGAACGCCTCAAGTCCAGTCTCCCGTCTCCTAACCTCTCTCCCGTGGTTACACACCACGCGGGGTGACCTTCACCTTCGTGCGTGTTACCTCACATCGCACTCTGCTGGCAAACGTGGCCTGTTGAGTGTCTACTCAACTGTGCTATGGCTTCACGAGGTGTGGTACTATCGAGTCTTTGACACACACCCACCCCTCTTGTGTTGCGTCATCAACTTTCACTCATTGGTTGTGACGCAAGAGGTTCCTAAACAAAAAATTAGTGTCTCTAATTTTTGTCAAAGACTCTAGATAACCTGGCTTTGGGCATTCCAATGAACTATTAATAACTATTGTCACAATGTAGCAAAGCCTTACTTGGCTACTGGCAATCGCCACAAACTTGACTGGTTGGCGTGAGCCCCTTCTCACATGCTATATTATATTTATCAGAGGTATGTCTGAACCGGACCGTTGTCTTATAAGACCTGCCCTCACATAGTAAATTAACTTACTACCCATACAAAGTTGACTTTCTTAGGGTCAACACATGAATTATTTCATGTCCCCCATATAATATTTAACAACCATTCTACAAGAGTGTGTGCGACAGGCTTTACCTCCTTCGCTTCCGCGCGTAAGACTTTATTTCACTGTTAATTTAGTTCTTCGTTGTCTATTATGTCCCCTGGCCCCATAGTTATCTGTCTTTGATCTACAAATAGTGTATGCAATTTATATGTTTGTTTTTCTGTTTGTTTGTGTGTTTGGATGTAATAAATCTACTAATCTAATTTATATCCTCTATTTATAAATTCTATGTGTATGTATGTTAGTTTTTTGAGTGTCATAATTTGGTTCAATGTGGCCACAAACAGGTGTATAACACTAATTCGTGACTACATTCACTTGTTATGAAACCCAAAATACTGTAATCTAAGTTCTAAACTATATTACAGACAACACATTCACACTAACACAATTTCACTAACGAAAACTTTACATTCTAACATACCATTCTAATTCTATAACTAAGTATTTAATGTGTTACCTAAATTTATTAAATTTGTTATGTTAATTATATGATATGATTATATTACTTCTTATTTTTTCCTAATCTAAGTGATGTAATCTAACTATTTAAATGCAATTGTTGTGATGTGAGTTATGTACCTTAATTAAATGGATTATGTGACCACAATTTATGTACTTTTCTAAATACTATGCTAAATAATGTTTTTAAATGCACAAAGGAATTATATGAGTGATGTTCTTAATCTAACTGGTGTAAATGCTGTATGTTACCTTATCTCCTCTTTTTAATCTATTATGATGTAAAATGATGATACTAATAAATGGTAATATTTGAAAGATGGTATGGTTTCATTAAGATGGAATAAACTAACTACAATGAAACTAAGTGAAATATAACAATCTAAATGGTACTATTCATATCATAAATTTAATTTAACTTGTAATAAACTATTCTTATGTCTAAACTAATATTCTAATCTAATTTTAATGGGTTAATTACTGTACTAACTACATTATTAAAATAAATGAGAACTGTTATAGTTCCTAACCTACATCTAATTTATCACTATCTTAAAATATTATATTACATATCACAATAAGTTTATATACATAGTATTTGGTTTACACAGGTTAGTAGTTGCCTTCATGTATGTGCAATGGTTGTATAGGCATAATATAACCACACACCTTGCCTGGGTATCTGAAATACATTACACAGTCATCTTAATGTTCTCTCGGTAGTGCACGTGTAGAGTTCGCTGGTGTTGTAGCTCTGTCTTTTCGTGTCTGTAATTAAGCACTGTTCTGACACTGTTTTCTGCGGTTATATATATGATACACCGGAATGGAGCTTAGTTGGAAATGAGCTGTCCTAGTTCACACGGTGGTATCTAAGTATAGCAGCACAGTTCTTAATCTGATGTCCACGGACACATGATAGTTCATTGTTTTGGTACATGACTACACCAATAATGTGGATATGTATGTAAGCTATTTTACATCTTATATTATCAGATACTCATGTACCAACCATCACTCTACATTTACTGTTGGATTTCAGGTATTTTTACCCCAGATGGTAAAACTAGTGACCACCTGAATATCCGGTCATTTTGATGCACACCACTATGTATGACCGTGATCAGGGAGTTGTCGGTCTGGACAATGCAGTGAACATCCGTCAGAACTCGATGGAGCCTTCTCACCGTATAGATGAAGCCTAGGGCTGCAACTGTGATATGGAATCCTTGGACTCAGCATGTGTGATCTTACTGCTCACGTAGCAAAGCGGATGGAAGATGCCCTAAAAAAACAATTGGCCTAGTACTGCAGTGATGGAGATTCTGCTGGCATATGACCTAAGATAATAAATGAGCCTAGGATTAGGCAAGCGGAGGGATTGGAATATTTACAAAAAAGGATCTTCAATTTTGACAATGCAGGAATTAATAATGCATCTTTCACATTTCATTTCCAGAAGATTTTAAGACATTGGAAAATATATTTGTAATTTCTGAGTAATTTACTAATCCCAAAAGGTTTCTGACCTGTTTCTTTCTGTTAGACATGGTCAGATTCATAATTTTGGTACTACTTTTCAGGTCAGTCTACAGTTGGACTTGAGAAATGACATGACCCAAAAATGAATTTATTTTAGGCATAATTTGACTTTGCTGGTTTGACAGTGAGACCGAAGCGTCGCACTCTGTCAAAGGCATGTCTCAGTTTCAGTAGGTGTATTGTCCAGTCATCAGTATTCTGATTTATTCATGTGTATTCTATAAGTTCACTACATGTATGCCCCTCGTCGGATTTGCCAGTCTCACTAACTAGTGTAGTTGCGTTGTGTATGTCTGTTGTCTGATCACTTGGTGTTGGTGCAATCTGTTCGTCTGTCACTACTTCTGTCTCTTGTCTTGAAAAGTGAGGTTTCCGCATGTTGACATGGAATATCTCTAAGTGTCTGTTTATCGATATTTCATAGTCAACATGTACCATGGTTATGTGCTACTTTGAATGGTCCTTGCCATTTCGTTTGTATGGAAGTAGCCTAAATCTGTCTTGATCAAGTTCCAGATTACTTGTTTTCGCACATTTGTTTGTGTGCTTGTGGTAGAACTGACCCTTCCTCTATCAAATGGCTTGGGTGCCAGTGTAAAGGGTTGTATTTCAGCTGTAGGATGTTTACCCTTCAACTTTTGTATCAATTGATGACAGCCATTACCAGCAAATAGATCATGACAAAATAATTTTATGTTATTGAAAAAACTTGGCCTGGCATTGCTGTATGCACGATGACTCGCACATGGTGTTTTGTGTGCATTGTTTAGCACACCTAACTGATGTTGTTCAAGTAACACCTGTTCATGGTTACTAGTAATATGACATGTAGTTGAAATGCCATTATTACGTCTAACGAACCAAGATGCATTCTTGGTCATTTTGGCTTTGCCTTTTGACAATTTTAAGTATGGAGACACATTAAAATCAGATTTCTGCTGGTGTATAAGTTTTTGTGTGTTTTTGTCATCTGTGCTGGTTGGAAAAAGCATTAGTAGTGTCTCATTTTGCAATGGGTCATGATGTTTTGAAGTGTCAACTCTGGTTGTTGCCTTAGCTGCATTTAATTTCTCCCATGCAACTATTTCTTCACTAGTACATTGTTTCAGTTGAGGTAAGCACCCCAAATGTGAATTTCTTCATATTTGGCAGGATTATTTTTTGTTGAGCCTTCTTGTTTCCATTAGGTGTAACATTTCTTCAGTCATCCATTTCTTATGACCCACCTTGTTTAATTTTGGAATAATTGTTTCTGCAGCCAAACTGATTGAATTCTTCAACATTTCCCATTGATCATTCACATCCTGGAATAATATCTCTAGATCAGACAATATATCAAATCTGTTCTGTACTTCTGTGTTGAATTTGTTTTGTATTTCCTTGTCATATAGGTCCTCTAATAGTACTGGAGAGTTTTGGTCAGAGACCATAACTTTATGAAGGGAAAATCCCAACTGCACCTCCCCGCGGTAGAGGATGGAAACACTACGGTGTGGCTAACACAGCTCTGGGGACCGAGTATCCACCGGAATAAGTGGACAACTCTGCAGCTGAGCAGAGCAGGGCACTCACTTGTCCGGACAGTCGGAAATGGCTGTCAAAGGCAGAGGTAAAAAGACCACCATGTGAATGTGGAAGGCAAGGAGAAACCACCACATTATCTTCCCAAGACTTCATGGCAAATCATATATCAAAGTTAGTGAAGGACGTTAATGGCTGTCTTAGGGCATCCTCATCCGGTAGGGACAGTCATGAGCCGCAGGTGACACCAGACCGTCATCCAGCTACTGATGAAAAAATCTTAACTAAAATAAATAAATTTAGAGTAGGAACATGGAATGTTAGGACATTAAATGAGCTAGGAAAGTTGACCAATGTTCTAAGAGAGATGGATAGCATGAAAATGAATATACTAGGCGTTAGTGAGATGAGATTGAAGGGATCGGGCAAACCAATAGACATAAATATTATACAAGTATATGCACCAACAGCAAGCAGTAGTGATGAAGAAATACAACACTTTTACGACGAAATAGAAATGGCGATGGCTCAAATTGGATCACAAGAAATAAAGATAATACTTGGTGATTTTAATGCAAAAGTAGGCAAGGGAAAAATGGAGGATGTAGTGGGGAATTATGGTTTAGGTACAAGAAATGAAAGAGGGGAAAAGCTAATAGAATGGGCAAATATCAATGATATGATAATTGGAAACACATGGTTTAAACACCATAAAAGACGACTGTACACATGGATAAGCCCTGATAAGAAAATACGCAACCAAATTGACTACATACTAATTAATAAAAGATTTAGAAATGCTTTAATGAATGTAAAGACAATGCCTGGTGCTGACTGTAATAGTGATCATGTACCACTATGTGGACAAATAAAAGTAAGATTAAAGAGAGGGAAAAAATGGTTAAGAACATGCGACTTAATAAAGAGGTTCTGAAAATAGATAAAGAAATGCAAGAACAATACAGAGTGACTGTGAAAAATAGGTACAATGCAATAACTAAAATACAGAGTATAGATGAACAATGGGAAATGTTAAGGGACTCCATTCATCAAACTAGCAAAGAAGTATTACCGGAGAGAGGCAAAATAGCTAAGAATTATATGAAGGAGAAAGGGAAGAATTAACAGAAGATAGTAACTTAGAAGGTCCACCTATTCTGAAAGAAGAAGTCGCTGACGCTATGAAAAGTATGAAGAAAGGAAAAACAGCTGGGCCAGATGAAATCACAATAGAAGAATTAGAAGTATTGGGAGAATTTGGAGTAGATATATTAACCAAAATGTTGAATGATATTTACAGCAGAGGATATTTACCCAGTGATATGCTGAAATCTGTATTTATAGCTATTCCAAAAAGACCAGGAGCAATTGATTGTGAAGATTTTCGTACAATTAACCTTATAAACCATATCACTAAGCTTCTACTCAGAATCATAATGAGAAGAACCAAAAAGAAAATAAAAATGGAAATTAGTGAAGAACAGTATGGATTTGTGGAAGGAAAGGGCACAAACAATGCAATTTATACATTACGGACACTAGAAAGGTCAATAGAGAAACAGAGAGACATATATTTGTGCTTCATAGATTATACTAAGGCATTTGATAAAGTAAAACATGAAGGACTGATTAAAATGTTGGAAGATATCAACACTGATGGAAAAGATTTAAGAATAATAAAGAATATTTACTGGAACCAAGTAGCAGCAATTAAAATGGGAAATAAAGAGGGTAGTTACGAACAGATAAAGCTAGGAGTACGACAAGGGTGTCTCTTGTCACCAGATCTTTTCTCCCTTTATAGCGAAGTAATAATGAGAGGGATCAAAGAGATGCCAGGAATACTAGTTGGAGATTATAATATAAATAATATACGCTATGCAGATGACACAGTATTGATGGCGGATAATTCAACAGACCTACAACAATTATTAGACGTTGTAGTAACAGAGAGTGCAAGGAAAGGACTCTCCTTGAATATCAAGAAAACAGTAACAATGGTAATATCAAAGAAAATGGTGACACCAAAATGTGACATAGAAATAGAAGGGAAAATCCTTAACCAAGTTGATAATTTTAGATCCTAGGGGCATTTATAACATCAGATGGAAGATGTACAACATAGATTAGGAGCAGAATATGGCAGGCAAAAGCCGCATTTCAGAAAATGAAGAGTATCTTATGCAATAAGTCACTATCACTGAATGTAAGAAAGAGAGTGATGAAATACTATGTAGAACCAGTTTTTCTGTATGGCAGTGAATCTTGGAATGTAAATGAACAAATTAAGAAGAAATTAGAAGCAACAGAGATGTGGTTCCTGAGACGAATGTTGCGAATTCCTTGGACTGCCAGAGTAACTAACGACGACTGCCTGAAACAGGCGAACGAAACTAGAACATTATATACAACAATAAGACAGAGACAAAAAGCTTTCCTCGGTCATGTGATGAGAAGAGAGGCATTGGAGAACATCGTAACAACTGGAAAGATCGAGGGGAAGAGAGGCAGAGGTAGACCAAGAGAAGTGATGCTGGATGGATTGAGACGGTGGCATGGAGGAATATCAGCAGCAGAGGTGATCCAGAAAACCAAAGACCGAGATCTATGGAGAGCCACGAACGCCTACGCCAGCCGGCACGGCACTTGATGATGATGATTGTCATATATATATATATATATATATATATATATATATATATATATATATATATATATATATATATATATATATATATATATATATTGTCATGGAATCACCGTGGATTAACCCGATGATGATAATACAGTCAGTCTGATACACGGCATGTTTTCAAGGCCACAATTGTTTTTAACCAGTACAGAAAAAACAAGTCAGATTAACAGCTGCAGTTGGTTACTAGGGGGGTCGGTGAGATGAATCAATACACCGTCCTTTGAAAGTTCCCCACCAGTCGGGAAATTGTAGCCCTGTGGTTGTGACACGCGGGCTTGTTTGGTTGTAAGGAAAGGCGGAGAAAACTGTGAACAAAGAAAGACATTGATTAAATCAAGGGGACATAAGATTTCTGGAAATAGTTAGTGCCCATGAAGACACCTGCGGGACATCAAAAGAACTTCACTAGAAGACTCCCGGCTCTGTGTGACATAAACAAGACTTGTGTACGTTAGTGTAACTCAGACAGTTGACGTAGGCAGAAGTGATAGCTGGCTCGATCCGTGTTGAATAGAATCGCATGTGTTCGGTTTTGCTTAACATGTGTCTTTTATGGCAAATTGTGTATTCGATTCAGAGGTTGAGTCAGGACGGCATAAGGTATTTTAGAGATTGCATCTAGCTATAAATAATGTGGAATAGCTTAGTGATAGATATAGTTAGAACTATATCATAGTGTTGTTGCATTGTGGATGGGTAGTCAAGGAATATCAGCGGCAATAGGCAGTCGCATTGTTAAGATTAACTAGTGTAGGAAGGCAGGTGGCTCCGCTGATGGGGAATAGTGAAATGGGATGATATTTGGGGAGATTGGGGATGGGGAGAATGTCCAATGGTGGGATCTTCAAGTGAGGTCTGCTGGGGGTCTACACTTTGCATTTGGCTCTGTCCTGGTCTTAACCCACCTCAGGCCTAAGTGAAGAGCTCCTCTGCCCATGACAGAGTTGGTTCACTGTCATGTATCTGAGTGAGACTGTCAGCCTACCTCCATCTAATGGAGGTCAGGGACAGGTGCTCTCACCAAGTCTATCGTTCTCTCTTTTACAGGTTCCCTTAGGTCACTCAAGTCACTGAGAATGGAGACCTTAGTGCAGGCAGTTATTCAGCAACTTTTGCACTGGGCCCATGATGAAAGGAGTTTACGGGAACAATTGTGAGAGTATTTATCAAACGTCATACGTTAGCAGAATACTAGAGATTGTTTTTTCCGCATCATTTTGGAGACGGAAAAATCGTGAGATTAATGTTTCAAACATCACATGTGAACAGAACAATAGAATTGTTTTTTTTTTTTTTTACACCACATGGGAAAAGTCCAGTGGGTAGTATATTTTCACACGACAGGTGAAAAGACTAATAGGTACTGTTTTTCCACATCACATGGGAATAGAACAGTATAAACTGATTATGAAGTTATTAAAACAGTGATCTTGTGAGCAGTAGAAACTTTAGACAGGAATTACATTTAGTTCAAGGAACAGTATTTTCGTGTCCTCACTAGACAAGGATGTTATAAGTCTCAGAACAATAGGGACATGTAATAACGGTGTGTGATCCAGGCAGGATCAGTGTCAAACTGTGACTAGGTATATGAGTGATCAAGCAGCGACCGGTGGAAGTCTACATCTAGCAGGAGGGACACATTCCTTGGTGAGGTTAATGTGGACTGAATGAAGATGTGGTGTGATCCTTTCCGGGATGATCGGGCTGGGCTCTTAAGCTGCTTGGTCTGAGTCTGCACACATTAGAATATTCGACACACATTCTACACATTACACACACACTTCTCACACACATACTCTTTGCTTTTAATAAATTATTTTGTATTTATTTGTTAGAGCTGGAGTTGTTGAGTATGTTGTGTTGGGGAAGAGTGAGAGGGGGCATGATCTAGGGGTGAGCGAGAGTAAGAAAGAGGTGTCGACAGATTGACGGAGTTTTGTAGACGGATTCTGGTGGTTTCTCTAGGACAATAATATTGGGGTAATAAAAATGTGGGTGTTGATTCCACTCACTCCAGGGAAGAGACTAAAGTAAGAAAGGAAGAATTACGACATATATATATCATCATCATCATCAGGTGCCGTGCCGGCTGGCGTAGGCATTCATGGCTCTCCATAGATCTCGGTCTTTGGTTTTCTGGATCAACTCTGCTGCTGATATTCCTCCATGCCACCGTCTCAATCCATCCAGCATCACTTCTCTTGGTCTACCTCTGCCTCTCTTCCCCTCGATCTTTCCAGTTGTTACGATGTTCTCCAATGCCTCTCTTCTCATCACATGACCGAGGAAAGCTGTTTGTCTCTATCTTATTGTTGTATATAATGTTCTAGTTTCATTAGCCTGTTTCAGGCAGTCGTCGTTAGTTACTCTGGCAGTCCAAGGAATTCGCAACATTCGTCTCAGGAACCACATCTCTGTTGCTTCTAATTTCTTCTTAATTTGTTCATTTACATTCCAAGATTCACTGCCATACAGCAAAACTGGTTCTACATAGCATTTCAGAACTTTCTTTCTTACATTCAGTGACTGTGACTTATTGCATAAGATACTCTTCATTTTCTGAAATGCGGCTTTTGCCTGCCATATTCTGCTCCTAATCTCTGTTGTACATCTTCCATCTGATGTTATAAATGCCCCTAGGTATCTAAAATTATCAACTTGGTTAAGGATTTTTCCCTTCTATTTCTATGTCACATTTTGGTGTCACCATTTTCTTTGATATTACCATTGTTACTGTTTTCTTGATATTCAAGGAGAGTCCTTTCCTTGCACTCTCTGTTACTACAACGTCTAATAATTGTTGTAGGTCTGTTGAATTATCCGCCACCAATACTGTGTCATCTGCATAGTGTATATTATTTATATTATAACCTCCAACTAGTATTCCTGGCATCTCTTTGATCTCTCTCATTATTACTTCGCTATACAGGGAGAAAAGATCTGGTGACAAGACACACCCTTGTAGTACTCCTAGCTTTATCTGTTCGTAACTACCCTCTTTATTTCCCATTTTAATTGCTGCTACTTGGTTCCAGTAAACATTCTTTATTATTCTTAAATCTTTTCCATCAATGTTGATATCTTCAAACATTTTAATCAGTTCATCATGTTTTACTTTATCAAATGCCTTAGTATAATCTATGAAGCACACATATATGTCTCTCTGTTTCTCTATTGACCTTTCTATTATAGTCTGTCCGGAAATTTATGCCGTCATTCAAGATCAATTATTTTGAAAACTATCTGTTGCATCGTTATGAAATTTTTCCAGCCGTCTTATATTTACCCCCACCCAAGGAATATGTCTTTGATAGGTCCCAAAACAACTTAAATCATTAAAAGCGGCATCATTCCTTTGATGTTTTGCTTAACAACTAGTGATTTCTTGTTAAAAATGTTATGTTTACGGTAATGAGGACCTGCAAATTCAGATGACAAACAAAGGCGTATCTGGATTCGTATGGGAGTGGGTGCAATCAAAGAAGTAGCTTACAGTCGACAGAATCGGCTGCATTGCACAGGGTTTTTATCCCATATGGCTCAGTTTCTTTCCGCAGCGCGGAAAGCGTCGCACAAAGCACGAACTCCGTAGCTCCAGCGACGACCCTCGGCAGTCTCCGAATAAAATGAATGATGCGGCCCGGACAGACAGACAGAAAGGTAGGTAGGTAGGCAGAAAGATAGGTGGGTGGATGGATGGCTGGCTGGCTGGCTGGCTGAGTGGGTGGATCGGTCGGTCGGTGGGTCGGTCGGTGGGTGGGTGGGTGGGTGGGTCGGCAGGCAGGCAGGCAGGCAGACAGATAGATTAGATAGATAGATAGATAGATAGATAGATAGATAGATAGATAGATAGATAGATGGATAGATAGATAGATAGATAGATAGATAGATAGATAGATAGATAGATAGATAGATAGATAGATCGATATCGGTAGGTCGGTCGGTTAGTGGGTGGGTGGGCAGGCAGGCAGACAGACAGATAGATTAGATAGATAGGACAGACAGATAGATTAGATAGATTGATATCGGTAGGTCGGTCGGTCTGTCGGTGGGTGGGTGGTCGGGCCGGCAGGCAGGCAGATAGATAGATAAATAGATAGATAGATAGATAGATAGATAGATAGATAGATAGATAGATATATAGATAGATAGATAGATAGATATCGGTAGGTCGGTCGGTTAATGGGTGGGTGGGCCGGCAGGCAGGCAGACAGACAGACAGATAGATTAGATAGATAGGACAGACAGATAGATTAGATAGATAGGACAGACAGATAGATTAGATTAGATTAGATAGATAGATAGATAGATAGATAGATATCGGTAGGTCGGTCGGTCGGTCGGTTGGTGGGTGGGTGGGCCAGCAGGCAGGCAGTCAGGCAGACAGACAGACAGATAGATTAGATAGATAGATAAATAGATAGATAGATAGATAGATAGATAGATAGATAGATAGATAGATAGATAGATAGATAGATAGATATCTGTCGGTCGGTCGGTCGGTATGTGGGTGGGTGGGCCGGCAGGCAGGCAGAGAGACAGACAGACATACAGACAGACATACAGACAGATAGATAGATAGATAGATTAGATAGATAGATAGATAGATAGATAGATAGATAGATAGATAGATAGATAGATATCTGTCGGTCGGTCGGTCGGTCGGTATGTGGGTGGGTGCGCCGGCAGGCAGGCAGACAGACAGACATATAGATTAGATAGATTAGATAGATAGATAGATAGATAGATAGATAGATAGATAGATAGATAGATAGATAGATAGACAGATAGACAGATAGATAGATAGATAGATAGATAGATAGATAGATATCTGTCGGTCGGTCGGTCGGTATGTGGGTGGGTGGGCCGGCAGGCAGGCAGGCAGACAGACAGACAGATAGATTAGATAGATTAGATAGATTAGATAGATAGATAGATAGATAGATAGATAGATAGATAGATAGATAGATAGATAGATAGAGATAGATAGATAGATATCGGTACGTCGGTCGGTTGGTCGGTGGGTGGGTGGGCCGGCAGGCAGGCAGGCAGACAGGCAGACAGACAGACAGACAGATAGATAGATAGATATATTAGATAGATAGATAGATAGATAGATAGATAGATAGATAGATAGATATCTGTCGGTCGGTCGGTCGGTCGGTATGTGGGTGGGTGCGCCGGCAGGCAGGCAGACAGACAGACATATAGATTAGATAGATTAGATAGATAGATAGATAGATAGATAGATAGATAGATAGATAGATAGATAGATAGATAGATAGATAGATATCGGTACGTCGGTCGATCGGTCGGTGGGTGGGTGGGTGGGCCGGCAGGCAGACAGGCAGACAGACAGACAGACAGATAGATAGATAGATAGATAGATAGATAGATAGATAGATAGATAGATAGATAGATAGATAGATAGATAGATAGATAGATAGATAGATATCGGTAGGTCGGTCGGTCTGTCGGTGGGTGGGTGGTCGGGCTGGCAGGCAGGCAGATAGATAGATAGATAGATAGATAGATAGATAGATAGATAGATAGATAGATAGAATAGATAGATAGATAGATAGATAGATAGCTAGATAGATAGATAGATAGATAGATAGATAGATAGATAGATAGATAG
>OY992894.1:49484151-49581651 GCA_963921405.1 Cepaea hortensis | reverse complement strand
ACCAAGCGGTGAACTAGGGTATCCCTACCCAGCATGTGAAGACAGGATTCGGCAGACTGCGCTGAAGAAATCAAGATGGCGTTTACCTGCAAAGCGTTATGTAACGTAATGAGCACGGCAAGGCACGTAGAGCGCCCTGATCATCCACTGCACCTGTATTCGTCTACAGTCGTCTTGACTTGTCTTGCCACTGGACTCAGATAGACTCAGGCGAGAGAGTGAGGTCGACGAATTGCGCAACTCTTCCTCACTTTAATCCAATTCATCGCGCAAGTCATTCTTCGTCCAACGTCATATATCACCATCAAGTCCTGTGGCGATGGGCGAGCGGCGAAATGGCAGGCGTGGGTACGCTGGCAGCCGTAGTCACAGACCTGCACACAGGCGGCTCAGACCATATGGTCGTCTTCTACTGACCGGAGCAGCAGTGGGATTCGGCAGCCCCCTGAGCGACTGAGCAGCCCTCTATAGGAACACACTGCTCACCTCCATAGCATGAGGAAGGGGCTAGAAAAGGTGCCCTAAACATATTCTGCCCCATCACTACCCAACCAGCTAGCCGCGGTTGGTGGGTACCCTAAACTGCGGTGACATACAAACAAAGAAAAAACAGGTGAAGCTAAACGAGCAAACCATATTCCCTTAACAATCGGAACTTGGAATGTACGCACCCTATTTGACAGAGACGGCGCGTCGGGTCCAGAGAGACGAACAGCACTAATTGGGAGAGAGCTGGGCAGGTACAACATCGACATTGCAGCCTTGAGTGAGACACGACTTGCAAAAGAAGGCAAAATCTGTGAAGTAGGTGCCGGCTACACATTTTTCTGGAGTGGAAGGACAAGCGAGGAAAGACGCCAATCCGGTGTGGGATTTGCAATTAAGTCGGCCAAGGTCGGCAAATTAGCTGGATTTCTAAAGGCTATAAACGACAGGCTCATGACCATTAAGTTGCCCCTGCTGAACGGAAGGAAGCATGCAACCATTGTGAGTGTCTACGCACCAACTATGACCAATGAAGATGATGTCAAGAACAAGTTCTAGGAGGACCTGCACAATGTATTAACATCTGTTCCCTGCGAGGTATGAATATTTTAGACGAGGAGATACCTAATGGGATCCCAATTGGGAGGGGCTATCATACTCATATGCTTTCGTTTGGACCATTTAATGGCTCGTTGTCCCCCACGTGAAGTTTCCTACTATAAGTAAGTTCCCTTCACGAACAAAAAAAAAATGATAATAAAGTAAATAAGTGTAGGTTCCGATGGAAAGCGTGGAGATCAAGGAACTTTACGACTGACCACAG
Source organism: Cepaea hortensis (assembly GCA_963921405.1). NCBI lineage: Eukaryota > Metazoa > Mollusca > Gastropoda > Stylommatophora > Helicidae > Cepaea > Cepaea hortensis. Next base: position 49,580,342 of record OY992894.1, on the reverse strand, counting down.
GGAAGGAAGTACCCCATACACTCTAGATAAAATTGGGTCAGTATGTATATCTCCTCCCTCACATGTAATCCCCACAGTCTATCAGTAGATCATGAATGTGATGATGATGATGATGATTATAAAAGCACTTGAAAGTCAGAGATAACTGTTGAGAAAAAAAAAGCCAGATCTTATAGGACAGAAACAGAATGCTGATAGGGTGTAGAGAGGGCCATGCATCATGTCTTGGTTTAATCTGCATCCATTTCAACATGCTTTGCTTTAACCTGCCAATATCACTCCCTGCATCATCATCATCATCATCATCATCATCATCATCATCATCATCATCATCATCATCATCACCATCACCATCACCATCACAATCATCACCATCACCATCACCACCACCACCACCACCACCACCACCACCACCACCACCACCACCACCACCGCCACCACCACCACCATCACCACCACCACCACCACCACCACCACCATCATCATCATCATCATCATCATCATCATCATCATCATCATCATCATCATCATAATCATCATCATCATCATCATCATCATCACCATCACCATCATCATCATCATCATCATCATCATCATCATCATCATCATCATCATCATCATCATCATCATCATCATCATCATCATCATTGATCCAAATGTCTGTGTGACAGGGGACGGTTAATTCGACCAACTCCTTCATCAGGAAAAGTAACAGTTATGAACTAACATTACATATAAAATTCTCATCATGAAAATACAAAATATCTTTCATGAACACTACAAAAGCAGTAACATAGATTATGCATCCAATATATTCAGTACTTTAAATACAATGACATGTGTCTCCCCTAGCTTTTCTCTTTTGAATTAAGGGGTTGAAGACAATGGTATTTAACCCATCAATTATTGCAAGCCAGTATCGTGCACACCCTTCAGTTAAATTCTGTTATCTGGCCATTTATCTGAATTCATTTTGGCAGATAATGAACGAAATGACAATATAATCATCCGCCCTAATGGGGTGATGCTATCATGGAGTGTACTTCTAACAACATTCCAGTACAAGGTGCGTCTATTTTTCTTTATCACTGAGCATTCATTCTCATGAAAAGAACAATGACAATGTTTGCATAGCATTCTCACGAAAAAGAGAGACAAAAGAGTCACATGATATATTAAAAATAATGTGGATCTTTGCACAAGAAGATTAAGAGATAGACTCCTAGAATCATTTAACCTTGTAGAATCATCAATGCATAGAATGTTCGTTTGAAATGGGCATTATAAATGCACTGAAAAAAAAGACAACTATATGCATTTAAGATGGAGTAGCCTACTTTTGCATACAGAGACTTTGCATTCGTAGAAGAAAGTTCTAACCTGGTGTGTGCAGAAATGAAAACAACCTGGCGTTGTACAAGAATTTACTTTCGAACAGGAACATTGTCATGGCGCATAAATAACATGGTTACACCATTATATACATAAAAACTGCATTACCTTTCTGGTTTGGAACGCCAGTTAAGGACCTCTGGTGTTTGGCCCATCTTGGGAATAGCCAGAACTGGTCACTGCACGCCCCCAACTACAATATTGTTGACACATTTCAAGCTTGACTGGGATTGAGCTGGGATCTTCCGCCGCCCTGCTACTGAGTGAGTGCGTGGCGCGACACTGTGAGCTGTGAATTTCGCGTGGAATGCTTTTGCATCTGTCCGCGGTTGTTTTTCGCGTGAACTGCATGTTCGGAACGATGACGGCCGGCTGTTGCTGGATTGACTGGTTTGCCTTTTCGGTTCACGAGTGCATTTTTCAGGAGACTCCTGAGAGTCGTCGCTGTAGCTACGGAGTTCGTGCTTTGTGCGGCGCTTTCGGTGGGTTGCCCTGCAGAAAGAGACCGAGCCATATGGGATAAAACCCCGGTCAATGAAGTCTTTCTAGTGACTGCCGTTTTCATCGACGATGAACTGTATTTTTCGTGGAGGACTTTTGTGTTGGCATTCTGGCTGCGGCATTATGCACAGTGTACCAGTGCGGGCTGTTGGCTTGCCGACACTCCTGTCTATTCTATTGTTCACATGGGACAGTTAGGAGCATTTTGTGATATCCACTGGCACAGGAACGGAGCAATATGGGGACGACCCGTTGTCTTGAAGTTGGAACCGCGACTAACTGACTAACTAACTAACTAACTGACTGACTGACTAACTAACTAACTAACTAACTAACTAACTAACTAACTAACTAACTAATCCACTAAGTCACAGCTGCTAAGGAGCTGGGTTAGAGACATTCTGGCGTGGTGTAACAGATTGATGTATAAGTCTCCAGCTGTCTGCATAATTAATATATCCAGGATTAGGCACATAAGTCTTCAGTATATCGTTGAATGAGGAATAACATCGCTTTCTCCATAGGGTTTCCTGACAGAGCCAACATGAATTGGGCATACATCTTCCAGCCCTTTTCTGGATGAGGATGTAGTATATAACCTTTCCCAGCTGAACACATCACTGAAATGACCTGGAGTGGGTATAGTGCTTGCCTGCCTATGTCTGGGATATGATGGATGAAATTCTACAAAGAAAGCAGGGAGTCCGGAAAGCAGTCGGTGAATCCATACTGTTCAATGCTGGTTAAACCTAAACAATCCATCAGCCTCTTGTATAGGCCAGTTGAACGTGAAATCAGACGGTGAGTTCCTAATGGGGTTATCACTCTATATCCATGTAGAGCATGCAAATCCTCGTGCCCTTGCAGACACTGTAATGATGAACACCGTCTGGAAGCTCCCAGATATATGGAAATTGATATTTCAACGTGGTCATAATCCATTCGAATACCCAGGCGCTGACATAAGTATCCAGTGCGTGAGGCAGTAAACATGAGCACTTTCCGAACTCCCTCAGGTACGTATCAGAAACAGGCTGTTAACCCAGTTTCCTGCCTCCGAATATAAACGTGTTGACGTTGAGACCGGGGTCCTTCAGAGTATATGTATATTCCCATTAAGTGAGATGAAGGTACTATCTCGTTCATGGTTAACAATGAGATGAAGTAAAACTCCCGTAGTTCAGGTAAGCAATCCAAACTTGTCAACAGTCAACAGTGCGACTCGGGTCCTGACTGTAAATCTACGGTCAATACTCCACCCGCCTCTACAGCACTCGAAATGAAGAAAGAACATGGTCGAGATACATTAACAACAACATCCATGTCTTGGTAATATTATGCCATAATATAAATAATGGAAAGCAGGGGGAGGAAAAAGGAGGGTGTGTCAATTTTCGCATCCCTCGTCTCTTATTTTGGAGTTTTGTCCAACTCCGAAAGTGAGTGAGGTATCTACTCAATGTGCACACTTATTCGGGACTGACACTGGGACTTCTTGAGGAGTTAGACACATCCTAACCATCCAAAGGTCATGATGAAACACCTGTCATAACATGACAAAGATCTCTGAGACAAGGCCTCATGTCAGGAATTCCTCATCTCCATTCCATAGCTACAAACTGCATTAGGTAAGTATCAACTAACAAATGGCAAAAGGCCAAAGACCAGACTCATCATCCTTCTCTTCTTGTTGTACAGACGTACACAAGGACTTCCTTCATCATCATCATCATCATCATCATCATCATCATCATCATCATCATCATCATCATCATCATCATCATCATCATCATCATCATCTCATCATCATCATCATCATCATCATCATCATCATCATCATCATCATCATCATCATCATCATCATCATCATCATCATCATCATCATCATCATCATTGTCGCGAAACTAGCAAAGGATCGTGTCTTCGCGTAACTCCTCCCTGTAGGAGGGACTTAGCGGAATTTCCAGCTAAAATTAACTTCAGGGATCGTAGATCGTAGCTTCTAGATGATTCTAGGAATTCCTCGTTAAGAATATTCCGGTATCTTGAGATGTACCGGACAACCAGGGCACTGAACTAACATAGGTTCCTCGTGGTTCGAACCCATGTTCCACGAGGGAAACCTGTCTGTTGAGAAACACACACTTCTTGTGTGGTTCGAAACTTCTACACAACTAGGAACTTAGCCATTTTTCTGTCAGTCACCAACTGCTCTCTGGCTTGAGCAGACGCAATTTTGCCAGCCCATAAATTGTCTCAAGGGAGATGTTCACCACTCGACAAGGTTATGGCTACATGCGGCAGTTGCCCATGCACTAAGGTAATAACCTGTTTTCTCTGTTTTTTGCTTTGTTTACTTGTATTTCGAGAGTAGAAACGGCGCTATCGGTAATGTTCGCGTGTCAGTTTATGAATATTTGATTAAAGGCGATCGATCGATGTGAGATGTAAACATAGGCCGTAGGCTGTATATGTAATACTTATTTATCACCGTAGTTCTGTGAATACGGAATGAAAATAGATATTTATCAAAGTCCTTTTCTACCGGCAGTGTGTTACATCGTTATATTATTTGATTGCTGTGAGAATTTGCCTTAATTTGTGAAAATGTTAAAAGTGCTGTAATTTCATTACTGTTAGTACCAAGAGTCCGTTTAGGGGACAGGGCAAGATTAAGTAAACATGTGATAGATTCTAATGATTATAGATTAATCAGTTAGGCTACACAGGTGCTAATTTATTTCAAGTCTGCTGTGGTGTTATAATTCTACAGGAGTGAGGTGCGGCTGTATCCTAAAGTGATTGTAGTGATGCATATTCTAATAGGGAAGAGGTGTTGATATTTCCGAGGAATGTGCTGATGTGCAGTGACATTATTGTGGTGATATTTCATGGGGGATCGTGATGTGTATATTTTGCTAGCGATTCGGGAAGGAATGACGTGTGATGGGACCGCGCGTGTCCTGGAAGGACAGCGTGTGCAGATGCATTGTAATTGCGAAGAGAACGTTCGGTCTTGTACTCGACACATTACTCTATCCTATCCTCATTGTCTGGGAACACACATACTAGGGATATGGTGAGGAGGGGATTGATTCTATACTTTAACTGACGAAAAGAATTATGGGATGGGATGTTTGAAGCCTTTTAAATGTGATGATTGGCCCTGCTGGGCCAACTGAGCCGTTCGCACATTGGCCGCCGTTAACTTACGGGGCAATGGAACGGGTTTGGACATACACCCTCTACATGAGGCGGTTACACATGTGCATTTATAATTGCTCTTTGCCTCCGAAGACCGGAGGAGTGAACAAAGATGGTTTCTCTATGGTCTGGGTTGGAAATCTCAGAGGAGAAGCTATTGAGTGATGCTGCTGATGATAAGGTTGATAGCCATGAAGGAGAATGGTCCAAACTGACACAGCTACGTGAGAGAAACATACCGTAGTGTAATATTTAATTATGTTACTATAGTAATGGTAGAGGTGTGAGAGAGAGAGAGAGAGAGAGAGAGAGAGAGAGAGAGAGAGAGAGAGAGAGAGAGCGGGAGGTACTAGCGTCACACAAGAGGGACCGAATGACCGGATCGGTGCTTCTTAAAACCGTATCTCCCAGACGGGAAAATTCCAGGTGCGCTCTGACTAATGAACTACAATCTTGCCTGAACCTTTTATATCATGGAGGTGATCCAGTAACCCGTGATACGTGGTTACTATTATGCTGATTGCGTTTAGTTATGATGCATGTCATGTATGTCAGTGTTGGTGCCGAATGCTCTCACTCAGTCCTCTCCTTGCAGGGCTGCCTTCAGCAATGTTAATCCAGAGTTTATAATATGAAGAGAGAACTTGGCCATATGTGCTTATGCCAGTGTGACCAGCCATGATGTTGGTGAAGTCTATACACCGGGAGGAGGCCCTATCAGTATCCTTAAATATAAACAAACCTAACAGATATAAGAATGAAGTGGTAATAGTTACTTACTACCTGTAGTGACTTATCAACAAGTCCGACGAGTACTTCTGTCAACACGACAATATGAGTTCACGGTAAGGCCCGGATGTGGTCTACTCGACAGATCGTCTGAAACGGCTTTTTGCATTTTGAATAATCAAGATGGCAGTCACACTATGTGACACGATCCAGATGGGGTCCTACTTGTCAACGTAATAGTCTCGTACAAGATTGACTTTAGATACTGGGTCATTGATGCTTCTTGGAACTTATCAGGCCCAGAACGGGTCATCTGAACTGATTGCTAGTAGATCCAGTATCGATGAAGATTCCCAGAACTTAACAGGCCCTGAAGGGGTGAACAGAATATCGTGATTTGGCATCCATTGACGTTAGTGGAACTCTCACGCTCTACGAGTTAGTGCCTCATTTTGAACGTCATTGGGGACACCTATTGCCATAGGGTCTCCCAGTCAGATTTTTGCTCAAGACTCTAGTTGTGCGTCTACGCCACCATGGGACCCCTTGGTAATGGATGGCGTGTATATAGACATACTAGTAGTGCACCTCAGGATGGTTCATTGTAGTTGATATTCACCGGAGACTTGGAGGAAGCCGGAAGGGTCTGCAACTTTCCAGTCAGCTCAGCTTGGTGGTATCCTGTGATTCAACGAAACCGATCAGACGTACATTTCACTGAGTCTAACGTGCTTCATGATGACATTTGGATCATTCCTGAGCCTCTTCTACTTTCTGACGTCACAGCTGTAGATAGCCCTATTTTCTAACCGACTTGTTATTCGTATTTGGACGCTTTTGGTTTATTAAACATTGCATTTCTGTTGCCATGTTTGTGCTTGACGTCATGTGTGTCGTCCAGGGTGAGCCCTCTATCGGGAAGGGTCCATAGATAGGGAGGAAAGGACAGGTGGAGTCCTGAATCTGGTAGGGGCTTAGAAGACTTACAATACATGGGTGGTGGTCAGTGCAAGGCGGGAAGATCTAGGTGTACCACTTCCTGTCTAACCCCAGAGGTACTGGTACAATAATCATCATGTGCCTGTCTCTAATGGGGTAAAATTCGAATGTCTACTCCAGCAGCGAAGTATCAATCACGAACTGAATATATAAAACACTCATAACAGAGAAAACATGTGAACCTTTCACATAATAATGCAGGGGCCATTCACGGGATATTCCTCCCACTCATCATACTAGTACACAAGAACAGATGGTCTTCCTTCCACCTATTATAGGCAGGCGGTTTAGTGAACGTTGTTCTACCACCCACCAAAATCTGCGATCCTAAGAAGTGCCCTGACTTCAAGAACAACTTCTGTAGTAAGGCAATCCTTAAGAATGTTGTTGGCAAATTCCTGAACATAAATTATTAGCCCAGGAACCGACAACAATGGTGCAATGCGGACAGAGAATGCACGCCCTGCAAGACCCTTGAATATTTAATGCGTTTTCCTTTTTTCTCACTTGAGATTATACACACAAAACATGACATTCCCATAACATCATTTATGAAAAAGATCACATGACAATCACACCTCTGTGTATTTACAACGATGTAAACAAAAGGATTAACTCATAAGTGCACGGGAAGTCAAGCTATAGCCTAGCAAGAACATTTCCTCTGCATGAAAAGACTGTTTATGGTATACACTGATAGTAACATTTCTCCAGCATACGGAATGAGGTACAAAATATGCACTCAGAAAGACCACGTTATAACACAGAGACAATTTGCAGTGTATATGCATTTTATAGTAAGATATATTCACAAAGCATATAAGAAAGTTTACTCATAGCAAAATTAAATTGCAAGCCTTAGGAGAACCGGCCGGATAGACATGTCAGCGCCGCAGAGTGCGAAACTCAGGCCCACCTTTCAATGAAACGCTAATCTAACAGTTTTCACAATCCACATCAACAATGATACTTGATGCATCAAGGCATTTTCATAACATATCATATAATATAAGGCATTTATAGGCTTACCACTAGGCGCAGAGAAGCAAATGGGGGACACAAATACTTCCCTAAATCCAGGAAGGACCCGTTAAAAAATACATGACAAGTGACGGGACACGCCTTTGCAAAGCTAAGCTACAACATTTTGCTGGGGGAACTCAACCAATCATTTGGTTGAATTTGAAACAAAGCTAGTTTCAACTATTTCTCCCATCGTAATTTTGTATCGCCGGATAGCTCCTGTCCTTATATGGTAGCACTTTTGGTATCGATTCCCGGAAAGACTGCTGGTTGACAACAAATAGGTCACATTGATATATAATACAATATGTCTGCTATATATTACCAACTTTTAAGTCATGACTATGATACACCTCTACTTTCCATTTATCCGACAACCATTTTTGTTAGATCCAAACCTACTTTTTGTTTCATCCAAACCTACTCTTTGTTTGGCCAAAGCGTACTTTTTGTCTTGCACTGAATCTGTTAAGAGTCATTCGGTTCAGGAGTTCAATTTTTATGAGGCCCTTGAGGATCGTGGCTGGAACTACTTCGTTTTCCGCACCATGCTTTTGACCGGCCGCTCTTCGGAAAGGGATGGGACCATATGAGGCAAAGCCCGTTACAAAATAGCCAATCCTCTGTCCTTTAAACCTTCTCTTGCCTTGAAACCCCCATTTGTTAAGCTAATTTAACCGTAATTTTAAAAAAGTGAGTTAGCTGTTTAGATGTTTGAAACTTTGCACATTGTCGACCGTTACTGGGGACATTTCTATTTGCTCACTTCTTTCTGCCTCACACACCCCACCAGCTGCTGTTAATTGTTCTAGATAAGAAAAACTATGAGATTGCTCAAGCGCCTTTTTTTTGGTTCATGATAATGTTAAAAACTGACTGATTATTATATTATCTTTACTTGTAGCAACAGTTTTAATATTTATGTCTACATAATATTTTTTGTTTAGTGTTTATATTTAATTTAGTCATTCCTGAAGCTTATATTCTGTTTTAGCCAACAGCATCTTCGTATCACATACTGTAAAAGTTTGTTTGTCATATACACTGACATATACAACGGCAAATTACCTTCTGTAAAGATATATAGTTTATCATAATTCGTCGAGTCACAGAACGTCACAAGAAAAGGACTGAATCCTCGTCTTATCTCTAAATGTTGGAATATTTTATGTGGATAAATACTGAAATGATGGGTTAACAATAAACACCCCTGTCTCACACCTCTCTTTATGTCTGTAAGAGGCTGTGTACATTTTTCTGTTCTTAATATAGCAACTTTTCTCTCGATATGTTTGTTATTACACTAGTGTCTTTGCCCTCGATGTGGAGCCGCGGAAGCAGGAGTGGTCATGTGTTGCAACTCCCATAATGGTGAATTTTGACCACATCGATTGACCATTGATCTATCACAAAATAATGGGTCAGCACCATGTACACAATACTTTTCACGGCGTCGGTGTATTTTATTTTGTAATATCAAATTATGTTCTAACAGATACTGGGCACACATGGACACTATGCTGCTCCTAGGGTTTTGGACAATGTTTTGAACGTTGTTTTCATGTCTTCTTCTTGTGATTAAAACCTATATTGCGTATGTCATTGCATTGCTCGACGATTTTATCTACTCCACAATCCTCTACGGTGTTTATTACTACAGTTTATACCCGCCTGCGCTGTGGCTTGGGTTAGTGAAACCCAGTATCACCATTCGCCGGCATATTAAGACCAGGGTTCGAAATCAGCCAAGGGCGATTTTGAAGCAGATCGGTTTGCTCTGATTTAAATAGTATGAGGAATCGGCTCTTTAGAAAGTAACGGTAACCTACTGAAAGTAAAACTTACTAGTTCATCATAAACAGCAAATACATGATGAGGTTGAATGCGTAAAAGTATAAACAACTAGCTTTAACATTCCATGACTACTACAAGCTTTTGTCATCTGTGGTGTTTATTGCTTTTTATATTCCCACATGAGAACACTGGCGTCTTTATTATTGGTGACTGCAGGTTCTTCTATAGCTTGCATCTTCATACGTACCATACTGGGCTACGTAGTTCAAAACACAACGGATGCTTCCGTGTTTACAGGAAGTGAGTCGTGGTTTCCTTATTTTGATTTGCTGTGATATATTTATGTTCTTATGCGATTACAAGAGCCCGAAGACAAGAGTAAAATTATCCGGAAACTTCTAGAATTGTTCCTTGTGACCGTGTAGTCTGGGTTAGTCTTTATATTTGAAATGGTACAGCCACAGAACCACCGAGAACGATTTGTTATTCTCAAACAATTCTCTTACATATTCTGTTACAATTATGTTACATATACTGTTAAATTCTATTATATTTTCTGTTACATATTCTGTTACAATTTCTCTTACATATTCTGAGGGGAACAGGACAAGGGGAAGACAGAAAACTGAATATCTGGATGGTTTGGCCACGTGACATGGTCGAGACAAGTACGTAGAGCTGATCCACGACTCTGGTGATAGTGTGAGATGGAGAAAAATGACCGCCCATGCTTATCGGCATGACACATGATGATGATTCTGTCCATCATTTTGAAATACCATTCTCATCTAATATAATCTTTCCTTCCTTGTCTCTGATACGTCTTCCTTAGTAGGCGTTTCTTGACTTGTGGGTAATTTTATTTTTCAGAAAGCATGTCTTGTATGACGATTGCAATCTATTCTAGGTCATGTTTTTTAAAGCCTCATGTATTTTCCTTGCATTATGATTCCTATTCATATGTTCTAAGTCTCTGAATCTGCGTGCACTACACGGTTGTTTTGCCTGTTTGTACATAATTCATGTTTCTTTATGTAATGATTCTTAAAGTAAAGGACCTTTCTCCACGCCTTTAGACATATTGGATATATAATCAGCCCTACATGATTTATAGAAACATCGACACTCGGTGAGTGACGCGGTCAACATCAAGCCGACCATTTTCGTGTGAAATGCTTTAAAATCTACCCGAGGTTGTGGAGCGTGAACTCCATGTTCAGAACAGTGGCGACTGGCTATGTCACAAAATTGACCGGTTTTTGTGCCTTATGCAGAAATGTGTGACTGCTGGTCTTCTGGCGGTTGCCGCTTCCTTTGACAAGCAACTGTGTATTCATCGAGAACTGTTGACATTCTGGAGACGCCATTATGTACAGTGAAATGTTCTTTTACATCTGACCGAGGTGTTGTGGCGTGAACTGCATGCTCGAAAAATGGCGTAGCTGGCTAGAAAACATCTAGAAACGGAACAACATCTAGAAATATCTGCATGTATGGCGGCTGGTTGTGACCGTTTTTTTTTTGGGGGGGGGGGGGGGAGGGGGGGGCGGGGGGCCTTATGCAGAAATGTGTGGCTGCTGGTCTTCTAGTGACTGCCGTTTCCATCGATGATGAACTGTATTTTCGTGGAGGACTTTTGTGTTGGCATTCTGGCGACGGCATTATGTACATTGAAATGTTTTTGTTTTTTTAACATCTGTTCGAGCTTGTTTTGTTACGTGAACTGCATTTCGGAGAAAAATGGCGTGGCTGGCTAGAAAACGTCTAGAAACGGAACAACATCTAGAAATATCGGGACTTTGTAGGCGAACATCTGGTTAGGAATGTGACTGCCGCTTCCATCAAGGATGAACTGTATGTTTCATAGATGACTTTTGTGTTGGCATTCAGGCGACGGCATTATGTACAGTGAAATGGTTTTACATACGTCCGAGGCTTGTTTGTTGTGTGAACTGCATTTCGGAGAAAAAAAATGGCGTGGCTGGCTAGAAAATATCTAGAAACGGAACAACAACATCTGGAAACATCGAGACTTTGTAGGTGACCATCTGGTTGGGAAAGTGACAACCACTTCCATCAAGGATCAACTGTATGTTTCGTAGAGGACTTTTTTTTTGGTGACATTCTGGCGGCGGCATTATGCACAGTGTGTCTGAGTGGGCTGTTGTTTGTCGAGACTCCTGTCTTTTCCACTTTTCACATGGGGCAGTGAGGAACATTTTATGTGATATTCACTGGCACAGGAACAGAGCATAATGGGAACGACCGTTGCTGTGGTGTTGGAATCGCGACTAACTAACTAACATGGCATTACCAGCTAGCTCAGTGTTGATGCAATTGACTATCGTGGTGAGCAAGCAACACAATCATTTAGACCTTGCGTCTGAAGTTTCCAAACGTGAGTGCAAGGCTTGAGTGATGAATGTCTATCATACTGGTGGAAATTTGCTGTGGTTCTTTTTCAATTTCGAAGCATTCAAGTGTGTGGTCCTTGTGATATACTAAAATGTCTCTACCAACTTCCTATGATTGACGCTTTAAAAATACAACTCCCTAATTGTTACTGTTTAAGCACCATACTTATTGAGGAAAGAAAACAGAGCTAAACTAACCCGTAGGGCAGCCAAATTTATTTGGCCGTAGTTTAAAATCTGGGCCTGGTAATGGTTCACGTACCTGGCCAGACCGGCTTGATTTTAAAACAAAGGGATTAGTAAGCCATTTTGGTACAAGAGAACAAAGGGAACAGACGTCAGCCTTTCTCCTGCGGGGGAAAGGAAAAATATGCTCAAAATATATCACTCTCTGGAGCAATTGGTATGTTAAATATACATTATAAATATGTACTCATGTATTTTGATAAGGTACATATACCACTGTGTTAATATAAGAATTATTAAGAGGTTAAATCAATGATTCTTGTAAATGAGAGCCTGATTGTTTTCTACTAAAGCAGCCATTCTGTACCACGCTGCCATCTTCCTATTCTATACAGTTTCAAATTCCTATGTTTAAATATCTTCTATGCATTGTGAAACATATCACTAGCAATGCATATAAACCTGTAAATATCCTATGTAGTGTAGATTCACTCTTAAGGACATTTCATGAAAAGTTTCTCTCCATGTGGAAGCACACTACTGATCACACATTGTATGGACTCTAGTTCATGTTCGAGAAATTGTTTTGCTAATTGCTAATCTGTATCTTGAACTATGGTGCCAAATTTGAGTACAATCTTCTTGTTAACATATTAGTAACTACACCATTGGTGTGGTGGACATGTAATCATTTCATATATATTACTAGGGAAATGATGAGTATAATCTCAAGAATGAAGAACGAAAACACATGATATAATTCAATGTTTTGATAAGATGTGCCTTCAATCCGCATCACCTCACTGTGGTAGGGGCATAAGCGAAGATTTATGGTTAGAAATTGCCAGAAACATTCAGAGGACTGGCCATGCTGCATAAGTTATTTCTGATAAATAAGAACATTTCTTACAATAGCGGCAATTTGTAAATTATATCACTGCGTTCACTAACCTCATGCTGCTGTAAGCAGTGGGGAAAAAAAAGAATATATATTCTAGTCTTATGGATTGACGAATGAGGAAATCCAAAAAACATTGGCTCCTGCATTATTATTATTATTATTATTATTATTATTATTATTATTATTATTATTATTATTCATATATGAGGAATGTACATGTTTGTTTTTCTCTGTATGAGATATTTATATATATTCTGCTCATGTTTGTTACTATTGCTGTTGAGAATATTCATGTTAATGTTACCCCAGTGGGAGAGATGATAGTGGTGATGTATGAAACCTTGTGTATGTCAGCACCACAAGAAGATAATGTGAATGATATGGTTGATGGCCTGTGGCCTAATCCTGATTACACATAATGAGAGAAGACGAGGAATTATGAGACAAACGGCCTATGGCTCAGAAATCCTTGTCAGGTTATAACAGATATAACATCAAGCTGGATGGAAAGGATGGATAACGCATCACAAAAGTCCCAGTAACAACATAGAATAGAATAGTGAGTGAGAAGATACCTCACTCAAGTAAGAGCTAGAATAGCTCAACACCAAGCGACGAGGGACAAGGGACACATTAGAAATACTCTCCGATCGCCTTCCCATTTTTTGTTTTTAATTGTGTTGTAAACATGTTAACCTAAAACAGTAGATTAATGCTGGGGTTGAATTCTTTGTAATTTCCAGTTCTAGAAGAGAAGCAAGTGGTGGTTTTGTTTGGACTGTATCACTAAAAACTGGATCCTGGGTTATCAGCCAATAGGAAGTGATAAATGGCAACCTGTTCTACAAATATATTCTGGACCAATACACCAATGTTTACTGCTGCACTCATGAGCTGCCATAGCAAGTAAAAGACAATTTCGAAGACGACTGACAACGTTATTGATGAAGTCCAACTTCAGAAGGAATATCCAGGACGGACTTCAGTATCTAAACATCTACAAAGATAAAGATTTACAGAGTAACATGACAACAATGTATCGTCTGCTTTACTTCTGAGAGGTACCGCCTGAAGCATCATCAATCAGAGAAATCATTGAAACTATGGGACAGTCCTACAAGTTTAATAAAACTAACAGCAGGAGAACATACCAACTGTCTGTTGGATCAAAAGTTCATATTCAACAATGAATAATCCTACGAAAGAAAAAGTCACACGGCAGCAAAAGTCAACATAAGGTTCAAGACACTAGAACACCAAATGGGAAGAGACACTGGAACACCATAAGCTATAACAACCAAGGTACCAACTGAATACCAACTTACTATCAACTGAATAACAACTAAGAAACCAGATTACCTCAAGTTTCAAATCTGCAACACCCTGAAACAAGCCAGATCCACTCGAGATCTCAGAACCGAAACACCACCAGAAAGGCCATACGAAAGAAGCGAGCGGAGTAAATGCCTCTATGCATGCAACAAAAAGAATCATCTGATCGTTTGCGACTCCCAGTTTGTGTGTTGGAATTAATATTCTTCAGTTCCATGCCTTCAGCAGACCAATCCTGGACATAGTTCCAGATGAAACAAATTAAGGACTCTCAGCATTGTATGTCTTACACTGAAAATGGAAATACTGAATCAAAACTCTTTGCTGGTTCCATGTCGGCCTGATTGCCCCATCACCAAGTATGGGATGGCCTATCAACATGGACCGGGTGTGTGACAAAGCCTCTTGAACTAAATTGGGAAACGGATAACATAAACCGAGCTGTTGGACAGTCGTCATCTTTTCATCGATAAGATGATAAAGGGAAGAACCTTCTGCAAGAGGTTAAGTTGAATTCCTGAAAGCTTGACAGACTTAGGCATCAATTTCAATTGGACACAGAGCCCACTTGCAACAGAGCATTCTTGAATTCAGCCCCATGGAGGGGATATGTGCTTATGTATAATTCTATTCTTGGATTATGGATTATAAAGATTCACCAGCCAACTTCAGTGAACATAATTTAAGGAGAACATGACTGTGAGTACATTTATTTCTGCCCCGGATAAATATGGACATTATCTGCGTCGCTCTGGAGAAGAATAACCGACAGCAACACCTAAGGAAAAAGACTATAATTAAATAATTAGTTTAATTATTAGTACCAACTATGCTTTCTATGTGGTTATTTCATGCCATGGTTTTATAAGGTCAGTAGCTTTTTTTCAATGAGGGTATAACCAACTAGTGGTTGTTGTTTTGGTTGAATATTCTGACACCATCTTATTAATTTTTCAAATATGAGAATTGTAGCTGGTATGAGAAACCATTGTTTTATATGTTTGGTTTTTCTGAACTTAGACCATATGCAGGAATTTGGAATACCAAGGAAGTTAATCAACATGACCAGACTATGCATGGAAGATACTTATAATATAGTAACATATAAAGGCAGGAAATCAGACCCCTTCCAAATAACATCTGGCTTGAAACAGGGTGATGCACTATCGCCGCTACTCTTCAATCTGGCTCTAGAGAAAGTTGTAAGGAAGGTAAAGGAGGAATGTGATATTGGAGGAACATCCAAGCTGCTTGGTTATGCAGATGATATAGATATTATAGGGCAAAGTGAACAAAAGACATTGGAAATATTGACTCACTTAAAGGAAAAAGCCCAACAGATGGGGCTGGTTATCAACCAAGATAAGACAGAATATATGGTAATTTCAAGAGACGGAATGGCTAGAAACTCTGGCCACATACAAATAGATAATATGACCATTAAAAGAACGGAAACATACAAATACCTGGGTACGATCTTCAACTGCTCCAACATCATAAGGGAAGAAATACAAACTAGAATCAACTCTGGAAATAAGATATACTATGCACTACAACATCTACTAAAATCAAAGGCGCTATCTCGTAACACCAAAATCACAATATACAAAACACTGATCAGACCAGTTGTGCTGTATGGCTCTGAAACCTGGAGTACAACGAAAGGAGACGAAGCCTTGTTACAAACCTTTGAGAACAAAATTTTAAGACGCATCTTTGGACCCATTAGGGATACACAAAGTGGAGAGTGGAAAAGAAGAAGTAACAAAGACATTTATGATCTGTTTAAGTCCCCGCTAATCACTGGTATCATGAAGGCTAATAATAGACTACAATGGCTGGGGCATATAGAAAGAATGGAAGATAATAGGGAAACAAAACTCGCTTACACTCAGGAAATAAATGACCGTAGACCCCGAGGTAGACCAAGAAGGCGGTGGAGAGATAATACATGTACAGACCTACAAGCACTTGGAATCAACGACTGGCAAGAGAAGGTCCACCAGAGAGACGAATGGAGACGGATTGTATTTGCAGCAAAGAACCTCAATGGCTCGGAACGCTGAAGAAGAAGAAGAAGAAGACCATTTGTTTGCTTTATCTATGTAAAGTGGGTCAAAGATAGTAGAACCAAGTAGTGGTTGTTGTGTTGTTTGTAATACATTGTTTTTCTTGGGACAATGGGGTCAATGTGTTTTTGATATTGAAAATCATTCCCATGCCTGTTCTGGAAATTCAGTGTGGTCATTATATATATATAATGCATGTTACTGCAGATCTTGATTTAATGCCTGAACTATTTGTCCAAAAATGTTGATGTTTACGTCAATTACGTGTTGATATTTGTTCAACAGTGGTTGTTACATATGTTGTAAACAATCAATGTCCTCTAACACTATATTAAATGTATAGGGTGGTTTAGTGGGAATGGAGAAGTACGCACAGACACGGTTACAAAAAGGAGTGAAGTATTTTCCTTGTTGTGTTTCTGGTAGAATTCCACGATCACCTTCCATTCTAGAAGTGAGAAGAGAATCAAACCTAAAATCCCAAGGGATCCCCTAGACACTTTTAACAAAATAATCTCATATATTAAAATCCACATCCCAAAGTCCTCGACAGTTTTCATCACAGTTGAGACCGTGATCCTCGGGGAAATGAGGGAAAACCACCTCATCCTATGACATTTATAGTCTAGTAAGACATTTAAAAGATGCCTTGTCTTCCTACCTTTAATTGGTTGAGAAAGAAAAGTTTCAAGTGTGGTGTAGAATGGCCATTCAATCAATTGATCGATCGATCAATGTGTGTGTGTGTGTGACAATGTATTAGGCATCTGTCAATTGTGGCAGCCGCGGTAATGGAGTGGCAAGCACATGTGGCTACCAATGCGGTGGCCATGTGTTGGAATCCCTCTAGAGGTGGGGCTGTACAAACAATTGTCCTGGGCCCCTAGTGCGGTGGCCATGTGTTGGAATCCTTCTAGAGGCGGGGCTGTACAAACAATTGTCCTGGGCCCCTAGTGCGGTGGCCATGTGTTGGAATCCTTCTAGAGGTGGGGCTGTACAAACAATTGTCCTGGGCCCCTAGTGCGGTGGCCATGTGTTAGAATCCTTCTAGAGGTGGGGCTGTACAAACAATTGTCCTGGGCCCCTAGTGCGGTGGCCATGTGTTGGAATCCTTCTAGAGGTGGGGCTGTACAAACAATTGTCCTGGGCCCCTAGTGCGGTGGCCATGTGTTAGAATCCTTCTAGAGGTGGGGCTGTACAAACAATTGTCCCGGGCTCCTAGTGCGGTGGACATGTGTTGGAATCCTTCTAGAGGCGGGGCTGTACAAACAATTGTCCTGGGCCCCTAGTGCGGTGGCCATGTGTTGGAATCCTTCTAGAGGTGGGGCTGTACAAACAATTGTCCTGGGCCCCTAGTGCGGTGGCCATGTGTTAGAATCCTTCTAGAGGTGGGGCTGTACAAACAATTGTCCTGGGCTCCTAGTGCGGTGGACATGTGTTGGAATCCTTCTAGAGGCGGGGCTGTACAAACAATTGTCCTGTGCTCCTAGTGCGGTGGACATGTGTTGGAATCCTTCTAGAGGCGGGGTTGTACAAACAATTGTCCCGGGCTTCCAGTGCGGTTGCCATGCATTGAAATCCCTCTCGAGGTGGGGCTGTACAAACAATTGTCCTGGGCTCCTAGTGCGGTGGACATGTGTTGGAATCCTTCTAGGGGTGGGGCTGTACAAACAATTGTCCTGGGCTCCTAGTGCGGTGGCCATGTGTTGGAATCCTTCTAGGGGTGGGGCTGTACAAACAATTGTCCTGGGCTCCTAGTGCGGTGGACATGTGTTGGAATCCTTCTAGGGGTGGGGCTGTACAAACAATTGTCCTGGGCTCCTAGTGCGGTGGCCATGTGTTGGAATCCTTCTCGAGGTGGGGCTGTACAAACAATTGTCCTGGGCTTCTAGGCCGACCCCGGTCTAAAATGGATACCAGGAAATGCTATGGGAAGTAAAGGCGGCCGGGTTGGCATTGACCACATCACCCATTGAGTGGCGATTGGTCTGTACAAATATGGGGCCGCATAATGTACCCAATTTACCTCAAAAGGGTCATTTAGTTTTCAACATTATTTATATGATGTTTTACATGGTTAATCCTTCTGTCTCGCGTTCTGAAAGTAGAGCATTCGTTCTCTAGTCAGATCACTAAAGTGCATTCCTCCTCCTCCCGAGACTCCTGGGGGGTTCATCGCTGAAGCTATGGAGTTGGTGCGGTGTGCGGGGCTCACGGTGACTATTATGTTGGTGCTGTGTGTGATGCTCCCAGTGGCTATGGAGCTGATGCTGTGTGTGATGCTCCCAGTGGCTATGAAGTTGGTGCTGTGTGTGATGCTCCCACTGGCTATGAAGTTGGTGCTGTGTGTGATGTTCCCAGTCGCTATGAAGTTGGTGCTGTGTGTGATGCTCTCAGTGGCTATGGAGTTGGTGCTGTGTGTGATGCTTCCAGTGGCCATGGAGTTGGTGCTGTGTGTGATGCTCCCAGTGGCCATGGAGTTGGTGCTGTGTGTGATGCTCCCAGTGGCCATGGAGTTGGTGCTGTGTGGGATGCTCCCAGTGGCCATGGAGTTGGTGCTATGTGTGATGCTCCCAGTGGCTATGGAGTTGGTGCTGTGTGTGATGCTCCCAGTGGCCATGGAGTTGGTGCTGTGTGTGATGCTCCCAGTGGCTATGGAGTTGGCGCTGTGTGTGATGCTCCCAGTGGCCATGAAGTTGGTGCTGTGTGTGATGCTCCCAGTGGCCATGGAGTTGGTGCTGTGTGTGATGCTCTCAGTGGCTATGGAGTTGATGCTGTGTGTGATACTCATGGTGGCTATTATGTTGGTGCTGTGTGTGATGCTCCTAGTGGCCATGGAATTGGTGCTGTGTGTGATGCTCCCAGTGGCTATGGAGTTGGTGCTGTTTGTGATGCTCGCAGGGGCTATGGAGTAGGTGCTGTGTGTGATGCTCGTAGTGGCTATGGAGTTGGTGCTGTGTGTGATGCTCCCACTGGCTATGGAGTTGGTGCTGTGTGTGATGCTCTCAGTGGCTATTATGTTGGTGCTGTGTGTGATGCTCCCAGTAGCTAAGGAGTTGGTGCTGTGTGTGATGCTCCCAGTGGCTATGGAGTTAGTGCTGTGTGTGATGCTCCCACTGGCTATGGAGTTGGTGCTGTGTGTGATGCTCCCACTGGCTATGGAGTTGGTGCTGTGTGTGATGCTCCAACTATCTATGGAGTTGGTGCTGTGTGTGATGCTCCCAGTGGCTATGGAGTTGGTGCTGTGTGTGATGCTCCCAGTGGCTATGGAGTTGGTGCTGTGTGTGATGACCCAGTGGCTATTTAGTTGGTGCTGTGTGTGATGCTCCCAGTGGCTATGGAGCTGATGCTGTGTGTGATGCTCCCAGTGGCTATGAAGTTGGTGCTGTGTGTGATGCACCCAGTGGCTATTTAATTGGTGCTGTGTGTGATGCACCCAGTGGCTATGAAGCTGGTGCTGTGTGTGATGCTCCCAGTGGCTTTGGAGTTGGTGCTGTGTGTGATGCTCCCAGTGGCTATGGAGTTGGTGCTGTGTGTAATGCTCCCAGTGGCTTTGGAGTTGGTGCTGTGTGTGATGCTCTCACTGGCTATGGAGTTGGTGCTGTGTGTGATGCTCCCAGTAGCTATAGAGTTGGTGCTGTGTGTGATGCTCCCAGTAGCTATGGCGTTGGTGCTGTGTGTGATGCTCCCACTGGCTATGGAGGTGGTGCTGTGTGTCATGCACCCAGTGGCTATTATGTTGGTGCTGTGTGTGATGCTCCCTGTAGCTATGGAGTTGGTGCTGTGTGTGATGCTCCCAGTGGCTATGGAGCTGATGCTGTGTGTGATGCTCCCAGTGGCTATGAAGTTGGTGCTGTGTGTGATGCTCCCAGTGGCTATGGAGTTGGTGCTGTGTGTGATGCTCCCAGTGGCTATGGAGTTGGTGCTGTGTGTGATGCTCCCAGTGGCTATGGAGCTGAAGCTGTGTGTGATGCCCCCAGTGGCTATGGAGCTGATTCTGTGTGTGATGCTCCCAGTAGCTACGAAGTTGGTGCTGTGTGTGATGCTCCCAGTGGCTGTGGAGTTGGTGCTGTGTGTGATGCTCCCAGTGGCTATGGAGCTGATGCTGTGTGTGATGCTCCCAGTGGCTATGGAGCTGATGCTGTGTGTGATGCTCCCAGTGGCTATGAAGTTGGTGCTGTGTGTGATGCTCCCAGTAGCTATGGAGTTGGTGCTGTGTGTGATGCTCCCAGTGGCTATGGAGCTGATGCTGTGTGTGATGCTCCCAGTGGCTATGAAGTTGGTGCTGTGTGTGATGCTCACAGTAGCTATGGAGTTGGTGCTGTGTGTGATGCTCCCACTGGCTATGGAGTTGGTGCTGTGTGTGATGCTCCCAGTGGCTATGGAAATTGGTGCTGTGTGTGATGCTCCCAGTGGCTATGGAGCTGATGCTGTGTGTGATGCTCCCAGTGGCTATGAAGTTGGTGCTGTGTGTGATGCTCCCAGTGACTGTGGAATTGGTGCTGTGTGTGATGCTCCCAGTGGCTATGGAGTTGGTGCTGTGTGTGATGCTCCCAGTGGCTATGGAAATTGGTGCTGTGTGTGATGCTCCCAGTGGCTATGGAGCTGATGCTGTGTGTGATGCTCCCAGTGGCTTTGAAGTTGGTGCTGTGTGTGATGCTCCCAGTGACTGTGGAATTGGTGCTGTGTGTGATGCTCCCAGTGGCTATGGAGCTGATGCTGTGTGTGATGCTCTCAGTAGCTATGGAGTTGGTGCTTTGTGTGATGCTCCCAGTGGCTGTGGAGTTGGTGCTGTGTGTGATGCTCCCAGTGGCTATGGAGCTGATGCTGTGTGTGATGCTCCCAGTGGCTATGGAGCTGATTCTGTGTGTGATGCTCCCAGTAGCTATGAAGTTGGTGCTGTGTGTGATGCTCCCAGTAGCTACGAAGTTGGTGCTGTGTGTGATGCTCCCAGTGGCTATGGAGCTGATGCTGTGTGTGATGCTCCCAGTGGCTGTGGAGTTGGTGCTGTGTGTGATGCTCCCAGTGGCTATGAAGTTGATGCTGTGTGTGATGCTCCCACTGGCTATGGAGCTGATGCTGTGTGTGATGCTCCCACTGGCTATGGAGCTGATGCTGTGTGTGATGCTCCCACTGGCTATGGAGTTGGTGCTGTGTGTGATGCTCCCACTGGCTATGGAGCTGATGCTGTGTGTGATGCTCCCACTGGCTATGGAGCTGAAGCTGTGTGTGATGCTCCCAGTGGCTATGGAGCTGATTCTGTGTGTGATGCTCCCAGTAGCTACGAAGTTGGTGCTGTGTGTGATGCTCCCAGTGGCTGTGGAGTTGGTGCTGTGTGTGATGCTCCCAGTGGCTATGGAGCTGATGCTGTGTGTGATGCTCCCAGTAGCTATGGAGTTGGTGCTGTGTGTGATGCTCCCACTGGCTATGGAGTTGGTGCTGTGTGTGATGCTCCCAGTGGCTATGGAAATTGGTGCTGTGTGTGATGCTCCCAGTGGCTATGGAGCTGATGCTGTGTGTGATGCTTCCAGTGGCTATGAAGTTGGTGCTGTGTGTGATGCTCCCAGTGACTGTGGAATTGGTGCTGTGTGTGATGCTCCCAGTGGCTATGGAGCTGATGCTGTGTGTGATGCTCTCAGTAGCTATGGAGTTGGTGCTTTGTGTGATTCTCCCAGTGGCTGTGGAGTTGGTGCTGTGTGTGATGCTCCCAGTGGCTATGGAGCTGATGCTGTGTGTGATGCTCCCAGTGGCTATGGAGCTGATTCTGTGTGTGATGCTCCCAGTAGCTACGAAGTTGGTGCTGTGTGTGATGCTCCCAGTAGCTACGAAGTTGGTGCTGTGTGTGATGCTCCCAGTGGCTATGGAGCTGATGCTGTGTGTGATGCTCCCAGTGGCTGTGGAGTTGGTGCTGTGTGTGATGCTCCCAGTGGCTATGAAGTTGATGCTGTGTGTGATGCTCCCACTGGCTATGGAGCTGATGCTGTGTGTGATGCTCCCACTGGCTATGGAGCTGATGCTGTGTGTGATGCTCCCACTGGCTATGGAGTTGGTGCTGTGTGTGATGCTCCCACTGGCTATGGAGCTGATGCTGTGTGTGATGCTCCCACTGGCTATGGAGTTGGTGCTGTGTGTGATGCTCCCAGTGGCTATGGAACTGATGCTGTGTGTGATGCTCCCACTGGCTATGGAGCTGATGCTGTGTGTGATGCTCCCACTGGCTTTGGAGCTGATGCTGTGTGTGATGCTCCCACTGGCTCTGGAGTTGGTGCTGTGTGTGATGCTCCCACTGGCTATGGAGCTGATGCTGTGTGTGATGCTCCCACTAGCTATGGAGTTGGTGCTGTGTGTGATGCTCCCAGCGGCCGTGGAGTTGGTGCTGTGTGTGATGCTCCCAGTGGCTATGAAGTTGGTGCTGTGTGTGATGCTCCCACTGGCTATGGAGCTGATGCTGTGTGTGATGCTCCCAGTGGCTATGGAGTTGGTGCTGTGTGTGATGCTCCCAGTGGCTATGGAGCTGATGCTGTGTGATGCTCCCAGTGGCTATCAAGTTGGTGCTGTGTGTGATGCTCCCAGTGGCTATGGAGCTGATGCTGTGTGTGATGCTCCCAGTGGCTATGGAGTTGGTGCTGTGTGTGATGCTCCCAGTGGCTATGGAGCTGATGCTGTGTGATGCTCCCAGTGGCTATGAAGTTGGTGCTGTGTGTGATGCTCCCAGTGGCTGTGGAGCTGATGCTGTGTGTGATGCTCCCAGTGGCTATGGAGCTGATGCTGTGTGTGATGCTCCCAGTGGTTATGGAGTTGGTGCTGTGTGTGATGCTCCCAGTGGCTATGAAGTTGGTGCTGTGTGCGATGCTCCCAGTGGCTATGGAGCTGATGCTGTGTGATGCTCCCAGTGGCTATGAAGTTGGTGCTGTGTGTGATGCTCCCAGTGGCTATGAAGTTGGTGCTGTGTGTGATGCTCCCAGTGGCTATGGAGCTGATGCTGTGTGTGATGCTACCAGTGGCTATGAAGTTGGTGCTGTGTGTGATGCTCCCAGTGGCTATGAAGTTGGTGCTGTGTGTGATGCTCCCAGTGGCTATGAAGTTGGTGCTGTGTGTGATGCTCCCAGTGGCTATGGAGCTGATGCTGTGTGTGATGCTCACGGTGGCTATTCTGTTGATCTAGATGGGGTAACAACCGGCGCAGTGAAGGTAACCCTCTTTACTTTAGTTCCTTGACCTTCTTGTACAGTACGACGTGTAGACGTCAAAAACTTACGCCTTAATTCTAATTCACAAACAGTAAGCAGTCACAGCTACGGAAACCAGACAGTACACGTTGCCCACAGTAAGAATCCTGCAGTAGATGACATCCATCATGTAATAATGTATCACATTTAACTGAAAACAAAGACAATGACAACTCACATTCAATTTCTCATTGTTTATTGTTCAGTTCACAATTTGTTGTTGTTTCTTTTATTGTTTGCTTGGAAAAAATAATGTTCAAAACTACTCAAGTTAAGAATTGTATCCGACTAAGGTTAAACACAATTTCAGACACTGACAGAAAGTATATAGTTGTGTTCTACACGACTTTGTCTTTACTGAGTGTAACATTTGTTAATAATTGAAGTGAACAAAGGTCGGCAACGTCGGGCGCAGGATCGGCAGTGAAGAATCAACCAAGTTGTTAGTAAGTATGGACAGTAACGTATAGCGCATGGTCACCAGTAGAGAATTAACCAAGTTGTTAGTAAGTATGGACAGTAATGTATGGCGCATGGTCAGAAGTAGAGAATTAACCAAGTTGTTAGTAAGTGTGGACAGTAATGTATGGCGCATGGTCAGCAGTAGAGAATTAATTAAGTTGTTAGTAAGTATGGACAGTATCGTCGGGCGTAGGGCCGGCAGTGTAGAATTAATTAAGTTGTTAGTAAGTATGGACAGTAGCGTCGGGCGCAGGGTCGGCAGTGAAGGCGCATTGGGCACAAGGTTGTATGAACCAGTCGACACTAGCTGGATGATGTGGTCAGTCTCACGCTGACCGAATTTACTTCCCAAGCATTTCCTGGTACTCATTTTAGTAGGGTCGATCTGGTCAATTTTAAAATCGAATCCAACCCGATGTGGCTCGAACCCATGATCACTGGGCAGTCAGGCGAGCGTCTAGCCATTACGCTATCACGGCTTCCAACGAACCTGTTACTTTAACATATTCTGTCTTAAGCACTTTTTATTATAAAATAATGTCTGTCTGACTTTGCAAGAATTGAAATAAAGCCACTATAGAACAACAGGAGTTAAAAGAAGCATTCAGAACGGAATAGGGTAATATAACAATAGGATGGGGTGGGGTGTGTGTGGAAGGAGGTGGGGGGGGGGGCTAAAATGTTAAGAAAACTAGATTACATAAGGGGTAGTCAAATGCATGATAACTCAGTGGTTGGTAGAGAAAGCGTTAAAGTGCTGCCTGTTTCTGATGGAAGGAAGTATCTTGTTTTCTGCAGATGTTGCTGGGTCGGAAAGATTCCTCAAATTCCCTTTCGCCGTGGTCTCCTCTGCTTCTCTTGCCAGTTCGCATATAGGCTATCTCTAATATACTGTAATATGTTTTAATTCTCTATCCTTGGTCTCTGTTTTGCGAAGTTGGAGCCATGTATTCATTACTTTTCGGGTTTTCTGTTCCCGCCTTTCAGTAGTTGCTTGTATTATTTATGCTGCATGTTGGCTTATTGTTCCCTCATGGGCTTCTCTGTTATTTCATGTCTCGACGAATCCGACAGTATCACTAAAGCGTGCATCGCTTTTCAAGGAAACCGTAATCTGTATTCAATAGGAAAAAGAAAACACACGCATTCACACAAACACACAGAGAACATTGGAAACCGTGGACGTAATGATTTTACCACAACGTGAAAATACTTTTGCTTTGGAACGCTGACGAAATACTGCCTCAAACTACTACATACGTTTTGCTACTCGGGCTGAATATATCTAAACAAAAGATGTCAATGTGATGTCGAATAAAAAAACATTGTTTTCTTAAAGAAATTTTTCAAAGCTGTTCCTGGTATTTAGTAAGAACACACATCATGACTTAAACTAACGACTGACGTCAAGATTTGATCAGCAGACGTGACACACAAGCTTGGAGTCTTCGTGACAAGTGGCACACTCGATGTGAGACGCCTACAAGGAAGACAAAATAAAACACCAGCAAGTCTTAGATAAATGACATAATGGGAAGTACAGCATAGACCTGATCCGATACTCCAGGGATCATGAGAAGTGACGAATCATTATCGCTCACGCTTACCAATGTAGCAGAATGAAGAGGATGAGATGATAGCACAATATAAATAGCTTCACATGGTGTGTCACATAAAACATAGCATATAGACAACAGAAACACAAGCAAATGCACACATTGAAGCAAAACAAATGGGGCAACTTTCAAATTATGTAACTACGTTTGCATTGGGACTTTCGGGAGCTGTTAGTGATAAGAGAGAAAGGACTGTGAGGGGGGGGGGGGGGAGAGTGAGAGAGAAAGAGAGAGAGAGAGAGAGAAAGAGAGAGAGAGATAGGGAGGGATATAAGACTCATTGGTCAATATATGTAAACAGGAACCTTGTTCAACACATTCTTACTACTAACAATTATGCAATTACTTCCATAACTGTGGCAGTTGAGAGACAGTAGATGGACAGGAAATGTTTGAAAAGAACACTGAAAACGATCATTAAAGGCAAGATCAGGTATAATATCATCATAAAGCAAGATGGTACCATCACGGCGATGGACTGTAGCGAACGATGGTTTGTTCATTAAGACAACTGACATCAAACTGCAGACTGCAAATATGGAAATTTACATACAGCTGGAACAATTCTAGTGGTTGCCATGTAAAGCAAACAGGCTAACAACGATTGCTCCATTACACTCATCGTATTCAAAGGTTTTGCTCCGATAGCTTTTCCTAACACCACACTCAAAGGCATAGCAGGGGAAGTGGAAAGGAGAAGATCAACAATTTCAGCTTTGTGGGAAAGAAGACCAACAGGCATTTGATGGAAACACATTGGACCACTAATGGGGCTGCAGCAAATGACAACACAGAAACTAAGTGGTATTGTTTGCGTCAGGTTATGAGTAGTAACCACAGAAATAAGCTAGACCACAGTTAGTCTATGTTAAATACTCCTGTTGTGATTAAAACAGCAACTTCATGAACTTTGTGAATTACATATTCAGTCTTTTTCGAAGCGGTTTAATTGTAATTTTAGATGGACAGATCAAATGATATTCAAATGTGCATATACACTAGCGAAATATACACATATATGGAGAACTTGCTGACAAATGCATACAGACCGATGGACACAAATAGAAAGACATAGACGGCGCGGCAAATAGATATGTAAACAGACAGATAAACATATAGACAGACATGTACATAGATAGTTTCCATAGATAGGTAGACACATACATACAGACATATGCAGACAGGTACATGCACATACAGACTGACAGACACAGGCGGACACAGATAGAAAGACAGGCATATAAATTATTTCCACAGATAGGCACAATTAGAGACACGCACACACACACACACACACACACACATATATATATATATATATATATATATATATATATATATATATATATATATATATATATATATATATATAGAGAGAGAGAGAGAGAGAGAGAGAGACAGACAGACAGACAGACAGACAGACAGAAAGAGACGACACAGACAGGCAAACAAAGACATATAGACAGACGGACGAACATAGTTTCCATATATAGACACAGGTATACAAACAAACACGTACATACAGAGAGACACTGACTGACACATCCATACATTCAGACAGAAACAAACACACACATACACACAGACAGACAGAGACAGACACATAGATAGATCGGAGCTTGCACTGGTGAGTGGACTAAAACCACTTTAGTATATTGCCAAAGAGCCATAGGTTGCCGACCTGTGTTCCAAAACCTAATAAAAAGTTAGCGAAACGACAAAAGAAGGTTTCAATAAATCCACAGAAATTATAATTCTTGTAAAATGTTCGATATAAAAATCATGCCTGCAATATTTTCACTAGAAAGTGTTAGTCCTATTATAGTTACTGCTGACGATCGACCGTTGCAACTACTAAAACTGTACGTACTAACATAACTAAACGTCAAGAAACGAAACACGAAATACTGGTGTAAGAAAACTGGAAGGAATTCACTAAGCACGATAAAAATGGATTATTGCTACAAAGAGGATGAACAGATAGTCTCATACATCACAACATTGTATATACTTCAGATAAAATGACAAAACGTGAAAGTTTACCCTACGTATTGATTGCTTAACTGTTAAACTTTGTTTCAATTGGTTAAACTTAAGAAACTATTTTTTGTTTTGATTTTTGTAATTTAAGTTACAAGTTGAAATATAACTTAGCAGAATTCTTACTTCAACATAAAAGAACGATTTTCACAAATTCTAATATAAGTTGTAACCATGTGTTATTGTTAAGTCCCATTTTTATGTATTAAAGAATCAGTGTAAATATGTAGGTCGCAAAAACATGCAAGGCGGTTGCCTAAGACCCACATTGTTAACTGTAACCTTTCGTTTTGAGCGAAAACCATGTGTAACGGATCAATTGTCGTGTTATTTATGTTTTCTTAAACTTTACTGAAATGTAGTTTATTTTTAATTCAAGTTCTTTCCACTTGCGAATTGAGAGTGGAGTGGTAGATTTGTTATTTGTTTGTGTTTATTTCAAAGAACCAAATTTTGGTGTTTTAACCAAACGGAAGATCTTTTCAGAGACTCCGGCGCGATATTTTAAATATTTGGTATGAAGTGGCCAATCGTGTCTACTTAGTATAACACTGTTTAATCTGAAGGTAAAGATCGCCGTGTCCAGGTACGACCTCTACATGGGAATAATCAAAGTTTTATTCAAGAAATCAGATTCGCGTTTGATATACAAAATATAATTCCTCTCAGACCCCATTGAAAAAGTAGGGGACACAATCTTGTTTCGATAATGCTACTGCAGCAAACGAGTTACCTTCCATGGTATTGAAAATGCAGTAGTTTTACAATGCAGACTCAGTTTTCAGTAGAGATATCTCGTCCATGGCAAGTCTGGCTTTGAATAATGTAACATTTGTTTCCGTTTTCATAATCTCCACACACTTCATATCTCATGTTGTTGTTTTTTTTTCTTAGAGAACATACCAATAAACACTGAGAAGTATATTTTTCAATCCTGGATCAATGTAAAAATAACTTCCCGCCCCGTATTTGATGCCATCTTCAAAATTCCTTTCTTTAATTACAGAAATATTAACCCAAAACAGACTATAGAAAAATAAACGGAGCTTAACCATTAAATATGATACAATGTTTAGGCAATTTAACCTAGGTAGAGTTGACACCGTATGCTTAAAATTATTACTAATACAAGCATTTTATGAATACAGTAATTGCTTTTGTTTCCCACTGATATGGTGTACTATATTTAGTAAGAAGTATAGTTGCAACGCAAATATAGTACTATACGTGTTTGTAGTGAATAACTAATGCACGAATACTAACTACCCCTGCCGTTATCGTAACAGTAGACTTGATTGTTTGTAGCTAGCTTGACTGTATGTAGATGGCTTGATTATTTGTAGCTAGCTTGCTTGTTTGTAGACAGCTAGGACGATTGCTTGCACGTTTTCACTGTGGATTTGGTCAGGTTTAATATTT
The DNA here is from genome assembly GCA_963921405.1 of Cepaea hortensis. Lineage (NCBI taxonomy): Eukaryota > Metazoa > Mollusca > Gastropoda > Stylommatophora > Helicidae > Cepaea > Cepaea hortensis. Next base: position 49,551,032 of record OY992894.1, on the reverse strand, counting down.
GTTTCGTGTACCGGAACAAGGTTGCTTATTCATGGACTTCTTTCTTTGGCACTCGACGTTTTCTTGCCGCTCTGTTGTACTCACGGAGTTTAGTGTAATGAAACAAGACACCACGATACCCGTGTGATATGCTGCGATGTTTGCTTTCACTCTGTGCTATAAAACTACAATTTGTTTAAAAATCACCGTAATCTTGTATTTATAACTTCACATTTCCTACTCGAACTATAGCTAGTATGTCTTTCATGACTTTAGAAGTTTTATTTAAATCCACACAGCATAAGCTTACAGATTTAAACTGATTTACACATTATTCTTTAATTTACATAAACAGTTGAAAAGAGGTAAGTGGTATCTGAGAATAATTTCCTGTAAAGCTAACATAGCTATGATTCCATCAATTATTTACTGGATTCTCCTTTCAGTCAAAACAATAACCAGTTCAGCAGGGTGATTTGATATGTTAGTGCAAAGATATGGCCACAGACTTAATATCTGAGTAAATACATCAATGGAGGAACATAGATCTACAAGCTAAATGTTGCCAAAAGAAAGAGAAAAAAAGAAAACAACCACACACGACAATCTACATACAGATGATTATGTATACTTTGGTGAATTGTTTCTGAAGTCACGGGCTGAGAATGTGTAGAAAGAAATATTTCATATTCAATCAACAACAAGACAACACATATGACGCAATGGTGGCTATCATAAAAATGACGCTTTTCCTCTTAGAACGACAACTAAATTATTCATAGCCCTAGTTCTATTATTGTTATATAAAGTAATTTTTGTATTTGTTGAAGCAACATGCTAACATCAATCAAGTTTACGTTTTCAAAGTGTTTTTTTTTCATTCCTCGACAAAAGCAAACTATTTATACGCGTTTTGTTACAGAAAGGCTTTGGGTTTTAGACTGAGTACTTTCTATAGAGATAACAGAAAGCTTAACTCCAGACAAGAGGACACGTTTCACTGGTGTCTAGATCTTGAATCCGCTGTCCATTATTTTTTGCAGAATATACTGAACCTGCAAAAGAAAAGAAATGGATGTATGAAAATCCAGTCATTACATTTTGTGTTAGATTTCTTACATATTGTTTCTGTTTTGTACCGTTGGATATTATAATTAGATTACATTATAACTAATGCCAGCTGTCTGGCCGAGGGGTTAGCAGCTTTCTCCGTTAACCCCGTATACTCTCGTGGTCGACGTGAGCGCACGAGAATTAGAAGTGGTTCGAGTCGCGCCAGTGACTTATGAGAGTATGGAGCCGGTCGCTCAGAAAGTCGTGGCGTGCTGATGAGCGTAATCTAGCCTAGGAATCAACATACAGTTGAAAGGTGCTGGTGTTGACCGCAATATCCTGAAACAGGATGGAAACGTGGAAAAAAATTATAACTAATGCTTTAATATGTGTATAATATGTTATACTGCTTGTTCTGAATTTGGTTTAACAATTAACAAAAAGAAGACACAGATTATGTCACAAGGTGCACATGGTTTTCCATCAATCTTTATTGACGACGCCGAACTGGAGATAGTAGACCATTTTACATATCTTGGATCAGAGGTAAATAGCAAATTATCCCTCGATCAGGAAATCAACATCAGGATTGGCAAGGCAGCAACAACAATGAACATGTTAGCAAAAAGAGTCTGGGAGAACAGGAAGCTTACTGCCAAAACAAAAGTCCTCGTCTACCAAGCCTGTGTCCTTAGTACTCTTCTTTATGGCAGTGAAACCTGGACAACTTACTCACGCCAAGAGAAACGTTTAAACAGCTTTCATATGCGGTGTCTGCGAAGAATACTTGGTATTAAGTGGCAAGACAAAATCACAAATGCTGAAGTATTGGAAAGATCAGGTTGTGTGACGGTGTATTCCATGCTCAGTCTTCGTAGACTTAGATGGATAGGACACGTTAGGAGGATGGATGATGGTAGAATACAAAAGGACATCTTTTTTGGTGAATTACAGACAGGTAGGAGATCTCAGGGTGGGCCTCTACTACGATACAAAGATGTGTGTAAGCGGGACATGATTGATACAGGCATTGATAATGCACAATGGGAGCACGTCGCCGCTGAACGTGTTGCATGGAGGGCAACTATCAGAAATGGAATAAAGACAAAGGAGAAAATGATTGCAGATAAAGCACACACAGAGCGTGAGAGACGTAAGATGGTGCAAAATGGTGGAAATGACCATGTTTTCACATGCACCTACTGTGGGCAAACATTTGCAGCAAGAATTGGCCTTACCAGCCACACTCGCCACCGCCATGGATCGTAGTTATTGCCATATGACAGTTATTAAGCCTTTTTGAAGCACAATGTACCAAACTATCGTCTGTCAAGACGGAAAGATGCCAATGAATGAATATGTTATATGTTTAAATCTATCGGCACTAATGGGTGATGTAGTAAACATCAAACTAGTCGCCTTCACTACCCAAGAAATTTCCCAGTACCATACTTAAAGCTGGCTTAACATGGAAGCACTGGTTCCCGATCTCGTACGGGATTCGAACGCATGACCACCGCACCGATAGCCCAGCATGCTATCCACCGCGCTAATGCTGTTTTCTACAGTGACAGATCATAATCATAAAATTGTTTCATACTGTATATTAAAATTGTGTTACACATGGCAAATGGAAATAGTGTGTATTATGTGATAGAAATACATCCGCATACTATCTAAGCCTGTATAATTTAATGTATGGACGCATTATCCAAGGATAAAAAATAGGTACAGTTTTCATACAAGTAAACGTAAATTATGTGCATGTATATAACACGTGGGCAAGCGCTTATGATGCATTACAGTGCTGAAAGTGCCATACGGAAAAGAGCTTATGATGCATTACAGTGCTGAAAGTGCCACACGGAAAAGAGCTTATGATGCATTACAGTGCTGAAAGTGCCACACGGAAAAGAGCTTATGATGCATATGTAGCTCTACAGTTGCTTAAAGTGGGAAGGAGATCGAAACAATTGAGAACATTTTGTGAAACACACAAGTAACCAAATACGTTCAAAACAATCAGACTCTCAGGAAAGCCAATCTTCATTCAGTTAGTTAGTTAGTTAGTCGACAGATCATCCTCATTGCACATCGAACCATTCAGTCTATAAGTGCTCAGCAAATCCCGCAGCGTGTAGCGGCTCACGACACCAGTTCTGTGTTGATTTATCAATCTTCTTTGGCTTCCTGCGTAGTGTTCTTGTTTGGCCACACCTCTTTTAATTTGCAGTTCTCGCAGTCTGACCATGGTTGTAGATTCACAGTCATCACTTGGTTCTCGCAACAGTCTTACTTCTCGTAGAGCATTCATAATGTCAGCCTGGTCCATGGCGCGTTCGCCCTCCACAGTAGCCTTACCTGCGAGCTTGTCAGCCCGCTCATTTCCTTGTACTCCCGCATGCCCTGGCACGAAGATGAAACTAATGTTTGCCAGCCGAGACCGCTCCAGAGGCAGCAACCACTCTCTTCGGATCCACCCCATCTCTACCATCTTGAGCATGCTCATTGAGTCGCTAAGGAAACATGCCCTAGTGAATGTCTGTGTCTCGAGCCATGTTATTGCCTTACTTACTGCCATGACTTCCATAGTCAGGCTCTTGTGGTCTCAGCAAACGCACCAGAGTCCTCCTTCACAATTCTCCCTCCGGCCTGCGGCGTAAAAGCCCATGAGCTTCTCACGTGTCGGACGACCGACCCATCTGTGTATATGACAGCATCATTGTCTAACGAATTCTCGAAAATCAAAGCTTGTACTTCCGCCTTCACAGCAGCCGGATTTTCTTGTTTTCATTTACTGTCTAGTTGGATGCAGACTGAAAGAGACCAATCTTCATTCAGGGAAGACCCATGAAAGCTAAATCGGTTAATGATTCCACACAGAGTCTAAGCCAATGGAAGATTCCAGGCATATTTTAGCTTAGAGTATATGTGGTAATTTTGCAGTAGGTTATATTATAATTCTGTAACCCCAATGAGTTGACTAAGTAAATATTGCTTACAAATAATGCGGGTAAATTGAAGTGTGGGACACATCAGGTATAATCAGCTCAGCGTAAACTCTGGCCCGCTGGCCAAGTGAGCATTATTCTTTTCTGAAACTCTGAGTGGGGATCATTGTAATTAACCGAATTCAGCATGGCCGAATGTATAAGAGCCCTCGCTCTTAAACTTCCGGTGTGCTGATGCTGAGGTAGCGAGTTCAACTTCTCGTCCTTGACTTGGGGACGTACATTACAAGTACCTCAGAAGTCGGAGTGGCTTCGCCTGATGGCGAGGAACACTGGTAAAAGGGAAAGCCATGTTGAAGAAAAATCAGCCTAGTCGAAGCACGTATATTGACTACAATTGAGTGCAATGCGAGCGAACGAGCCAAATCCAAAATTGAAGTTAACTTGAGAAAATATAAATTTTCATTGAGACGAAAACTCCTTGAATCATGCTCGGGAAATATTTGTCATATTCCTCTTTCCCTCGTCTTGATACAATCATCTCCACTGGCCTGTGTTGTAGGGCGCTCATTACCCTATCCAAGTTCAGAAGCCAATGTGGTGTGTCTACGGGTACTAGAATGTCACATCTGGGGACAGATATTTTATAATGTGACCAGGTAAAGTTTCAGCACATTATTTACGAAGTGGCTGGGATTAGGCTTAGGCAAGTAATGTTTCATCGGCATGCCTTGGATGTGTCGTTATTAACTGACTCCATTCGCCAGCCCAGGGGACGAAACATGTATTTACATAGTTAAGTGCCATGGGATGATTAATCGCCTTAATCAACTTTATGTATTTGCCATGGGCTTATATATCGGCAACACGTTTTCACTGCGTTATAATACCATGTTAACAACTTGTAAGTGATAACTGTGACACACCCCCACTTCCCATTGTCCGCCATTCATTATTTTTGGGTCTAAACCTAATTGATGTTTAGCACTGAATCTGTTAAATGCACATGCTTGGTATATATCCAGTTAAAGTAATAACCTTCTGAAGCAGAAATAGCTTTAAAATATCATTCTGTAGTTATTTACAGTTGTTCGCCGTGGCAATATCCTGGGATGTTTGCATTGCATGACATGATGTAGTAACAACATAAGCACGGATTTGAAGGAAGAGGAACTGTCGACAGATACGGTTCCACACAATCGACCACGGGTGATTTAGAAGCAGTTCGCTTTGAGCGGATTTCTATGGTTGAAATATCTGCCGTTCAGAAAGCAATGGCAAACTACTGAACGTAAAATTATCTAGTAAATCACAAACTACAATAAATGTGAGGTTGATTACAACGTCCAGGAAAGAGCATGCAACCAACTTTTACGTTTTACATAATGGGGAGCCGTGGCTTAGAGATTTCGGTCTCCTCCTCGGGCTTGGAAGCTACAGGGTTCGATGTCAAAATAAGTCTTGGCATTTGTCACTGGTATCTAATGATATATTACACGATCCCTGATCTCTTGGGTAGTGAGAATGAATTTCTAGCTTTCTCAGAGAAGGTCGAAAAACAGGAGGTGAGTCCTAATAAGGACTACGCCTTTTCAGGAATAACAACCGAAAAAAGAGAGAAATTTACTAACGAAATAATACTGTAAGAATTGATAAGCTAGGCCAAACCAGACTAAACTTTGGGAGGGAAAATAGGAAGCAGCTACTTGCTGGATCTCACAGGGTGAAGAGAAGAGTGATATTAAAGAACACGGATAAGAACAACAACGCCACCATTTAGGAACATTGAAATTACGTGCTCAAAGAACACAGCTAAAAACAGACGAACTCCATAATCCACAAGGAACGGAATGGTATTATGAGAAAAATGCAGCATAATCTGCTATAATTATCAAAAGCGTGATCATTTTTACATGTATTCTCATGTTATATTTTGGCACCATGCAATAAGTTTTATTTTCAACGAGGTTTCATTTTCACTGGAAGATTAAGCCACGTTTGATTAGTATGATCAGCATGTGCCCTTTCTGGTTCCCATGCTTTCCATGCATGCAACATTTGTTTCCTGAGAGCATCTTCAGTAGTAGATCTCAGCGTCTCAATTTGCCACCAAGCGAAAACAGTTAACTTATTTATATATTTGACGTTATTTGCCTATCCTCCCCCAACTTTAAAAAAATGTAATAACCATATGAATATTAATGTAAAAAGCCCGAAATCGCTACAATCGCTTACCTCGTGCCACGATCTATCAGGCATTCCCATTTCTAGCAGTGGCCGCTCATCCCCTTCAATGGCCGCCTCAAATGCCTTTCTGAGCAGCTTGATGTTCTCATCAGTTAGACCAACTTGTTCGCTGAAGTCGTTCATGTCGCTGGCAACTGGAATAGACGCAATTAATCACATTATATACACATTATATACACCGACTACGTTGAAAATATATCTTTAGGAATTATTTTATGCAAATACACATACTGAAAAGGACAAGCGTGAATTATTTGAAGAGGATTTCAAATGGAACCCTTAAAATGTCTATGCATACATCACAGTCTGCGACATTTAGTCTCAGCTGAATCGACGCAGTTTTCACCCCTTAGCTGAAATATGACATTACAGAACTCTGTTCCCGTTTTGAGCATGTCACTAGTAGATCTGTCCCCTATATAGTCCTAATATGACGTCATTTGGTCCGTTTACACAGTGATGCCACCCGGAAGTCACTCGCGACATGTCTATAAATGATACTATCAAGCATACGATAATTACATGGTATTCAGAATGTGTATCTTAAATGTGATATTTTCGTTAAAGCGACTTCCTTTCTAAACACTGCTGACAATGAAAACGATCTATATAAACTTTAGAATACACACTGTCGACAATGAAAACGATCTATAGGTATCCTGGTATACACATTACCGACCGTGACAACGATCTACAAAATTGGTAATATACATACGCCAAAGGCTTGGCATGAGTATACGGGATTTATACTAAATGTACAGCAGACTGTACAACATAACTTTGGGAATATTATAATATATACAACAGTCAACAATATATATATATATATATATAAACCATGAGCTAGTCGAACAAGTCACAACAATCGGTACGTATAATATCCGGACAATTACGTAGATGGGACAATTAGATTACACCAAGGGAGAAATGGAGAGTATTCAGTCGTGTATACTTAGATTAAGTGAAGTCAGATGGATAGATAAAGTGAAGTCAGATGGATAGATACTGGCGAAATAAAATCAGCTACAGCGAAATTATATACTCTGGAGGGACCAAACACAAAACTAAATTAGGTTCCATATTAGGCCCAGTTGGATGAGAAATGACGAAGAGCTTTCGGACAATCTGAAACTGAGACGTAATGGATAGCTTAAAGAGAAGGTCGACAGATATAAATATAGAAGGAATATACACTATGACTAAGCTTATAATAATTACAAGGCAGACCAATTTCATGAAATCTTGAGAAAGCGGAAATGAAGTATAATCATCATTATTAATATTATCATCACGTTCATGCTGGTAAGAGTGGGAGTGGAGGTTCGTGGGTCGCCATATTAATCGATTAACAATTTTGGATCAGGTCTGTAAACTTTACCAGGTTATTTCATGTAGCCAACGTTTATCACTGTGTTTTAAAAGTTTATTTTCTCTTCATATCACTGACCAAATGTCGGGACTGTCTACGTCTAATTTTTCTCATCAGTTTACGGTTTTCTTCTGTTTCTTGAAAGACTGCTTCATTCGTCTTTCTGTCCGTTAATGGTATTATTTGCCTGTAAACGCCATATGACATTATTTGAATAGATGACCCCAAGACTTAAAAGCAGACGCTGGGAAAGGAAAAAAATGTGAATACAAGGGAGGAAGACGGACTTGTTGAAGACATGGATAGAGGACATTGACGAATAGAATTGAAGAGAAATATGATTTTTGGAAATGCATGGCTTTAATAACACTCCAGATGCCTTTGGACGTGGAGAAATCTCGAAAAGTTGTATAACCAAGTTTATTACATCTTGATTAAGAAACAATACAAAAGTGCATCACTTCTAATCAAAACAAGACCACGTGAGAACTTGCAGTGATCACAGGTCCGTGATTACATAAATAAGATTCAAACTTACAAAGGTAAATATCTTAGAAACACAGCATATATTTACGGTTTACGATCACTGATAAGGAAATGAAATAAACATATAGATTAATAAATTGAAGAACTTGGTGACAACTGGCAAGATCGAGGGGAAGATAACAAGAGTAAGGCAGAGAAGTAAATGACCGAATGGCTTGGCCACGTTGTATGGTCGAGACAAGAACACGGAGCTGATCCACGACTCTGGTAATCCAGTGAGATGGCAAAACATGACCGCCCATGCTTACCGGCATGGTACATGATGATGATGATAGATTAATAGCGCAGAATTGGCACAGCACTTTAGCAAAATTAGAATTAATTGAACATAAATGAGGAATAGTGAACGATTCAGAACGACAGACATCTAAAGAAATAATTCTAGCAGTAACGAGAACATTGCGACAGAAGTGGATGACAAGAAATATTACTAGTAATGGATAACAGAAACAAGGTTAAAGTGGACTACAAAGTATAAAACCAGAATCTCAAAGACAAAATACACGTGAAACATACACGAAGGAAATATGGTTAGTGAGATAATTAAAAGAACTAAAGAAATATGATAAGGGCAAAACTATTACCCCATATGGACAACAATCACCTTCGGGTTAATAAGCCTGTGAGGGTAAAACCGTGGGCAGCTGCTTTTGTGGCTGATTCAATCACAGGACTATCATTCTGAGCCAGTGATGGACTTCTCCTTGAAGTTGAACGGGTTAAGGGTAATGGTGAAATCGAATCGAATCCTTGCCGTGTCGTGTTGGTGATTTTATATATCCTCAACTGTATGTTTCTTGTGCTGCGAATCATTTCTGATACCCACATCCCCACATACCATGATGTCAAGCTGTCCAGCATCTTCTCTGTTAGTATCCTCCTGCTTCCCCCTCCGACCTTTCCTGTGTTACAACATACTCCAGCTTTTCTCTTCTCAAGACATGCCCAACGAAATGCATAAAATAGGAATAAGAACATCAATTGAACATGACAGCGTAGCTGTAACAGAAAAGACAGTCTTCGAGAATCTGCGACTCTTATCGTTACAGATCTGTGAGACGTATATAAAACAGTTACAGATCTGTGTGACGTATATAAAACAGTTACAGATCTGTGAGACGTATATAAAACAGTGGTTACACCCTTAAAGACTTATTAAAATCAGTTATCATCGTCACAAGAAAGACGTCTGGGTCGATAGGTTGTAAATGATATCGAAAATTAGTCGCACGAGCGACAAAATATCATTAGAAACGTTCGTGAAAATAATACAGAATTAATAAAACCTGAAATAGGATATACACAGTGGTTTCGTTCAAGGAAACAGCACAAACGATGCCCTGCACATTCTAAGAACATTGACTGACTGAGCGGGTCATTGGGGGATGCAGACATGTTTATATATGTGATTTATAGATTATTCCAAAGAATGTGTACAGCATACAGACATCATCAAAATGCTGGAAGCCATTGATATAGATGAACAAGCTTCAAGGGTGATAAAACATGCTGGCAACATACAGCATACACATGCATTGATAATCAGAGTGAATCAGCTAATAAACATATAACACAGGACGGCAGGTAGTTTTGCATTCTCACGTCACATATGTCTTCACGGTTTATTGAGATATTAATCTTCTTCTTCTTTCGTTCGCCTAAAATATGTTTATAACTGCAATGTTGTCTCTTGTATGAATCTAACAGTCTTTTTTAGTTCATTAAGCGGTCCATAGAGTTTATCTTCCACTGTTGTCTCTCTAGGCCAGAAGGTTCGCCTGGATATGTTGTAGTTTGGGCAATCCTGGAGTATGTGCTCTGCTGTCTGCGACTCCAAACGACATGTGCACATGGCTGAGTCACCAATTAATGAGATATTAATGAGATCTGTTGCGTTAAGATCCGACATCTCAGCACTCAGGACTTTCCCATACGTGCTCTGTTCTGATCTTCATTAATCAGCGAAGAGTCCCAATATTAATGGTACTTGTTTAAATCTGATAATTTTCCCTCCTGGCCTTTCCTCAGAGCACTTAGTGTCGGTCAGATCCACTGATCATTCTCATCGCTAATGCGAGGAAGTAAATAAGTAAGTCACAAGTGGCTGTCGAAAAATAACTAAATATGATAACAACTTGAAACCGGTTTATTTTTATACATACATTGTCCCTTTATTTCTGAACATAATTTCCACCAACATTGATGCACTTATCCCATCGTTTTATCAGTCCTCCCAAACCGGCTGCATAGAACTGCGTACTCTGTTTTCTAAACTACGTTGTCACTTCACATTCAACTTCGGCGTCATTGGCGAAATGTCTCCCGCCAAGGTGGGTTTTCAGTAGACCAAAAAGGTGGAAATCACTAGGGGTTAAGTCGGGGCTGTAAGACTGATGTTCCAGAACTTCCCATCTTAGTTGGTTAAGTTTCTCCTGAGTTAATTGAGCCGTATGTGGTCTGGCATTGTCATGAAGAAGTAACACGCCTTTAGTCGGCAGTCCTGGACGTTTTCTTCGAATTGCACCAGGAAGCATCGATAGAACTTCACAGTACAGTTCAGAATTCACATTGTCACCTTTCTTCTTGAAATTGATTAAAGGTACTCCTTGACAATCCCAGAACACTGTCACCCAACAGGACGACCAGATCGGATTTCATCAAAAATTCTAGAGCGTCCTTGAGAAAATTTATGTACCAAGCTATGCACCGCTTTACGGGACAAACATTTGTCAGCATAAACAGGAAGCATTTCCTTATGAATGTCCTTTGCAGGCAGTCCTTTTGCCCGCAAAAAAAAAACACAAAAAAAAAACACAACAACACGTTGCTCTTTGGTTGTACACTCCGTAAATACAGTCGCCATTTTGTTTATGCGCTGCACATGCGCATGATACATCTAGCGCCACGTAACGAACGGGAATATACAGTTCGATGTTGCTGTCACCTAATGACATTACCTGCCATCCCACAGAATTGTGTGACTTACTTATTGACTCGCCCTCGTATATGACTAACATAAAACCAGGTGTAATATTTGCGCACGAAATTATAAATAATCTGCGTTATGCCGCCGAATTAATGCCTACAATAAGAAGTTAAAATCAATTGCAATAATTAGTAGGCATTGTAACTAATGAAAGTTAAAAGCATAAAAAAAGACCCCTCCCCCCTGGCCTCCCCCCCCCCCTCAAAAAAAATATACGCTTGACCAGCAAAAGACAATTAGAGTGAACTGTGACAGCAAAAAGTGATACCACTAAAACAAATCAAGAAATTAAATGTTTTAAGTTTAGTGACAACAATTGGTAAAAAAGGTCATCCAGAGTTACCACATAGAGTAATCTAAGCATATGCAATAAGCATAAGTCTACAGTCCACGTCACGAAGAACATTATGTGTAACTTATCCTTATCCATGGAAGTTATTGCAAGAGTTTTAGAATGTTACATACTGCCATACTGCTGTGTGCTTGTGAATCATGGACCTCAAGTAATAAGATTAGAAAGCAACTAAAGAGCACAGAGGTACCCGCGCAGAATGCCAAGAACCCACGGACAGATAAACGGTTCAGTATCCAAGTACTCATTTATGTTGACCGCCCTTTGCAGGACGTTACGATCAACCCCAGCTTGATCTTTTAGGCAATTTTACGTTCTGCAGTTTACCATTGCATTCTGGGCGAGAAGTCAACGTCTAAGTCTAACTGGCCGGTGTGCGGAATTAACCCACTACCCCGTCATCATCGCACAGAAAGGTTACGCGCGAACAGGTTAAACCTCTTGGGCATGTTAAATCTCTTGAACACGTTAAACCTCTCGAAGTACTACAGGAGGAAAATTCATACGTTACACCTCTCCAAGTACTGCAGAAGCTAAATTCACAAATACATGAACTCAGCTATATCTATGGCTGTTGTGTAACTCATGTCGCTGACTGCTGCACTTCCAGTAAACCTGTAGGATATACGCTCCTTCCACAAATGTTTACTAAGTGTTCCTAAATCATCATGGTAAGGCAATATCCCGCACCGATCTCTTGCTCCGCTTTCACTGTTTGCTAAGTTTAATTCCAAATTCCACCTGTACAAAGCGTGCTTTATCATTCCATTCCTGTCATCATAATGATAAAGCAAGTGTTCTCCATTTATGCCATTTCCTGAGCTAGAATATAAACTTCCATTTCTATGTCGTTTGCCGGGCCTGGCCTGCAGATGAACACTCAACACCTGAAGAGGTAAAACCTGTTTATGTCAATCTTTCAGCCATGGCCGTTAATCTTGAAATGGGCGAAGTATGAATGGACAAGGCGGTAAGTATAATGCAAATATTAACGGTGATAGAAAATTCATAGTGTGCCAGCTTCTCGTAGTGTGGAGCTAGGATGATATAATCATCTAGAAACAAAAGCAACAAGGGGTTACTTCTTTTGAAACTAGGGTTAGTAGTGGTTCACACTGACAGATTTGTGAAGTAACATCAGCAGCAATGTTTTCATCATCATCAAGTGCCGTGCCGGCTGGCGTAGGCGTTCATGGCTCTCCACAGATCTCGGTCTTTGGTGTTCTGGATCAACTCTGCTGATGATATTCCTCCATGCCACCGTCTCAATCCGTCCAGCATCATTTCTCTTGGTCTGCCTCTGCCTCTCTTCCCCTCGATCTTTCCAGTTGTCATGATGATGTTCTCCAATGCCTCTCTTCTCATCACATGACCAAAGAAAGCTGGTTGTCTCTTTCTTATTGTTGTATATAGTGTTCTAGTTTCATTAGCCTGTTTCAGGCAATCGTTGTTAGTTACTCTGGTAGTCCAAGGAATTCGCAACATTCGTCTTAAAAACCACATCTCTGTTGCTTCTAAGTTCTTCCAAAACAATGTTTTAGGCTCAGTTAAATGTCCCATAAGAATATTTGATAGGAAGCACTTATTTGTAGAAATGGTCATACTAATGCTCATAGTCGTTAAGGTAATACTGATGATGGCAGAATTAATAGTAGTAGTTGTAGTAGTAATAATAATAATAATAGTAGTAGTAGTAGTAGTAGTAGTAGTAGTAGTAGTAGTAGTAGAAGTAGTAGTAGTAGTAGTAGTAGTAGTAGTAGTAGTAGTAGTAGTAGTAGTAGTAGTAGTAGTAGTAGTAGTAGTAGTAGTAGTAGTAGTGGTAGTAACAGGTGTCAGGTCTTAGTCAGATATGACTGACCTACCGTATGACAGTAGACGGTACTACCTGCTTTCGGTTAGCGCTGAATGTTGGGCGGCGTTCACCAAACCCTTTAGTTTACATTAGTTTGTATCACTAAACAATTGTCTGGCACAAATCTTTATTTACATTATTCAGTCATTGGAATCATTAAACAACCATCTAGTACAAATATCTGAGTGTATAGTTACTTGTATTATTTAAAAGTTATCTGGTACACAATTGTATGTTATAGTCACATGTGTCACTAAACAATTCTCTGATACACATATCTAGTTTACAGTCACTTGTCTTACTAAATAATTGTCTGCTACAAAAATGTATTTTACAATCACATATGTCACTAAACAATAGTCTGGCACAAAGTTACTAATATCACTGAACAGTAGTCTAGACACCCAGTGTCATAGTTGAATTCTTGCTTCAGTATACATGTATTTACTGTCATACATTCATTTGATGAAGAATCGCAGCAACAACTATGTATAAAACTACTAAGACTATTGATGAATTCTATTTGATGGGGACAAAACGAAGCCACTTTCGGATTGTCATTCAGTGAGAACCTCGAACTAAGTCACGGAAATTGACATATTCTGAACCCAGTCGCTTGCAGAATCCTTGAGTGGATTCGCAGTGTCAGCTTTGTCTGAGTCAAGTTGATGTGGATCGACTGCAGACGACCATGCTGCACAGCATACAGGATGAACAGTTTTGGAAGATGGTGACAAGATCAGGGTGTCTCAAAAAGATCTGTACAATCATGCAGTCAAAGAACTAGCTACTAACATAATAATACTTACCATTCAATGAAAAGTAGATATAGAACACCGATTTATTTACAAGAACTAACAATCTAAGCTGTTTTAATAACGAAAACACATCAATAGATTGCACCATTTATTGCCTGGCATACTTGGCTGCATCTCGTCAGTCGTCAGGTACATACGGCAGTAATTAGATAAATCCTTCAAGCTGAAATGTGCAACACACATATTCACATATTCCTTGTTGTATATTTCAGCTTGAAGGATTTACTTAATTACTTTAGTGTATGTTGTGTGATTTCTGCAGTATGTACCCGACGAGATGCAGTGAAATGTGCCAGGCAATAAATATGTGCAATCTATTGTTTGTGTCTTTGTTATTCAAATTCACTACGGGAAAACATTGTTTTGAATGTAAAATGTTGTTGGACATTATCAAGATTTACAAAATGAAATCACAGTGACTATATAGTTGCTTGCCGGCATGGTGGTCAAAGGTTCGAATTCACACCGAAGCGGATTTTAAACACTAATCTGGGCTGCCTGGTTGACCCAGCCTCTATGGCAGTCTATGGGTACCAGGAATTGTCTTGGGAAGTAAACACGATGCACGTGACATTGATCAGATTACTCCCCGAGTGACGACTTCTCTATTAAACATATAGAGCTAACACCATAAGCAAATACGCTTCTAGGCCCTTGTTTTTACTTTACTAGCACACTTGTCTGCCGGTTCGGTAGTAATGTGTTCAAATCTCCATAGTAGTGGAGTTTTACAAGTTACCTGGGCGTTCAATGTGTCTCAGCCTAAAATTGGTACCAGCAAATATTATGGGATGATAAGGCCTACGGTGTCATACTGACCACATCAACCATCAATGGCCAATTTGTTTATACACATATAGGGTTCGCACCATATCCTCAATATGTCTCAAGACTTGGAAAAAAAAGTCCTTTACTTGTCTTTTTCAAGGCTCTCAGTTTTGTGATCTTTCTCATTCATCGCTACCGATACAGCATGGAGAATGAAGACAGTAAAAACTTTACAGTAAATTCAGATAGCTCCCGTCTGACTTAACATTCAGCTTGACTGTCTATTTTAGAATAAAAAGTGTGTGAAACTAATTGTCGGACACCTTGAATTTCTGTAACAGGTAAATAACATTAACGGATCAGAAGTTCGGTATTCGATATAAAGGTTTGTTGTTGTTGTTGTTGTTGTTGTTGTTGCCTTCGCTCGCCTTGAACTCAAGTGTAGTCCATACTCGTGCTATTAGTAATTTGGTGCACTGGACAGATTTGTGCGTGTGGATTAGCTGTCCCTATTAGTAGTGTCCCTAGTCATCAGGCGAACCAACTCCGACTTGATTGATTGATTGATTGATTGAGGAACCGACATCACAGCATTCGGGGAATGTCCATAAGCGCTCCGTCCCCATCCTCAGCAGCTAGCGAAGAGTTCCAACACCAATAGTACCAGTATCAATCTGATTATATGTCCGTCTCGCCTTTCCTCTGAGCGTCGAGCGTCGGCCAGATCCCCTCGTCACTCTTCGCTGTCTCATTTTTGCCAGACCATGGTGATCCATTTGCTCCTCCGGGGTGTACAGTGCTCCCACAAGGCCGCAACCACGTCTACCTTTTCATGCATTAATACTCCACCAAGTTTTTCAGAGCCAACCAATCTGTCCGTCTGTTCATTCCCCAGCACACCGTCATGCCCCGGGGAAAAGATCCAGGTGATGCCTGCCACCCGTGACCTCCGAAGCGAAGCAAATCACTCTGCCCGAAGCTTGTCTGTCCTCACCTTCCTCAGCATGCTTTCTGAGTCAGTTACAATCACGATGTGTGTGTGTGTGTGTGTGTGTGTGTGTGTGTGTGTGTGTGTCGTATTCTCCATCCAGCGGAAAGCTGCACTGACCGCCTCCACCTCTATTCTTAAGCTAGATGTTGTGGTCTCCGACTTCTGAGGTCAGATAATGGTTGAGACATTGTTTTCAGACTGACGACGACTGGCACCTTGTCATCTTGACAGACCTGAGGGTCGTCGCTGGAGCTACGGAGTTTGTGCTTTGTGCGACGCTTTCCGCGCTTTGCAAAGAGACTGAGCCATATGGGATAAAAACCCGGTGCAATGAAGTCGACCTTGTCGACCTTTTAACGATTTGTTGGTGCCATAGTTTGTAAAATGGAGTTATCTCTCCATAACACAAAGCTAAAGTTAGAGACCACGTGATGCCCATGCAGCATGAACCCTCTCTCGGCCTGTCTAGTTTACTCCAGAGGAACGGTAACACTAATACTTCTGGAAGAAGACAAGCTGCAGAAGCTGCCGGATCAGTGAAGCAATGCTCTAACTGTCCGCCTGTCGGAGCTTCCACCCTAGACCAGTTGCGACCAAGGTTTAGGGTCAGGTCTGCCCTGCCATGACATTTAGTCTTTAGGATGCATTTCCTTGCACTAGGGTAAGGCGTGTACCCACCCAATTGCACTCCTCCGCCCGAAGCCGTTGGAACAATATGGGGTGTCGGATTTGGTGAGAGCCGTCCAACATTCGGGGTTGACAGAAAGCAGGTAGTACAGTCTACTGTCATACGGTAGCTCAGTCATATCTGACTAAGGCCTGATATAAAATTAATTTCAGACTAAAAATTAAGAATTTAAGGGTTGTTAAAAAGGAGAGATATAGTGTTATTACATATGTGATGCTAGAAAGATTTAAAAATAAAAAATTTACAACATCAACAGCAGAAAGCAGTTGAGATGGCATAGATGCATTGTAATTTTGCCGGGATAATGTCTTGAACACATGCAACACAATAAGAAATAAATATGATGGGGAAGTTTATGCTAAAGATGGAAATCAAAAATCTTGTTGCACAATAGGTTATTACCAACTACGGGACCTTAATACAAGAGGAGGCAGACTTGTAAAGTGAGCAGTGGGCTGAAAATAATACGTATATATATATATATATATATATATATATATATATATATATATATATATATATATATATATATATATATATATATATATATATATATATATATATATAATATTTGTGAGAGTACATGATTATCCGACATGGAACTTGATGGTTATGAAATAATATATTCAGCAATTACATGTATAAAAAGAATGCAAGATGAGTGTGCTTAAAAGGAAAATAGACCCGCAACTGAAAAATTAACAGAAAATAATAATAAAAACAGACATACATTAAAATACTAAGAGTTATGTCACAAACAAAGAAACAGACATTAAAAGCTAATGGTTAAATCACAAACAAAGACACAGACATTAAATTACTAAGGGTTATATCACAAAGAAAAGAAAGAGACATTACAATACAAAGAGGTATGTTACAAACAAAGAAACGGACATTAAAATACTAGGTTACAAGTCACACACAAAAAGAAACAATAAAATACAGAGTTATGTCACAAAGAAAGAAGCAGGCATTAAAAAACCAATAGTTATGTCACAAATAAACAAACATTAAAATACGAAGAATTATATCATAAACAAAGAAATATACATTAAAATACCGAGAATCATGTCACAAACAAAGAAATAGACATTACAATACTGAGAATCATATCACTAATAAATAGTGGTCGTCAATGCAATACTTACCCGATAAGGCATGGGCGACAAGCTGTGGGTCCGCACCATTAAAAAGTTTGGGAACCATCCACTTGCGTTCGTTCTCAATGAAGTAAAATAAATCGTCGTAGGATGGTCGAGCAGCTGAAAGAGAAATGGTTGTCCTTCAGAGATACCCTCAGCAATAAAAATACTAATTGTTGTTGAAATAAGTGAATCCCCAGTAAAGTTGAAAGAACAATGTCAGGGAAATTGCAGCAAGGTTGTAAAAACATATTGGTGCCATGTAGGATTCGCCCCTTTAGACCAGGGGCGGGGAACGTTTAGCCCGCGGGTGATAAAATACCCGCGAAATCATTTGGACAGAGGAACGATATATCGCCATACTAAGGTCATCGTTTTAATATTTTTGTTTTGCTTCGTAGTATCTTCCGCAATTTTAAAGCTCCGAGAATAGACATTAATATTATAATACTTGTTCATGTGATTGTGTGTGTACCATGTTTGCTCCAAACCTGCTTTGTGTGTGGCAACAAATCAGTCAAGTATCCACTGTATATGAGATTCAACAATTCACAGAATAAGGCGATGCGTTTAAAAAAAAAAAACACGTATAAAGCGATTAGAAAAATTAGATGCAGACAGTCCAGATTTTCTGTACTTATTATTAGAAGAAATAAACATCAACACATAGTGACAACTGACAAATGCGAAAGCAAAAGACAAAGCGAGAAATACTTGTATGGCATGGCTAAGAGGCCAGAATCGGGACAAAAACACAGACCTGATCGAAGACTGTGATGATCGTGTGAGGCGGAAAACCATAATCACCCAGTCTTATCAAAAAGTCGCTTTAAAAAAAGTCTTATCAGCATGGCACATGATGATGATGATGATGATGATGATGATGATGATGATGATGATGATGATGATGCATACCCGCTTGACTTTGTTTTCGTTGCTTTCGAAGACTTTTATTCGGAGGTGTCGCTTTGTAATGTGTAACTGCGTTCAGAATGTGTGACCGTTTCCACCTTCCGATGACCCAAGTCAAGGACGAGAAGTCAACATTTTAGTCCAACTGACTGGTGTAGGCTTTGAACACACTACCTAATCATCAGCACACCGGATGTTTGAGAACGAGCGCTCTTATCCATTCGACGATGCTGACCTCCCAGTTGTAGTTTGTTGTCTATGATACAGGGTGTATTTATAATGACTGTGCAGTATTTGAAAATATAGCCGTTCCAAGTTTTGTAAGTGGAGTTCATGCAACACAATGCAAAATAATAGGTAAATACAAAAATTGGAACGGCAATATTTTCAAAAACTGCACAGTCATTAAAATTAGCTTATAGATCTTTCACGTATTCGGTGCCAATGTGTTATAAAAGCTCAATGTAAGACTTGTTGTCAGTGTTAGCGGTGATGAAAATTCGATATTCATTCTTCCTGTTTTAATAATTGATATAATGTTCTCCTATTTTGTCAGTTCGAATACTTATGTTGAAGTCGTCTGACCCTGTCACTCAATTATCCAATGTTTACAGCAACCCTCTTCATGACATCTTCTGGCATGCTGAAGTAGTGTTGTTGAGTCTTGCATGTCTGTTTGATGTTGTGCGCTCGCTTGCTTGAATTCCAGCGTAGTCCATACACACTATTTTATAGTGGAAAGATCAGGTTGTGTAACGGTTTATTCCATGCTCAGTTTTCGTAGACTTAGATGGATTGGACATATTAGGAGGATGGACGAAGGCTGAACACCAAAGGATATGTTTTCTAGATAAATTACAGATGGGTAAAAGATCTCGGGGTCGCCTCTACAACAGTGCAAAGATGTATGTAAGTGGGACATGATTGATATAAGCATGGACACTGCACCTTGTGAGCAAGTCGCCACAGGATCGTGTTCCACGGAGAGCAAAGATGAGAAATGGAACAAAAGATAAAGGGAAAAAAAATGATTGTAGATAGGTCACACGGGCGTGTGAGACGTCAGATGGTGCGTGATGGCGGAATTGACCATGTCAGAAATGGAACAGAAGACAAAGGAAAACATTATTGCAGATAGGTCACACACCGAGCGCGTGAGACGTCAGATGGTGTGTGATGGCGGAAATGACCATGTGTTCACATGCATCCATTGTGGACGAACATTTACCGCGTTAATTGGTACCATTTACCTCGCGAATTGGCCTGATCAGTCACATTCGATATCGTCATGGGTTGTAGTTAATTTGCCCTTTTTGGAAGATTGATTGATTGATTGATTGATTGATTGATTTAGGAACCGACATCACAGCATTCGTCTATCGTCTGTCAAGGCGGCAAGGTGCCAGTCAGTCAGATAATTTAATAACTATACTTGCCTCACATTAATAAAGTTGTCTTTAGACATAAACTTTATTTTGAAATCAATATTTATGTCTTGCTATTTCTCAAGCTGAGGCCCATATTTTCACTTCTATTACAAGCGCTGCATCTACAATTAAACAATTTTAAACATTTACATGCTTTATTTGTTTTCAAGGATTTGTTTAACTGATCTCTTTACTGTTCTGCTCACCTTGTCTAGCTTGCGATAACACCACGTAGAATAACTTCAAAGTTCTTGTAATCTTTTTTGTTTCGCATCCATGCATCAAAACCGGCAGTGTTAAGGGAAAGATTAATTATAAAAATATCCAATACTGAACATACGAGGGGAAAAAAAATGATAATTTCATTATCTGTCAGTGCCAAATTATTAATTTAATGTTTGTGCCATTGTCCGTTGTAGAGATTAAGACTCACTGACACGTGTCAGATAACAGAAGAAAAGATAGAACCACAGTTGACACTAGCGTTAAAGAGGATAATAACAAATAGGAAATTCTCCAAGATTCAAAGAGAATACAGCTATGACGTGTGAATTGTCTTGGTGGCTGAGAGAGTTTCCACCTATTGCTAGAATCACAGATGATCGTCTGCTGTAATGCTCGTCTCTCCCCCCCCCCCCCACCCCCCAACCGCGACAAATGTAGTTATAGATCGGGAGCAGCGACCTTGAGTCGAGTTCCATTACAGCTGGCTGTCACTCGAAATAATTGCACAAACTGCGGTTGCATTGCAAGTAATGCAAGAACATCATTTTGTGTAAGTAAGGAACAACTATTTACTTGTTGTATCACAGCGGTTCCCAAAGTGGATGTTACTGTGCCCATGAAAGTGGTGGGTAGATCCAGGGGCGGCCAGGCTTTGAATTTTCAACAGTCAACAACCGATACCACAGCGAGAGCTTGTTGAAAGAAACTGTTTATTAAGTAAACTCAGGATGCTACAACGAACACATATGCTACAACAAACGCTGATGCTATAACAAACACGGAGGAGGCCCTAACAGTGACATTCCCTTTGCTGAAATAAAGTCTACATTTGTGAAAGATTATCACCGACATATTACACTTGTGGAGTTGAGGAATAATTTCCGTGCTTCTGTCAACCCAGACAGTTTTTTTTCTCCAGGTGCTGGACAAGTAAGGGGACATTTGTATATCTCTGACATGACCGACCTCGAGTAACGATTGGTCTCAAATATGGGACCGGTACCAAACTCCTACTATTCCGCATGAAGGGAAAAGAAAGCCTTGACATTTCTTATTTCAAAATTTTAGAGATGTTATTAAGGTACATTCGATAATAGTTTGTTGACAGAAAAAAAAATGCTATTGCATTTCTAATTTACAGTAAATGAAATAAATTTATAATTTATTACGCATATGTTTTATTGCACGATTTATTGCCTGGCATTTTTCGCTGCATCTCGTCAGGTACATACTGCAGAAATCACACAACTTACGTGAATTAACTAGATAAATCCTTTAAGTTGAAATATACACATATTCGCACAGTAATGTCACTTATCTACCACGGTAATTTTAAGCTGACTAACATGTCTTTCTGTTTGCACAATTCTGGCTTGCGTTGATTGATCATAATTGCTTCTGCAAATTTTAACAAGCGAGTATTTTGTGTGTTAAACAACACGCGAAAGGCAGTGTTTCTGTCCACCACATGGCCACTGTCGACGATGTGCCTACCAATTGAAGACGCCGGGAGCTTCCGGTGTGTCGGTCCCACGAGGCTAGCATCTCCTGTGTGTTGTATCTTGTTGACCCATTGAGGTATGTGTTCTAACACCCGTTTGTTAAGCTGTCTCTCTGTTCTACCAATGTAAACGGCCTGGCATCTACATGTGAATTGGTAAATACAATTGTTTGTGGCGTACAGAGGAACAGGCTCTTTACTGCTGGTGTAGGAATCGGTACGGTTTTAAATATAATGACTGGAGTTGCCGCACAGAATGTTCGGCCTACAGCTGTAGTAAGCCGGTCTTGTAGACGTTGCATTACGTCATCTCCTCGAAAGGTTAGCTGGATGAATACCTTGAGTTTAGGGACTGTAGTTACGTCTGCTTTGGGTTTGGGCTGTTGGCAGTGGCGCTTTATAAATCCTGTGGAGTACCCATTCAGGTTTAAGACATTCTTCAGAGTTTCAAATTCCTCTGTCAGTGTGTCCTGGGTGCATATCTTTCTAGCACGGTCAAACAAGGTCCGTACTAAGCTCCCTTTGTACTGGACAGGTGTGAAGCTCTGAAAATTTAGGTATTGGCCAGTCCATGTTCCTTTGCGATACATCGATCTTTGAATTGTGCCGTCTGCTCTACGTCTCATTAGAATATCTAGGAACGGCAACGCTTCGTTGTGTTCGTGTTCCATAGATAGAGAGATGTTTTTATGCGTCTTGTTCATTGTGGTCTGAAACGATGTTGCTTGTAGCTCGTCTGTGGTGATAATTAGTATATCGTCCACATAACGACGGTAAAAGGCCAAGTTGTTGATGTCTGAGGATCTCTTTTCTTCTAAATGTGCCATGAAGATGTCCGCTAGAATAGGACCAAGAGGACTCCCCATGGCCACTCCGTCAATTTGGCGGTATGACTTAGTTAGAAAATTGAATTGTATGTTGGCGGTACAAAGTAGTAGTAGCCTCTCCAGAATAGGTGTTGGTATGCCTAATTTTAGTTGTTTGTCTTCAATGCGTTCCCTTATTATTTGCACTGTCTCCTCTAATGGAACGTTAGTGAATAGGGAGGCTATATCCATGGATGCCATGTGTTTGTTATTTATGTCCATAGTATCCAATAATTCCACCAGTTGGAATGTATCTCTGAGTATTTTAGGATCGAAGGACTGTCGTACTGGCTTTAACATTTCGGCTAACCATCTCGCCATTCGGTGTTGTGCAGAGTTAACCATGGACAGGATAGGTCTTAGCGGGATGCCGGGCTTGTGAAGTTTGGGTAGACCGTACATCTGAGGAGTGTGTGAGCCACGTGGTTTGAGCGTTTTTGCAGTGGCCTCACTGATGAGTCCCGCATTCACAAGTGACTGGATCTCTTTCCTCATTATAGCATCCAGGTCCTCCGACTTGTTCACTTTTTGATCAATCCTGAATTTGGATTCATCTGACAATATTACATACATTTTTCTCTGGTAGCCTGACATGTCCATCAGTACTGTATCGCTCCCTTTGTCAGGTTTCAGTATGACGAGAGTTTTGTTAGCCTTTAACGCTTTTAAGGCAGTAAGGTGTTCGTTGGTCAGCGGACATGTCTGTTTCGAGGGTGTTATGCGATACTGGTGTTCTAAATCTACCAGTTTGGCCTTCAGCCACCCGACCGACTCAGCAGAAGTAGGTGATAACTTGGAGACTTGATCAAACAACATTTCAAACTGTGCTTGCGACTCAACACGGTTGATGAGTTTAGGCTTTATGCAGAATTTTAATCCGTATGAAAGGGCCTCCGTTTCAATGTTGTTGAGTACGTACGACGATAAGTTCCTCACATACTTCTCTGGGTTGTCTAGTACTGATGTTGTTACCTTTTCAGTGCTCAGTGATTTGTTGAGGCGAGCATTCTCTGCGATTTTCACCTTGTACACTGTTTCTGTGCAGAATTTAGTGAACTTCAAGTAGCCATACAAGCTCAATTCTTGGGTGACGTAGTAGGCAGAACTAGGTGTTCGCTTCAAGTTGGCCAGCTTGGACTGGGTTTCTTCTATCTGGTTTTTTGTCAGTCGTCTCAGGTTTTTTCTTGTCGGACATATTCTGTCGGCCCTCGGAGATCTGAAATACCGGTGAGGAAATATCCCCGTCCCTAGGCATTCCTCGAGAAATCTCAATCGACAATCCTGTAGCGATATTTTACACTTCAGCTTGAGTAATCCATCTAATTGCTTCACAGTTGGTAAAGAGCCTGTTCCTCTGTACGCCACAAACAATTGTATTTACCAATTCACATGTAGATGCCAGGCCGTTTACATTGGTAGAACAGAGAGACAGCTTAACAAACGGGTGTTAGAACACATACCTCAATGGGTCAACAAGATACAACACACAGGAGATGCTAGCCTCGTGGGGCCGACACACCGGAAGCTCCCGGCGTCTTCAATTGGTAGGCACATAGTCGACAGTGGCCATGTGGTGGACAGAAACACTGCCGTTCGCGTGTTGTTTAACACACAAAATACTCGCTTGTTAAAATTTGCAGAAGCAATTATGATCTATCAACGCAAGCCAGAATTGTGTAAACAGAAAGACATGTTAGTCAGCTTAAAATTACCGTGGTAGATAAGTGACATTACTGTGCGAATATGTGTATATTTCAACTTGAAGGATTTATCTAGTTAATTCACGTAAGTTGTGTAATTTCTGCAGTATGTATCTGACGAGATGCAGCGAAATATGCCAGGCAATAGATCGTGCAATCTATTTTTTATGTCTTCGTTATTCAAATTCACTACGGGAAAACATTGTTTTGAATATGTTTTATTGTTTTAAATTATATTTTTATGACTAACTTATTGTGTTCTAGCCGTGGCCTTGATACATATCAAACCACATAAAATTCGCAGGCAACCCCAGCATGTTTTGGCGGATTATGATTTAGTCTGAAATTTTACTTCCAGTAGTTTGCAATTGCTTTCTGAATGACCGACGCTCATACCATCGAAATCAACGCAAGCCGGTCAGCTTCCAGATCGCCAACATATGATGTCGAAGCCTCAAATGTCGGGGAATTGTGAAACGTGTTCACTGCCCCTATTTCTGATCGCCGGCTTATTAACACATATAATTACACGAATGTCATGGCATACTAAAACAAGCAGATGGTATAATAATGAATACGGCTCAAGAACCAGGCATATTCGTTCTGGCTTACACCGATGTACTTACCTCCAAGAACGAGGTATGCATTCGTATATACGGGTGGCGATAGAGGGGTATCCCATATCAACGGAGAAGGTGACACCTTCCCTCGTCTAGGTGACTGTACACCCTAAGGTAAGGTAGAGCACCAGATTAGCACCACGACCAGGGTCACTTGACACCATGATAGCAGTTTGTGGATAAAGCTAGAGAGCAGCCGACAGATAGTTGTTGGTTATGCGCTCAAGTTTCACTACGGAAGACAGATGATCTCTTTATACAGACAATGGTTACGGCCATCGACCAGTCTGGTCAGTACCAAGAAGGAAACCAATGGCAGAGCCGTTTCTGTGGTGAAGGTGTTACGGAAGCAATTCGTAATCTCGCATACCGCGTTCGAAACACAGTTGCGGGCGATTAGGAAGCATACCTCCTTACGTTGGTTTTCATACAAAGGTATGATTGCTGGTCATTCAGAAAGCAATAGGAAACTACTGAACGTAAACTTGCCAAGAAATCACACAAAAGGATGCTGGGGTTAACTACAACATCCTGTAAAGGATATGCAACTAACTTTCTTTACAAATTCCTAGAATATACTAACACAGATCTATGACTCTGGTATGATATAGCGAACCATGGCCGCTAGAGATTTTCGACATGACAATTGATGATAATGGTGTGTATATGAGTATGCGTATTACTCCTTTAAAGAGGACCGACTTCATTGCACCATGTTTCGTCCCGTTTGGCTCGGCCTCTTTCCACAGGACGGCCCGCCGAAAGCGTTGGACAGATCACGAACTCCATAGCTCCAGCGACGACCCCCTGGAGTCTCCCTGAAAATTGTACCTGCGTACCGAACAACGAAGGCCGAAGTCGAACATACAACTTTCAGAGCACAAAGCTTCGGCGAAACCACTTGGCCACTGAGCCCCCAAATCAGAGAAAGGGTCAGAAGTCGGCTAACTGACCTTACTCTATATATATATAACCCAGGTCAGCAGTC
The DNA here is from genome assembly GCA_963921405.1 of Cepaea hortensis. Taxonomy (NCBI): domain Eukaryota; kingdom Metazoa; phylum Mollusca; class Gastropoda; order Stylommatophora; family Helicidae; genus Cepaea; species Cepaea hortensis. The sequence continues at coordinate 49,525,051 of OY992894.1, read as the reverse complement.
TTCAAGCTGACATTACTCTCTATATATAACCTCGGTCAGCAGTCGGTGAGCTGACCTTACTCTATATATAACCTCGGTCAGCAGTCGGCAAGCTGACATTACTCTATATATATAACCTTGGTCAGCAGTCGGTGAGCTGACATTACTCTATATATAACCCAGGTCAGTTGTCGGCAAGCTGACATTACTCTATATATATAACCTCGGTCAGCAGTCGGCAAGCTGACATTACTCTATATATATAACCCAGGTCAGCAGTCGGCAAGCTGACATTACTCTATATATATAACCTCGGTCAGCAGTCGGTGAGCTGACATTACTCTATATATAACCTCGGTCAGCAGTCGGCAAGTTGACATTACTCTATATATATATATAACCCAGGTCAGCAGTCGGCAAGCTGACATTACTCTATATATATAACCTCGGTCAGCAGTCGGAAAGCTGACATTACTCTATATATATAACCCAGGTCAGCAGTCGGCGAGCTGACATTACTCTATATATATAACCTCGGTCAGCAGTCGGTGAGCTGACATTACTCTATATATAACCTCGGTCAGCAGTCGGCAAGTTGACATTACTCTATATATATATATAACCCAGGTCAGCAGTCGGCAAGCTGACATTACTCTATATATATAACCTCGGTCAGCAGTCGGAAAGCTGACATTACTCTATATATATAACCCAGGTCAGCAGTCGGCGAGCTGACATTACTCTCTCTCTCTCTATATATATATATATATAACCCAGGTCAGCAGTCGGCGAGCTGACATTACTCTATATATATAACCCAGGTCAGCAGTCGGTGAGCTGACATTACTCTATATATATAACCTTGGTCAGCAGTCGGTGAGCTGACATTACTCTATATATATAACCTCGGTCAGCAGTCGGCGAGCTGACATTACTCTCTCTATATATATAACCCAGGTCAGCAGTCGGCAAGCTGACATTACTCTCTCTATATATATAACCCAGGTCAGCAGTCGGCGAGCTGACATTACTCTGTATATATATATAACCCAGGTCAGCAGTCGGCGAGCTGACATTACTCTATATATATAACCTCGGTCAGCAGTCGGTGAGCTGACATTACTCTATATATATAACCCAGGTCAGCAGTCGGCAAGTTGACATTACTCTATATATATAACCTTGGTCAGCAGTCGGCGAGCTGACATTACTCTATATATAACCTTGGTCAGCAGTCGGTGAGCTGACATTACTCTCTATATATAACCCAGGTCAGCAGTCGGCTAGCTGACATTACTCTATATATAACCCAGGTCAGCAGTCGGTGAGCTGACATTACTCTATATATATAACCTCGGTCAGCAGTCGGCGAGCTGACATTACTCTCTCTATATATATAACCCAGGTCAGCAGTCGGCAAGCTGACATTACTCTCTCTATATATATAACCCAGGTCAGCAGTCGGCGAGCTGACATTACTCTATATATATATATAACCCAGGTCAGCAGTCGGCGAGCTGACATTACTCTATATATATAACCTCGGTCAGCAGTCGGTGAGCTGACATTACTCTATATATATAACCCAGGTCAGCAGTCGGCAAGTTGACATTACTCTATATATATAACCTTGGTCAGCAGTCGGCGAGCTGACATTACTCTATATATAACCTTGGTCAGCAGTCGGTGAGCTGACATTACTCTCTATATATAACCCAGGTCAGCAGTCGGCTAGCTGACATTACTCTATATATAACCCAGGTCAGCAGTCGGTGAGCTGACATTACTCTATATATATAACCCAGGTCAGCAGTCGGTAAGCTGACATTACTCTATATATATATAACCCAGGTCAGCAGTCGGTGAGCTGACATTACTCTATATATATAACCTTGGTCAGCAGTCGGCGAGCTGACATTACTCTATATATAACCTTGGTCAGCAGTCGGTGAGCTGACATTACTCTCTATATATAACCCAGGTCAGCAGTCGGCGAGCTGACAATACTCTATATATATATATATATATATATATATATATAACCTCGGTCAGCAGTCGGCGAGCTGACATTACTCTATACATATAACCCAGGTCAGCAGTCGGCAAGCTGACATTACTCTATATATATATAACCTCGGTCAGCAGTCGGTGAGCTGACATTACTCTATATATATAACCCAGGTCAGCAGTCGGCGAGCTGACATTACTCTATATATATAACCCAGGTCAGCAGTCGGTGAGCTGACATTACTCTATATATATAACCCAGGTCAGCAGTCGGTGAGCTGACATTACTCTATATATATAACCCAGGTCAGCAGTCGGTGAGCTGACATTACTCTATATATATAACCTTGGTCAGCAGTCGGTGAGCTGACATTACTCTATATATATAACCCAGGTCAGCAGTCGGCAAGCAGACATTACTCTCTATATATATAACCTTGGTCAGCAGTCGGTGAGCTGACATTACTCTATATATATAACCCAGGTCAGCAGTCGGCGAGCTGACGTTACTCTCTCTCTCTCTCTCTCTCTCTCTCTCTATATATATATATATATATATATATATATATATATATATATATATATATATATATATATATATATATATATCTTCCTCTAAAAGTACTGGAGAGTTTTGGTCAGAGACCATAACTTTATGAAGGGAAAATCCCAACTGCACCTCCCCGTGGTAGAGGATGGAAACACACCACGGTGTGGCTAACACGGCTCTGGGGACCGAGTATCCACCGGAATAAGTGGACAACTCTGAACCTGAGCACGGCAGGGCACTCACTTGTCCTTACAGTCGGAAATGGCTGTCAAAGGCAGAGTTAAAAGACCACCGTGTGAATGTGGAAGGCAAGGGGAAACCACCACATTATCTTCCCAAGACTTCATGGCAAAACATAAATCAAAGTTAGTGAAGGACGTTAATGGCTGTCTTAGGGCATCCTCGTCCGGTAGGGACAGTCATGAGCCACAGGTGACACCAGACCGTCATCCAGCTACTGATGGCAAAATCATAATTAAAATAAATAAATTTAGAGTAGGAACATGGAATGTTAGGACATTAAATGAGCTAGGAAAGTTGACCAATGTTCTAAGAGAGATGGATAGCATGAAAATGAATATACTAGGCGTTAGTGAGATGAGATGGAAGGGATCGGGCAAAATTATAGCTGACAATCACACAATAATTTATTCTGGAGGGAAAACACATGAAAAAGGTGTAGGAATAATATTAGACGAAAAAACAGCCAAGTCAATTAATGGATACTGGTGTATTTCAGATAGGGTTATTATGGTAAAAATCAAAGGCAAACCAATAGACATAAATATTATACAAGTATATGCACCAACAGCAAGCAGTAGTGATGAAGAAATACAACACTTTTACGACGAAATAGAAATGGCGATGGCTCAAATTGGATCACAAGAAATAAAAATAATACTTGGTGATTTTAGTGCAAAAGTAGGAAAGGGAAAAATGGAGGATGTAGTGGGGAATTATGGTTTAGGTACAAGAAATGAAAGAGGGGAAATGCTAATAGAATGGCCAAATATCAATGAGATGATAATTGGAAACACATGGTTTAAACACCATAAAAGACGACTGTTCACATGGATAAGCCCTGATAAGAAAATACGCAACCAAATTGACTACATACTAATTAATAAAAGATTTAGAAATGCTTTAATTAATGTAAAGACAATGCCTGGTGCTGACTGTAATAGTGATCATGTACCACTATGTGGACAAATAAAAGTAAGATTAAAGAGAGGGAAAAAAATGGTTAAGAACATGAGACTTAATAAAGAGGTTCTGAAAATAGATAAAGAAATGCAAGAACAATACAGAGTGACTGTGAAAAATAGGTACAATGCAATAACTAAAATACAGAGTATAGATGAACAATGGGAAATGTTAAGGGACTCCATTCATCAAACTAGCAAAGAAGTATTACCGGAGAGAGGCAAAATAGCTAAGAAAAAATGGACGAATGAAGATATCTTAAAACTGATGGACAAAAGAAAACAGAGTAAAAATGACAAACAAGAATACGCTAAGATAAATAAAGAAATAAAAGATAAATGTGGGAAGGCTAAAGAAAGTTGGTTAAACGAGCAATGCAAAAAAATTGAATTAAATTCCATTAAAGATACAAAAAATATGCACAGAAAAATCAGTGAGCTTACAGGAAGAAAAATAAGAATAAATACAGGGTGTTTGAAATCAAAAACAGGAAAGATAATATTAGAGGAAGATGCTATAATGAAGAGGTGGAATGAGTATATAAGAGAATTATATGAAGGAGAAAGGGGAGAATTAACAGAAGATAGTAACTTAGAAGGTCCACCTATTCTGAAAGAAGAAGTCGCTGACGCTATGAAACGTATGAAGAAAGGAAAAACAGCTGGGCCAGATGAAATCACAATAGAAGAATTAGAAGTATTGGGAGAATTTGGAGTAGATATATTAACCAAAATGTTGAATGATATTTACAGCAGTGGATATTTACCCAGTGATATGCTGAAATCTTTATTTATAGCTATACCAAAAAGACCAGGAGCAATTGATTGTGAAGATTTTCGTACAATTAACCTTATAAACCATATCACTAAGCTTCTACTCAGAATCAAAAAGAAAATAAAAATGGAAATTAGTGAAGAACAGTATGGATTTGTGGAAGGAAAGGGCACAAATAATGCAATTTATACATTACGGACACTAATAGAAAGGTCAATAGAGAAACAGAGAGACATATATTTGTGCTTCATAGATTATACTAAGTCATTTGATAAAGTAAAACATGATGAACTGATTAAAATGTTGGAAGATATCAACGTTGATGGAAAAGATTTAAGAATAATAAAGAATGTTTACTGGAACCAAGTAGCAGCAATTAAAATGGGAAATAAAGAGGGTAGTTACGAACGGATAAAGCTAGGAGTACGACAAGGGTGTGTCTTGTCACCAGATCTATTCTCCCTGTATAGCGAAGTAATAATGAGAGAGATCAAAGAGATGTCAGGAATACTAGTTGGAGGTTATAATATAAATAATATACGCTATGCAGATGACACAGTATTGGTGGCGGATAATTCAACAGACCTACAACAATTATTAGACGTTGTAGTAACAGAGAGTGCAAGGAAAGGACTCTCATTGAATATCAAGAAAACAGTAACAATGGTAATATCAAAGAAAATGGTGACACCAAAATGTGACATAGAAATAGAAGGGAAAATCCTTAACCAAGTTGATAATTTTAGATACCTAGGGGCATTTATAACATCAGATGGAAGATGTACAACAGAGATTAGGAGCAGAATAGGGCAGGCAAAAGCCGCATTTCAGAAAATGAAGAGTATCTTATGCAATAAGTCACTATCACTGAATGTAAGAAAGCGAGTGCTGAAATGCTATGTAGAACCAGTTTTGCTGTATGGTAGTGAATCTTGGAACGTAAATGAACAAATTAAGAAGAAATTAGAAGCAACAGAGATGTGGTTCCTGAGACGAATGTTGCGAATTCCTTGGACTGCCAGAGTAACTAACGACGACTGCCTGAAACAGGCTAATGAAACTAGAACATTATATACAACAATAAGACAGAGACAAACAGCTTTCCTCGGTCATGTAATGAGAAGAGAGGCATTGGAGAACATCGTAACAACTGGAAAGATCGAGGGGAAGAGAGGCAGAGGTAGACCAAGAGAAGTGATGCTGGATGGATTGAGACGGTGGCATGGAGGAATATCAGCAGCAGAGTTGATCCAGAAAACCAAAGACCGAGATCTGTGGAGAGCCATGAACGCCTACGCCAGCCGGCAGGGCACATGATGATTATGATGATATATATATCCCAGGTCAGCAGTCGGTGAGCTGACATTACTCTATATATATATAACCGTGGGGCTGGTCTGGTTCGCTAGATCAGTTCCGCGTCTAGCGTTCGTTGTCTCGGATGGCTGTGTGAGGTGCACCAAAATGGGATCTTCCCAGCCAACGCAAGTTAGCGAGGCAGGCGTTTCAAGAATGTAACCGTATCGTGCATCCAGGGTCGTGGTTTGAACGGGCAAAAGAGCAAAATTTGTACGACCGTTCGACAAAGTCCCGATAAGCGCCCACTCTCTCTCGATGAGTAGTGGGCCTGCAGTCAGTAAGCTGGTATAGCTTTTATTTTCGGTCAGTCCTGCCGGCGTAGCTTGAAAGCTCGTCGGTAGGCGTCCAGTTGTTTTGCATGTATCACCTTGTACCGGGAGGGCGCGCTTTAGCGATGCTACTCTTGGCTTGCGTGTGCATGAACGTCTGTCCGGTCAGTCACCATGTGCACATTTGCGCTGGAGAGGCTCAACCGTAAATCGGGAGATCTGCTCGCAACTTAGACGAGCAGTAACTCCTGTGGGCAGTTTCTCGCCTCATGCTTGTGTGTGGTCTGTTCTGGCGGTCAGTCCGTCTTCGGTGAAGGAAATCGTGTTGATCCTATAAGTAATCATACGCTCATTACTGGTCGCTACGTCTGTCTTAAAACTGAAAATTTAAGGAATTGACGGAAGGGCCCGAGGCTCCCGAGAGCCAATACAAACAGGGATAACTGGCCGTGGCAGCCTAATGTCCACTGCATCTGTGTCCGTCTTCCAGTCGTCTTGCCATGCTCGCCACTGGAGCCAGACGGACACAGACGAGGGAGCGGGGGCGAAGGTTTTGCGCGACCACTTCCTCGCTATACAAAACCAAAGCGCAAGTCATTCGTTCCTCATCAAATCAAAGATGCAGTGTAATGAATGGTCATCGTCAATGAATGATCAACGTCATTCATGATGGACGAACTTCGTATATATATATATAACCTCGGTCAGCAGTCGGTGAGCTGACATTACTCTACTTATATAACTATAGAGGCAACTGTAAAACCGAGAGGACTTGGAAATCAATAGTGTATAAAAACGCCGACACCTTGAAAATACATTTCATGATGTGTCTATTACGCAACATTCACGCCATGACGGCGGGATTATGTTGTATTATGCAACCATATCTAAAAATCTAAAGAACGCCCAAGGCGATAAGTGAAAATACGATTAAATCCGCTCATCACGACCAGATACAACAACCGATTTTAGATAATTGTTTCTTGAACTCGTATGCCAGTCTGAGACACTCCATTTTTCTCGTACCACATACATGTTAATTGAATCCCGTCTCTGCGAACTCTATTATCAACATATCAGTGATACGAGTCATCTGCTATGAAACCGCTGAAGTGTTTGAAATATCATGAGAATTACATTAACAGGTATTCATTGGCACTCATAGCGAGAACGGGTAAGATGTAGAGGCCTTAGTATGTATCTTCTTCTTCTTCAGCATTCCGAGCCATTGAGGTTCTTTGCTGCAGATACAAGCCGTCTCCATTCGTCTCTCTGGTGGACCTTTTCTCGCCAGTCGTTGATTCATAGTTCTTGTAGGTCTGTATGTATATTATCTCTCCACCGTCTTCTTGGTCTACCTCGGGGTCTACGGTCATTTATTTCCTGAGTGTAAGCGAGTTTTGTTTCCCTATTATCTTCCATACTTTCTATATGCCCCAGCCATTGTAGTCTATTAGCCTTCATGATACAAGTGATTAGCGGGGACTTAAACAGATCCTAACTGTCTTTGTTGCTTCTTCTTTTCTACTCTCCACTGTGTGTACCCCTAATGGGCCCAAAGATGCGTCTTAAGACTTTGTTCTCAAAGGTTTTTAACAAGCCTTCATCTCCTCTAGTTGTACTCCAGGTTTCAGAGCCATACAGTACAACTGGTCGGATCATTGTTTTGTAAATTGGGATCATGGTGTTACGAGATGGCGCATTTGATTTTAGCAGATGTTATAGTGCATAGTATATCTTATTTCCACAGTTGATTCTAGCTTGTATTTCTTCCCTTATTATGTTGGAGCAGTTGAAGATTGTACCCAGGTATTTGTATGTTTCCTTTCTTTTAATGGTCATATTATCTATTTGTATGTGGCCAGAGCTTTTAGCAGTTCCTTCTCTTGAAATTACCATATATTCTGTCTTATCTTGGTTGATAACCAGCCTCATTTGTTGAGCTTTGTCCTTTAAGGGAGTCAATATTTCCACTGTCTTTTGTTCATTTTCCACTATAATATCTATATCATCTGCGTAACCAAGCAGTCTGGATGTTCCTCCAATAGCACATTCCTCCTTTACCTTCCTTACAACTTTCTCTAGAACCAGATTGAAAAGGAGGGGCGATAGTGGATCACCCTGTTTCAATCCATATGTTATTTGGAAAGGGTCTGATTTCCTGCCATTATATGTTACTATATTATAAGTATCTTCCATGCATAGACTGGTCATGTTGATTAACTTCCTTGGTATTCCAACTTCCTGCATAGCATTCCATAGACTATTCCTATGGACACTATCATAAGCCTTTTTAAAATCCACAAAAATGTTATGGAGATCTCTTTTATATTCCCAATTTTTCTCGGCTATTTGTCGTAAGATAAATATCTGATCTATTGTTGATTTGTTTTGTCTGAAACCCGCCTAGTAGTCACCTAATATGTCTTCTGAATATGCTTTTAGTCTATTTAGTAATACCGCGGATAGTATCTTATAGCTTGTGGACAGGAGTGATATTCCTCTATAATTTTCACATTGGAACTTGTTTCCTTTCTTAAAGAAAGGTATCAATAATAACTCTTTCCAGTCATGGGGTAATTCTTCTGTCCTCCAGATTTTTATTATTAGTTCGTATAGCTTTAGATGTAATGCATCCCCATCTGCCTTTATAAATTCAGCAGCAATTCCATAAGCACCAGTTGCTTTATTGTTTTTAAGTCGTGTTATTACATATAAGATTTCTTCAAAAGTAGGTTCTTCATTTGTGGTTCTCGCCATTTTTGTCTTTTAAACCATATGTGTTGTGTTAGTGCCCTCGTTTCATTGACTTCAGTTCTTTAAAAAACTTTCTGGATTCGTTTTCTGGTGATTAGTTTCCATATCTTTGATTATATTGCTCATATATTCTCGCTTCTGATGCCGAACTATTTTTGTAGCCTCTTTACATTCAGTTCTATATTGCTCTTCATTTTGAATGTTGTTGATGTCATTTAACCACATTTGTTTGGCATTATTTTTCCTAATGAGTGCTTTTTCACATTTTTGATTGAACCATCTGTTCTTTCTATGCGTGGTTTACACACCGAGACATTCTTCTGCAGTAGATTGAATTGCATTCTTGATGTTCAACCAAGTAATTTCAAGTTTACATTTGATTTCATCTGCAAATTTCTCTTTGACTGTACTTTCTTGTAAGTTTTCTCTGTTATATGGTGGGTGTAACCTTTGTAGTTTAGCATAGAAAGCTCTCTTAAGTTTCATTTTAGATTTTGCTCCAATGAGGAAGTGGTCGCTGTGGCACTCAGCTCCTCTATAACTTCTAACTTGTTGTATGTTTGATGCATTTTTGTTGTTAATTAAAATGTGATCTATTTGATTATAGGTTCTCTTGTCACATGATTTCCAAGTTTGTTTATGTATATCCTTTCTTTGCAGTCTGGTATTGCTGATCTGCAGTCTTTTGGCTTCTGCTAGGTTGATGACTCTCCATCCATTGTCATTTGAAGTTGTATGTAGGCTTTCCATACCGGCAACTTTTTTATGAGTTTGCTCTCTACCTATTTTTGCATTGAAATCTCCCAGAACAATCAGGATGTCCTGTTTGGGAGTTTCTTCTATGACATCTTCCAGATCATTATAAAAGTCTTCTTTAATATCATCTTCTTTCTCTTCAGTAGGTGCATGTACATGTGAAGTGGATATATGGTGCTAGCCACATATTTATGTAGACCAATTAGCGCTAGAGATGATGATTGTAATATCATACCGGCCATCTTTACTCCCCATGAAATGTTATGTGCCCATTATGTGTGTGTGTCTGTCAGGGTGGCTGTTTGCGAGCTTCCGATGTCTGTCTTTCTGTTCGTCTTTTGGCCTGCCCGCCTCCCAGCTTGCTTGTGCTCATGCAGGGAGCATACAGTGAAAGATACAACGTTAGCCGACAGTGTGACTAAAGTTACAATATGCTTACGTCTGTAGCTTCACCCTAACCTGTCAAAAATTAAGCCCGTTATCTCTGAAGTTACTGGAAAATAATGATTGCCAATCCCCGATGACCGTCTCGGCGCAACGTTTGCCAACAAACAGATAGCTAAATATTTCGTTAGAGATTGCTGGAAGAGGCTAAGATGAAGTGAAACATAGCTATTTCTTTTAGCATGCAATATACATTTATAGGTATTGCTGGGGACTCATAGAAGTTGAGGAAAGTAATTAGAGACAAGAGGATACACTATTCAACACAATAATACCGACCAATGCTTGAGCATTTATTTCTCAAGCTATTTCAATGATCCTAAGGGTGCCCAAACAACTGAATTATCCTGTAGTTGCGTATAAATTGAATTATCAATCAGTCAATGTCGGTCTCCCTGGTGTAGGGGTTACACGACTTTCTCCGTACTCCCGTATACTCTCGTGAGGAACGTGACGTGCGCGAGAATCGGTAGCGGTTTTCTCAGCGTCGGTAACTTAAGGGATATGTGAGCTGGTCGCTCAGAAAGCAATGGCAAACTACTGAGCGTAATCTTGCCAAGAAATCAACAATCAGCTGAAAGATGCTGATGTTGACAGCGATGTCCTGTAAAGGATATGCGAACACACACAAAATCAGTCAAGGGCCCTCTCTACACTGAAGGTTAACAAGAAAGGACCCGTCTGAACCACACATTCGGTTCATTCCATCCACTGATAGTCATCAATCGCGTCGTTCGGTCGAGATGTATTCAACCAAACAAGGAAACAGATCATCATCATCATCATCATCATCATCATCATCATCATCATCATCATCATCATCATCATCATCATCATCATCATCTTCCACTTCTGCCGTCAAGCGGCGTGGGGAGGAATAATTTGCGTTCCAGCGCCCGGTGGGCGGCACTGGATAGTGTCATTCCGTGTGCTTGTACAATGTCTTTGATGTCGTCAATCCATTTTCTTCTTGGACGTCCTCGTGGTCTCGTCGCAGATGATCTTTGATGTAAGGCCAGTGATGGTAGTTGCTGGTGTTGCATTCTAACGACATGGCCAAACCACTTGATCTTCTGTCGTTCAAAAATGTGGCACAAGGTGTTGATCCCACAATCTGTCTGATAATATTATTTCTTACTCGGTCTCGGATTGTTAAGTTGGCAGCTCTTCTCAGGCATCTCAATTCGCAGGTGTTGATTTTGCGAAAGTGTAATTTGGATAAGTCCAGGTTTGAGATTGGTAGCATAGGGTTGGTGTGAATGTGCTGTTTATTATCTGTCGTTTTGCGGACATGGGTATATTTGGATGTTTCAGTAAGGGTGATAGCTGATATGTAAGTGCACTAGATTTTTGACATCTGATTTCGATTTATCTGTCCAATCTGCCATCTTCTGTGATCATACTTCCAAGATATTTGAATTCTTTAACTTGTTTCAGAGTTGTGCCATTTATGTGTATACTTAGTGGGCCCGGCGATCTGCTAACTTGTATTACTTCAGTTTTGGCTGTATTTATACTCATATTGTATCTTCTGCATGTTGAACTCAGATTATTAATATGATTTTGCAGTCTGCCCTCGAGGGAACAGATAAGTAACAGACAAGTATTTTCATGTTGTGTTTCATGTAGTTGCGTGTTGGTTTATGTTTGTTTGTTCTGTGACGAAGGCTTTAGCCGCAATTTCCATTTTGTTTCTTGTAGTCTTGTTCTTGTAAAGCTCACAATCTACGTCTGATAGTGTGTGTGTGTGTGTGTGTGTGTGTGTGTGTGTGTGTGTGTGTGTGTGTGTGTGTGTGTGTGTGTGTGTGTGTGTGTGTGTGTGTGTGTGTGTGTGTGTGTGTGTGTGTGTGTGTGTGTGTGTGTGTGTGTGTGTGTGTGTGTGTGTGTGTGTGTGTGTGTGTGTGTGTGTGTGTGTGTGTGTGTGTGTGTGTGTGTGTGTGTGTGTGTGTGTGTGTGTGTGTGTGTGTGTGTGTGTGTGTGTGTGTGTGTGTGTGTGTGTGTGTGTGTGTGTGTGTGTGTGTGTGTGTGTGTGTGTGTGTGTGTGTGTGTGTGTGTGTGTGTGTGTGTGTGTGTGTGTGTGTGTGTGTGTGTGTGTGTGTGTGTGTGTGTGTGTGTGTGTGTGTGTGTGTGTGTGTGTGTGTGTGTGTGTGTGTGTGTGTGTGTGTGTGTGTGTGTGTGTGTGTGTGTGTGTGTGTGTGTGTGTGTGTGTGTGTGTGTGTGTGTGTGTGTGTGTGTGTGTGTGTGTGTGTGTGTGTGTGTGTGTGTGTGTGTGTGTGTGTGTGTGTGTGTGTGTGTGTGTGTGTGTGTGTGTGTGTGTGTGTGTGTGTGTGTGTGTGTGTGTGTGTGTGTGTGTGTGTGTGTGTGTGTGTGTGTGTGTGTGTGTGTGTGTGTGTGTGTGTGTGTGTGTGTGTGTGTGTGTGTGTGTGTGTGTGTGTGTGTGTGTGTGTGTGTGTGTGTGTGTGTGTGTGTGTGTGTGTGTGTGTGTGTGTGTGTGTGTGTGTGTGTGTGTGTGTGTGTGTGTGTGTGTGTGTGTGTGTGTGTGTGTGTGTGTGTGTGTGTGTGTGTGTGTGTGTGTGTGTGTGTGTGTGTGTGTGTGTGTGTGTGTGTGTGTGTGTGTGTGTGTGTGTGTGTGTGTGTGTGTGTGTGTGTGTGTGTGTGTGTGTGTGTGTGTGTGTGTGTGTGTGTGTGTGTGTGTGTGTGTGTGTGTGTGTGTGTGTGTGTGTGTGTGTGTGTGTGTGTGTGTGTGTGTGTGTGTGTGTGTGTGTGTGTGTGTGTGTGTGTGTGTGTGTGTGTGTGTGTGTGTGTGTGTGTGTGTGTGTGTGTGTGTGTGTGTGTGTGTGTGTGTGTGTGTGTGTGTGTGTGTGTGTGTGTGTGTGTGTGTGTGTGTGTGTGTGTGTGTGTGTGTGTGTGTGTGTGTGTGTGTGTGTGTGTGTGTGTGTGTGTGTGTGTGTGTGTGTGTGTGTGTGTGTGTGTGTGTGTGTGTGTGTGTGTGTGTGTGTGTGTGTGTGTGTGTGTGTGTGTGTGTGTGTGTGTGTGTGTGTGTGTGTGTGTGTGTGTGTGTGTGTGTGTGTGTGTGTGTGTGTGTGTGTGTGTGTGTGTGTGTGTGTGTGTGTGTGTGTGTGTGTGTGTGTGTGTGTGTGTGTGTGTGTGTGTGTGTGTGTGTGTGTGTGTGTGTGTGTGTGTGTGTGTGTGTGTGTGTGTGTGTGTGTGTGTGTGTGTGTGTGTGTGTGTGTGTGTGTGTGTGTGTGTGTGTGTGTGTGTGTGTGTGTGTGTGTGTGTGTGTGTGTGTGTGTGTGTGTGTGTGTGTGTGTGTGTGTGTGTGTGTGTGTGTGTGTGTGTGTGTGTGTGTGTGTGTGTGTGTGTGTGTGTGTGTGTGTGTGTGTGTGTGTGTGTGTGTGTGTGTGTGTGTGTGTGTGTGTGTGTGTGTGTGTGTGTGTGTGTGTGTGTGTGTGTGTGTGTGTGTGTGTGTGTGTGTGTGTGTGTGTGTGTGTGTGATTCATACACTGAAGGTTGACTACACAGAATCTACAAGTGTGCCTGTCACCCGTCTAGATTGTTCCCCCTGACAGACTATTGGTTTTGTCAATATTGTGATGCTGTCTTCCCGCTGTTATTCTTGGAGGCCGTGTCTTATCTGGCTTCATAAAGGAAACAAAAGCATTAGTACTTTAATAATATACAGTGCATGTCGAGAGATGCCACTAAGGAGGATTGGGGTAAGACTGGCTACTTCATCCAGTACAAACCTTTAGCTGCCAAATCCAACCAATTGTGAACAATGTCTACAAAGTGCTTGGTGTGAATTGGTTGAGGGTTTATGCTTCACATTGAGACGGAAAGCACAATACAAACTGAACAATATCTAATGACAGTGGACATGTGATACTGAAGAAAATGCAAAGAATACCATGAGCAGGCATGACAATCAACGAGCAAGCCCTACCAGAAGCATAAGAAAACCATAAATGATTAGATAAATTTAGACTAAGAGAAATAAATTTGTTTTTGGACACGCCATGAGAAGAAATAAACTAGAGAACTTGGTGACAACTGGCAAGATTAAGGGATAAAGACCAAAGGAGACAACAAAGAAATAAATATACGGATGGCTTTGGCCACGTGGCATTGTCGAGACAAGAACACGGAGCGGATCCTCAACTCTAGTGATCGCTTTAGATGGCGAAACATGGCCGCCTAGACTTATAGGCACGGCACATAATGATAATGAAGCCAGGATAAGAGGATGACGAAATATCGTTAGTTACCCCCTGCTAGTCTGTCTTCTTAAAAGTTCCATATATAGGGTGTATTTTTAATGACTGTGCAGTGTTTGAAAATATTGCCCGTCCAAGTTTTGTATTTACCTATTATGTTGCATGAACTTTACAGAGTGTGAATACAAAACTATAACCGGCAATATTTCAAACACTGTACAGTCATTAAAAACACACCCTACAGATACGCCCAGCCTGTGGCATTAGGTGGATCACACAAACAGTCCGCGTCCTTTTTACACGCCATGAGTGTCATTGGCATATAATGCTAGTCCCACGTTTGTACAGACCAGCCGGCACTCGTTATTCTGTGGCCAACAGACGCAGGCCGCCTTAATTTTCCAAGACATTTTTTGGTATCTATTTTAGGCTGGATTGACCTGGGAGACCAAGCCATTTTGTATAAATCCGCCTCGATAAAAATTCGAACCCGTGATCACAGGGTCGATAGGTAAGTGTGCTAGGTGCTACACTTCTTTCTTTTTTTTTCCTTTCTTCTATGAGTGTCGATCAATACCATTGAGCTTTTTTGTCATGCTATTTATGTGACCTCAAGGGTTCCCGAGCTATTAACATTTCCATGTCTAAATAATTGCACATTTGGAAGCCAAAACGCTGGTTGCTAAATATGGCTGCCTATAAAAATTCTGGCAGAATTAACTGAATGGTAAAGGTTAGGACAATAGGAGGACAAGTTGCAGCAATCAGAGACGAAGGTAATTACTAAGCACACATATTCTTCTTCAGGTGTCTGTCCTGGGGCAGGTATCGATCTACCCTCCAATCTTCTGTTTCATCAGATGTTTGACGCCGTATGTGTTGCTGACATTATTATTTCTCGCAGAGCTGTGTAAACATTCCATAAATAAATGTCTATGTCTTTCTCTCTTGTCTAACCTATTATCTTTCTTATACAATGCTAATATCCATATCCCACCTCTACTGTTGATTTATCTTATAAGATTCACTTGTCTCTTCCTTGTGGCTTTGATAAGAGATTTTGAACACAAGCAGATCTCAGTTCCTTATTCTTATGAAAGAAAACACAAGGAACTACAGCTCCCCTGCTCTAGTTTCTTTGCCATTTCAGTATTCATTGTAGCGAATGAAAGGGGAAGATTTTTTCTCGTCCAGCATTCCCATCCAAGCATAAAAGCAAACTATACACAACTTTTAATTAAGCTGATGTTTGTACCTTTCCTGACATTTACTAACCAGACATAGATAAAAACAGTATAAAATGGAATCGTGGCAATTTCAGCTCAAACACACACACACACTTAGCCAGTTTGAGAAATGAACATCTACGGGAGACTAAAGTAAATGAACAAATACAGAATACAGGACCCATTTTATGCGAATCCTGGAGTATCAGACAAACAATGTTAAACCCATATTTGGGAGGTCAGCATAGCAGAATGGATAAGAACGCACGTTCTGAAACATCCAGTGTGCTGATGCCGAGGTAAGGAGTTCAGCCCCTATACCGGACACTTGGACTAAAATGTTGACTTCTCGACCTTGACTTGGGGACGTAAATTACAAGTACCTCTAAAGTCAGAGTAAGTTCACGTGGTGGCTAGGGACACCGGTAATATGGAAAGTTAATTCACACAAAACATTCTGTCTAGTGCTTTTAGAAATAGTATGTACGGACTACTCTTGAGTTCAAAGCGAGCGATCGCAAAACCAAAAGACGCATACTTGAATAGGCAATCATGTACTCCAGGGATGCTCAGGTTAACACCACCTGCATTTTTAATCACATTTCCTGGTACCCATTTTAGGCTGTGTCAACGTGCCCAGGTCAGTTTGGGAGGTGCGAATTCCTACCTGGCTGGCGGACATACGTCTGGCCTCTATCCTTTCGCCCCCCCCCCCCCCCCAATTCAGTGAACTACCCCGCTCCACGTCTTGAAGCTACTGGGTATAAGGTGATGGCGCCATGCCTTCTATAGACCTATCGGAACTCCATGAGTGATGTGGGCAATACCACACCTCTGGCTTTATTTTCCAGAATATTTCTTGTTACTAATAGTCTGGGTCAGCCTGGAAGCACAGGACATTTTACAAGAAATCGCCGCGTCAATGGACATTGCCACACATACACACAAGACTCGCGGGTAAGCATGGAAGAATATTGCAGTTAGTTGCGTGTCCTTTTCACGTTGCC
Source organism: Cepaea hortensis (assembly GCA_963921405.1). Taxonomy (NCBI): domain Eukaryota; kingdom Metazoa; phylum Mollusca; class Gastropoda; order Stylommatophora; family Helicidae; genus Cepaea; species Cepaea hortensis. Next base: position 49,508,506 of record OY992894.1, on the reverse strand, counting down.
ATCAACCGCAACATTTGTTGGCTGTTTGTGATTTTTACTGAGCAATTTTAAATTGAGTAGTTTGTTAGAATTGGTTGTAGGAAACACCTGGTTTAAACAACATCCTAGAAGATTATGGACATGGAGGAGTCCAGACAGCAGGATTAAAAACCAGATAGATTACATCCTGATAAGCAAAAGGTTTCGAAATGCATTAACAGTTGTAAAAACAGTTCCAAATGCAGACTGTTACAGTGATCACAGATTAATTACTGGCACATTGAGGGTAAAGTTAAAGAAAGTCAAGTATACAGCAGGAAACCCTAAATATGACTTGTGTAAATTGAAAACTGACAAAGAAATACGAGATAATTTTAACATAGAAGTAAAGAACAAATTTGATTTATTGTCTGATCTAGAGATCCTATTTCAAGATGTAGATGATCAATGGGAAATGCTGAAGAATTCAATCAGTTGTGCAGCAGAAAAAACTATTCCAAAAGTAAAGAAAGTTGGCCGTAAGACATGGATGACTGAAGAAATTTTACAACTAATGGAAACAAGAAGACAGAACAAAAATAATCCTGCCAAATATGAAGAAATTCACAGAAAAGTCAGAACCTTATGTAAGGAGGCTAAAGAAACATGGCTTGAGAAAAATTGCAGAGAAATTGAAAAACAACACAACAGTAAAAATGCGAAACTAATGCACAAAAGAATTCAGGAGATTACTAATCAAAGAACACATACATCAGCAGGCTGCCTAAAGACAAAAGATGGAAGAGTCATAATAGAAAAAGATCAGATTTTACATGTATGGTCAGATTACGTGAAAAACCTTTATGACGATAGCAGAGACGAACAATATATTGTTCAAAATAACAATGAAGGGCCAGCAATTTTGAAGATGGAGGTTCAGAATGCTCTTAATCATATGAAATCTGGCAAAACCCCCGGTCCAGACAGCGTCACAACAGAAATGATTAATGCTTTAGAAGAATATGGAATAGATAAAGTTACCAGTCTGCTTAATACAATATATGATACTGGAAACATACCTCATGAGTTATGTAATTCTGTATTTATTGCAATCCCAAAGAAATCAGGAGCCTTGGAATGTGATCAACATCGAACAATTAGTATAATGAGTCACATCACGAAGATTTTGCTAAGAATTATCATGCAAAGAGTTAGGAGGAAAATACAACCTGAAATAGGAGAAGAACAATGTGGGTTTGTAGTAGGCAAGGGTACAGTAAATGCTGTGTATATACTGAGAACCGTAATCGAACGTTCTATAGAAGTAAACAAAGATCTACACCTTTGCTTCATTGACTACACAAAGGCTTTTGATAAAGTGAGACATGTCAACATGATAAGGATGCTTGAAGATCTACAAATTGATGGGAAAGACCTTAGACTTGTAAAAAACATATATTGGAAACAACAAGCTGCCATAAGAGTTGATAATGAAGTAAGCCAATATCAGCCTATTAAGAGAGGTGTGAGACAGGGATGTGTAATGTCTCCAGATCTGTTTTCCCTGTACAGTGAAAATATTTTCAGAAATATTGAAAATATGGAAGGAATCAACATTGGGGGACGATGCATCAATAACATTAGATATGCAGATGATACAGTCTTGATTGCAGATAATGAACAGGACCTGCAAAATTTAGTAGATGCGGTTGTTACACACAGTGAACAACAAGGGTTAGAATTAAATTGTAAAAAGACACAGATTATGGTCGTCACTAGGAAGGACGAAATACCACAATGTAATATACAAGTAAATGGGAATATTCTTCAACAAGTGAATAGGTACAATTACCTCGGAACAGTAATAACATCTGATGGGAGATGCCTTGAAGAGATTAGAACAAGAATCGCCATGGCAAAAGTAGCCTTTAGCAAGATGAAAAACATACTGACCAATAAAAAGATGTCAATTGAAACGAGAAAAAGAGTGTTGAGATGCTACATAGAACCTGTACTTTTATATGGATGTGAAGCTTGGACAATGAGCAGCCAGGCTGAGAAACATCTGATGGCTGTAGAAATGTGGTTTCTGAGGAAAATGCAAAGAATACCATGGACAGCCAGAAAGACCAATGAACAAGTCCTTCAAGAAACAAATGAAGATCGTAAACTGATCAGAGACATTAGACGTAGACAGTCACAATTTTTTGGGCATGTTATGAGAAGAAATGATTTGGAGAACTTGGTGACAACTGGTAAGATCGAGGGGAACAGACCAAGGGGAAGACCTAGAAACAAGTATCTGGATGGCTTGGCCTTGTGGCATGGTCGAGACAAAAACACGGAACTGATCCACGACTCTGTTGATCGAGTGAGATGGCAGAACATGACCGCCCACGCTTACCGGCATGGCACATGATGGATGGATGGAGTTTGTTATCGCTTTCTGATAATCTGACGTCTCGTACCACCGAAATCAACGCAAATCTATCTGCTTATAAATTGCCCGTGGTTGATTTCGAATCCTCAACACGGTATGTCAGGAAATTAGTTAGTCAGTCAGTCAGTCAGTCAGTCAGTCAGTCAGTCAGTTAGTTAGTTAGTTAGTTAGTTAGTTAGTTAGTTAGTTAGTTAGTTAGTTAGTTAGTTAGTCACGGTTCCAACTTCACGACAACGGGTTGTCCCCATTATGCTCCGTTCCTGTGCCAGTAAATATCACACAAAATGTTCCTCACTGCCCAATGTGAAAAGCGGAACAGACAGGAGTCTCGGCAAGCCAACAGCCCGCACAGGTACACTGTGCATAATGCCGCCGCCAGAATGCCAACACAAAAGTCCACCACAAAAAATACAGTTCATCGTCGAAGGAGTCGGCAGTCACCAGAAAGACTTTATTGATCCTGGTTTTATCCCACATGGCTCGGTCTCTTTCCTCAGGGCGACCAGCCGAAAGCGCCGCACAAAGCATGAACTCCTTAGTTACAGCGACGACTCCCATGATTCTCCTGAAAAATGCACTCGTGAACTGAAAAGTCAAACCAGTCAATTCAGCGACAGCCGGCCATTGTTCCGAACATGCAGTTCACTGTTCAAACAATAGCAGATAGATGTAAAAGCATTCCACGCGAATTTCACAGCTCACAGTGTCTCGCCGCGCACTCGCTTAGTAGTAGATTGACGGAACCATGTACTACCAGTCCAACATGAGGAACATGCGAATGCAAACCGTAGCCACAGGCATAAACACACCAGAGGCCTTAACGTTTAAATGCCTAACCGCCATGTAGGGGACCGGAATTGTGAATCTCCTAAGTCACAGACGCTGGCTGAAGAATATTCAGCAAGCTTAAATACGTTGACGACAGAGTGAGTGACTAGCAGTAAGTGAGCAAGTATTACAACACTTTGTCTAGAAAGTCAATAATAAATAGGCGAAGTGCAGCGCATTAAATAGGCATTGATATAAGGAAATTATAAAGATTCATTGCAGCCAACCATCGCTGGGGAGACGACACTTGAGTGATTGAAAGAATTTGAAAGTTCATAGGGTGTGAATGGATATGACAGTTCAAAGGGTGTGACAGGATATGAAAGTTTAAAGGGTGTGAAAGGATGCGAAAGTTTAAAGGGTGTAAACAGATATGAAAGTTTAATGGGTGTTAATGGATATGAAAGTTTAATGGGTGTTAATGGATATGAAAGTTTAAAGGGTGTGAATGGATATGAAAGTTTAAAGGGTGTGACATGATTTGAAAGTTTAAAGGGTATGAAAGAATGTGAAAATTTAAAGGGTATGAGGGGATATGAAAGTTTAAAGGATGTGAAAGGATTTGAAAGTTTAAAGGGTGTGAAAAGATGTGGAAGCTTAAAGGGTTTGTGTTGTTTGTCCATCAAGAATGATGATGACCATTCATTTCATCCAGTGGGGTTGAAAGTATGGAGCCGTGATTTCTAAGATGGCTGATAAGGCATATTTTGGCTCTTGACAATGTGGACAAAGAATGCTTGACGTTTCTGGAGGAGGATTTTCTGCAGTGGTTTTTCTGTTCTGTCTTTTCTTCACAGCTCTTGCAGTCCTGGTGGCTTCACAAGTGATTGCACCCTTGAGTAATGATGTACTCCACGAATTTCGGTCTCTGGCTGCAGTCTCCCAGGTGTCATGATTAATTCCAAAAGCATTCAGTGAGATTTTCAGTGTCTTTAAAGCGTTTCCTCTGGCCGCCTTGGGAGCGTTTACCACAACGCAACTCGCCGTAAAAAAAATTGTTTAGGGAGCCTGTGATCTGGCATGCGAGTCAAGTGACCAGCCCAGCGAATCTGATTCTTTATTAGTAGAGTGTGGATACTGGACATGGACGCTCTTTCTAGGACTTCAGTGTCTGGGATCTTGTCTTGCCATTTAATCTTCAGTAACTTCTTAAGGCAGACTGTGGAAGTGGTTTAATTTCCTAGCGTGTCGCTGATAAACAGTCCAAGTTTCACAAGCATAAAACAGTGTGGATAATACAACTGCTTTGTAGACTTTCAGCTTTGTTTGCAGGCTCATTCCATTTCTGTCCCATACATTCTTGTACAGTCTGCCAAAGGGTTTGCAAGGATGTGAAAGTCTAAAGAGCTTATAAGGATGTAAAAGTTTAAAGGGTTTGCAAGGATGTAAAAGTTTAAAGGGTTTGCAAGGATGTGAAAGTTTAAAGGGCTTGCAAGGATGTGAAGGTTTAAAGGGCTTGCAAGGATGTGGAAGTTTAAAACGGGTTTAAAGGTAAGAGAACCCACTTCATTGCATGGGGTTTCGAACCAAATGGCTCAGTCACCATCCGCATAGTGGTCTGTCCAAAGAGTCGTACAGAGCACGGACTCCGTGGCTCCGTGTGGATTCCAGTGGTCTCAGAAAAGCGAGGTTGTTTTCAGCTACTTCTCCACGGTGACCATAAAGAATGGGAAAGTACGTCAGCCATAGCTAAAGGTGGCCAAATAAGTCAAATACGAGTAATGTGAACATTAAGTTTACAGCTAAACAAAGTGGCTAAACTGTGTTATATGCAAGTGAGGCGTCTTTTTAAAGGATAGGAGTGAAATTTTTTCCAGAAAAGATTATAAACGATATCCGACCGCTGCTAGCCAACGAGTGGGCGATTATTGAGTTCGCTGTCTGAAACAAGAGATAAACATGAAATCTACAGGGATAAAATCAAGTTACTGCACCATTTCAAACTGCATTTAATGACATGGGTCAAGGTGACATTAAAGATGACGTTTTATTGTGTAAGAAGTTAAAGATTGTCATTACACCAAACTCATTCAATAATTCAAACTTCCTTGACCCATTTCTTCTTCTTCTTCTCTTCTTCTTCTTCTTCTTCTTCTTCTTCTTCTTCTTCTTCTTCTTCTTCTTCTTCTTCTTCTTCTTCTTCTTCTCTTCTTCTCTTCTTCTTCTTCTTCTTCTTCTTCTTCTTCTTCTTCTTCTTCTTCTTCTTCTTCTTCTTTCTTCTTTCTTCTTCTTCTTCTTCTTTTCTTCTTCTTCTTCTCTTCTTCTTCTTCTTCTTCTTCTTCTCTTCTTCTTCTTCTTCTTCTTCTTTCTTCTTCTTCTTCTTCTTCTTCTTCTTCTTCCTTCTTCTTCCTTCTTCTTCTTCTTCTTCTTCTTCTTCTCTACTTCTCTTCTTCTTCTTCTTCTTCTTCTTTCTCTTCTTCTTCTTCTTCTTCTCTTTTCTTCTTTCTTCTTCTTCTTCTTCTTCTTCTTCTTCTTCTTCTTCTTCTTCTTCTCTTCTTCTTCTTTCTTCTTCTTCTTCTCTTTTCTTTCTTCTTCTTCTTCTTCCTACTACTTCTTCTTCTTCTTCTTCTTCTTTCTTCTTCTTCTTCTTCTTCTTCTTCTTCTTTCTTTCTTCTTCTTCTCTTCTTCTTCTTCTTCTTCTTCTTCTTCTTCTTCTTCTTCTTCTTCTTCTTCTTCTTTCTTCTTCTTCTTCTTCTTCTTCTTCTTCTTCTTCTTCTTCTTCTTCTTCCTTCTTCTTCTTCTTCTTCTTCTTCTTCTTCTTCTTCTTCTTCTTCTTCTTCTTCTTCTTCTTCTTCTTCTTCTTCTTCTTCTTTTCTTCTTCTTCTTCTTCTTCTTCTTCTTCTTCTTCTTCTTCTTCTTCTTCTTCTTCTTCTTCTTCTTCTTCTTCTTCTTCTTCTTCTTCTTCTTCTTCTTCTTCTTCTTCTTCTTCTTCTTCTTCTTCCTCTTCCACTTCCTCCTCTTCTTCTTCTTCTTCTTCTTCTTCTTCTTCTTCTTCTTCTTCTTCTTCTTCTTCTTCTTCTTCTTCTTCTTCTTCTTCTTCTTCTTCTTCTTCTTCTTCTTCTTCTTCTTCTTCTTCTCCTTCTACTTCTTCTTCTTCTACTGCTTCTTCCTCGACTCCCACCTCTTCGTCTTCGTCTTTTTATTTATTTAGTTTTTTGTTTCGTTTTTGTGTGTGTGGGTTGTTGCTAACTCTTTTATTCTCTCTCTCTCTCTCTCTCTCTCTCTCTCTCTCTCTCTCTCTCTCTCTCTATATATATATATATATATATATATTATATATATATATATATATCTTTCTCTCTGGATCTTAAATATATATTCATAATGACGTTCGAAACTATCAGCACATGAACTGGTAGATTATAATAGAGATATCATGGCGTATGATCGCACACTCGACCTGGCAAAGCATCTTATATATATATATATATATATATATATATATATATATATATATATATATATATATATATATATATATATATGTGTATGTATGTGTGCGCGCGTGTGTTATTTTGATGAAAAGGCTTAAAGGTTCTGTGGGTATGATTATATTGCTTTTTTCACCAAGTCAAATACTTTTGTGTAGTCTTTGAGCATAATTAGGATCTTAATTAATATACAAAGCCATCAGGTGCTTTCATTATTATATTATAGCACCCGGTATCATTTTTAAATGTAAGTAGCCCTAGGTGTCATGATTGGCGTAACATAACACCGTTATTACTCGTAAGTGTCGAAGGCTAAAATACAGTAAATGGCATCTTCACTATTGCAATTTAGCCAGAAATGTAGAACTGCACTGTAGAATCTGCTGTCATGGCTGCTAGAATTATACTGGGTGACGACCGTTGTAAATGTCACATACTTTCTTCATGACTGCCTAAGGACTTGAGAAATCATAATTATTGCATGACATTTACATCTTTAGACCTTTCCATTATTTTGATTAAAGCAACAGTATATTTTAAAGATATAGATCGATAGACAGGCGCATAGACAGAAATATAGGCAAATAGGCAGGCTGGCTGGCGTGCAGAAAGAGAGAGAAAGACAGACAAACAGACAGATAGGATTTAGGAATGTTGGGGAGAGAGAAAGAGATGGAGAAAGAGAGACAACATATTCTATTACAGTCTCGTAGTACCAGTTAAACAGTTCTACAAGATCAGTCACTGCTGGTGTTTGGCACTTGCATGACTCACCTGCGTTGCAGACAGTGGGGTCCTCATCAAATCCATCATCACAATCCCAGGTGCCGTCACAGACAAACTTCAGACCTATACACTTGGCACCACTTCGACACAGGAACGGCTTGGATGCCTCGCATGGGTTACCTGGGAGGAAACAAAAACAAATTATGACTCATTCTGGCCTCTACATAGCTTTTCTCCTGACTTCTACCGGAGAAATATGGGTTTTCTATAGCTATTCTTCTGGCTTCCTCTTGAGAAATAGTGGCTTCCTATAGTTATGCTCCTGGCTTCTACTTCTATAGCTATTCTCCTGGCTCCTACCGGTATAACTATTTTCCCAACTTCTACCTCTATAGTTATACTCCTGGTTTCAACTTCTTTAGCCACACTCCTGGCTTCTACTTATATAGCTACACTCCTAGCTTCTACTTCTATAGCTATATTCCTGCTTCTACGTATATAACTATACTCCTGACTTCTACCTTTATAGTTATACCCCTGGCTTCAACTTCTTTAGCCACACTCCTGGCTTCTACTTATATAGCTACACTCCTAGCTTCTACTTCTATAGCTATATTCCTGCTTCTACGTATATAACTATACTCCTGACTTCTACCTTTATAGTTATACCCCTGGCTTCAACTTCTTTAGCCATACTCCTGGCTTCTACTTATACAGCTATACTCCAAGCTTCTACTTATATAACTATACTCCTGGCTTCTAATTCTAAAGCTGTTCTCGTGGCTCCTACCGGTATAACTATTTTCCCAACTTCTACCTCTATAGTTATACTCCTGGTTTCAACTTCTTTAGCCACACTCCTGGCTTCTACTTATATAGCTACACTCCTAGCTTCTACTTCTATAGCTATATTCCTGCTTCTACGTATATAGCTATACTCCTGACTTCTACATTTATAGTTATACCCCTGGCTTCAACTTCTTTAGCCACACTCCTGGCTTCTACTTATATAGCTACACTCCTAGCTTCTACTTCTATAGCTATATTCCTGCTTCTACGTATATAACTATACTCCTGACTTCTACCTTTATAGTTATACCCCTGGCTTCAACTTCTTTAGCCACACTCCTGGCTTCTACTTATATAGCTACACTCCTAGCTTCTACTTCTATAGCTATATTCCTGCTTCTACGTATATAACTATACTCCTGACTTCTACCTTTATAGTTATACCCCTGGCTTCAACTTCTTTAGCCATACTCCTGGCTTCTACTTATACAGCTATACTCCAAGCTTCTACTTATATAACTATACTCCTGGCTTCTAATTCTAAAGCTGTTCTCGTGGCTCCTACCGGTATAACTATTTTCCCAACTTCTACCTCTATAGTTATACTCCTGGTTTCAACTTCTTTAGCCACACTCCTGGCTTCTACTTATATAGCTACACTCCTAGCTTCTACTTCTATAGCTATATTCCTGCTTCTACGTATATAACTATACTCCTGACTTCTACCTTTATAGTTATACCCCTGGCTTCAACTTCTTTAGCCACACTCCTGGCTTCTACTTATATAGCTACACTCCTAGCTTCTACTTCTATAGCTATATTCCTACTTCTACGTATATAACTATACTCCTGACTTCTACCTTTATAGTTATACCCCTGGCTTCAACTTCTTTAGCCATACTCCTGGCTTCTACTTATACAGCTATACTCCAAGCTTCTACTTATATAACTATACTCCTGGCTTCTAATTCTAAAGCTGTTCTCGTGGCCCCTACCGGTATAACTATTTTCCCGACTTCTACTTCTATAGTTACACTTCTGGCTTCTACTTCTGTAGCTATACTCCTAGCTTCTACTTATATAGCTATATTCCTGCTTCTACATCTATAACTATATTCCTAGCTTCTACTTATATAGCTATATTATTGCTTCTACATCTATAACTATACTCATGGCTTCTACTTCTATAGCTATACTCCTAGCTTCTACTTATATAGCTATATTCCTGCTTCTACATCTATAACTATACTCATGGCTTCTACTTCTATAGCTTTACTCCTAGCTTCTACTTATATAGCTATATTATTGCTTCTACATCTATAACTATACTCCTGGCTTCTACTGCCATAGCTATATTCCTGCTTCTACATCTATAACTATACTCATGGCTTCTACTTCTATAGCTATACTCCTGCTTCTACATCTATAACTATACTCATGGCTTCTACTTCTATAGCTATACTCCTGCTTCTAGTTCTATAGTTATTCTCATGGTTGTTACGCGAGAACTACATTGACATGTTTAGGTTTCTGTTAACGGATATCTTTCAATGCACACATACAACTCCATAAGAACTGTAATCCCCTGCCATATATTTACAGGCTAGTTAGTTGGTAGATTGGTTGGTTAATTAGTTAGTTGGTTGTTTGGTTGGATTGTTAGTTAGTTAGTTAGTTAGTTAGTTAGTTAGTCAGTCATCATATTATCCCAAAACTACATATGGAACCATTAAGTTCATAGGTGCTCTGATTCCCCCCCCCCCCCCCCACCCCTCCCAGCGTCTCACCCAGAGTGTAGCGGCAGACATGTTATAAATAGAGATCAGATTACACACTAATTTAACAAAATGTCGCGTATCCATTACAGGACTATGCCATCAACCCCAGCATTTAATAGATGTGTGATTTACTAGGAAATATTACGTTCAGTAATTTGCTAATGCTTTCCGAACGACCGACGCTCATCCCATCGAAATCACGCAAATTGATCTGCTTCCAAATTGCCTGCGTCTGATTTCGATCCCGGGACAAATTAGACAAAATAGTTATAGCACATTCTGGCCACACAGGGTTTAGAACCTTTCGACTAAATAGCGCAGCAGTGCCTCGCCTGGAGGATCAAACTCTACTTATTTTCTTCATTTCCATGAGTGTCAACCCATACCTGCGAATGTGTTTCCAATGCAATCTCGCATGTCCCAGGAACGCCGGAGGTTTCCTCTACCTGTGTAATGACCATTTTAATGCATGCTAATCATGGAAACTGGATACTGAGATTAGAAACGCATAAGACGCCACCGAGTTGTGATGTCATTGAACGTCCAGATTGCAATTGACGGAAATAAAGATCAGTGACGCATTAGTTATAGCAGAGAAATTGTCATGGGAAGATTTCTTTCTTTATCCGACAAGTAAGCAAAAACGTACAGGTCCATTTTCCGCGCCTTTATTGGGAATATGGTGCTAGCCCCATGTGTGTAAGGACCAATCGGCACTCGAAGGGTGATGTGGTCAAGGTCACGTCTGTCGCCTTGACTTCCCAGAACAATTTCTGGCACCCAAGTCACCAGGTCAATTTCTGGTACCCAAGTCACCAGGTCAATTTCTGGTACCCAAGTCACCAGGTCAATTTCTGGTACCCAAGTCACCAGGTCAATTTCTGGTACCCAAGTCACCAGGACAATTTCTGGTACCCAAGTCACCAGGTCAATTTCTTAAAATAAACCTGTCGATAGGGATTAGAACAAATGACACGCGTACTAGCCACTGCTCTATCATAGCACAATAGGATTCATTCATCACGTGCCATGCCGATAAGCGTGGGCGGTCATGTTTCGCCATCTCACACAATCACCAGAGTAGTGGATCACCTCAGTGTTCTTGTCTCGACCAAATGGCGTGGCCAAGCTATCCATCTACATTGTGGTCTTCCTCTCCTTGCATAAACCAGATGTCCTGGTTGCTATCATGTGTAAATTGTTTGCCACATCATGAATCCATCTACGTTGTGGTCTTCCTCTTCCCCGCTTCCCCGGCATATCCTACTTCATAATTATCTGTTCCCAGACATTCGTGTCTATTTACAAGCCCCACATTTTCCATTGTTCTCAATTCTATTTGCAATAATAACCAATCTCTCTCAGTACTGATCCCTGTATGACAGATCTGTTTGTTCTCATGTCCGCCAATTGAAATTGTAATACTCTTATATATCACGTATATTCAAAGCCGCAGTTCAAAATGACACTATAATTGGAAATAAATGAGACATTTAACATGTATAACCGGGACAACATTAAACCACAGGTAGACATTATCTCATCGCAAATGCTTCGAGTCGGCAGTGGGGCGAACGGGATACGAACGCGATACGCAATCCCGTATACTGCGTTTGAAGTACAGCTTCGAGCGATTTGAAAGCACACAGCCTTGCGTTAGTTTTCATACAATGGTATGAGTGCCGGTAGTTCAGAAATTAATGGCAAACTAATGAACGTAAACTTGCTCATAAATCACAAACAGCCAAGGAATACTGGGGTTGACTGCGACGTTCTGTAACGGATATGCAAGTAAATAACACGCTTGTAAATAATCGCGAATCGTCTCCCGGCCCTCAAGCGTTCATATGGGCAAAGCATTTCAGTTCTCGAGACACGAGGCGGTTTATGAGCCAGATTTCTTGCATGTTCAAGTCTTGTAGACTTTCACTGTCAGTATGTTTCTTCTTCTTGGTTGGCGGAATTCTAAGAATTGTTTTAACTCTATGTTTAATACCCTATGTTCTTCTTTAACGATTGAGAAATGTTTCATGACTGACATCCGATTCTTGCTTATTCACACCACCCCTATGCTACCAATGTCAAACATGGATATTTTCCAAATCACACTTATGACAAATCAACACCTGGGAGATGAGATGTTTGAGAAGAGTTTCCAACTTAACTATACCAGACCGAGTGAGAAATTACGTTATCAGACAAACAGTGGGATCATCACCTTGTGCAACATTTATTGAAAGACAGAAGATCAAATGGTTTGACCATCTCATTAGAATGCAACACCATTAACTACCATGGTCCTACCTCAAAGAACACCTGCTGCGAGAGCAAGAAGGTGCCAGAGAAGAAAATGCATTGATGACATCACATACATTGTACAACGACACGGAATGACACTATTCAATGCCACCCAATGCCAATTATTCCTCCCTACGAAACAGCTTGATGGTAAAAGTTGAAGAAGATGATGATGAATGTTGGATACTTGTATTTTCTTGTGCTTTATGTTGTTTATCCTCTGTACAGCTAAGGCTAGTCTTCATGTTACGTATGTTGTGCGGTTCTCATTGTTGCCAAGAATAAAGCTAAAGAATTCAGCGCTTGTGGCATGGTTAATTTCTTCATTGTTGATTGTAATGTTTGGCTCACATGCGAGTGTGATCGTGTACTGGGTAACTGATCAATGTTCGTTAATTTTCTTGGTCAGGAAACATTACATGTATATTTATTTGCGTGAGTAACTAACTATGATTGCATGGCAAAGACTGATAAAATAACATAATATACATTTAGAGGTCAACATGGCTGAATGGGTAAAAGCGCTGACTCTTAAACTTCCAATGTTCTGATGCCGAGGTAGCGGGTTCAACGCCAACATCGGTAAGTTGGACTAAAATGTTGACTTCTCATCCTTGTCTTGGGGATGTAAATTACATGTACCTCTAAAATTCAGATGGCGAGGGACACAGGTAATTTGGGAAGCTAGCCAACACGCAAAAATCAGTTCAGGCTGGAGTACTCTCGAGCTCGAAGCGAGTGATATATATATATATATATATATATATATATATATATATATATGTGTGTGTGTGTGTGCGTGCGTGTGTGTGTGTGTGTGTGCGTGTGCGTGCGTGCGTATGTGTGTGCGTGATAAATAAGGCGACACATAACGTTCTGTGGTCATGTAACGAGAAGCGAGACATTGGAGAACATCGTGACACCTGGAAAGATCAGCGGTAGAAGAGGCAGAGGACGACTGAGAAAAATTATACAGGAGTGTTTGTAAACTCTCCCTACACTTGTATGAAGAACAAGTTTGAACAATGAAGTACATGACGTCATAAAAAAATGTGCTTCACAGTTCATCGTGAAGCAATATGCAGCGAATTGCTATCGTCTGTGGGAGTATATTTAGTATTTCTATGGGGTTTCTTGAAAGGACATGATTACAAAAATAATGTACACACCCATGAGGACCTTATAGAAGCAATCAGAATTACCATTCAGGAAATATCAAAAGACACACTGCAGAAGGTTCTGACAGTATGAAGAGACGTGTACAATCGTGTCTTGAAGCCCGTGGTGGACATTTCAAACCCCTGAATACTTCATTTGTACTTTCCAGCTTCCCCAACATAGCGTTAGACCATAGCGGTAAGTATTGTAACTAATTTAATGAGTTATTTAGCACATTTTTAATGACGTCATGTACTTCATTTTTCGGACTTGTTCTACATGAAAAGTGTAGTGAGACTTTACAAAACCCTGTACTGGATGTACTAGAACGGTGGCAGGGAGAAATATCACCAGCGGAGGGATTTATCCAGGACACCAGAAACCAAGATCTGTGGAGGGCAGGGCATTTATAATGATGGTGGGTCTGAATGTATCTTAGATAGACACGGAGAATTAGAAAGAAAGAGCGACAGAGAGAAAGAGAGAGACAGAGAAAAAAAGAGAGAGAGAGAGAGAGAGAAAGAAAGAAAGAAAGAACGACAGAGAGAGAGAGAAAGAGAGAGAGAGAGAGAGAGAGAGAGAGAGAGAGAGAGAGATAGAGAGAGAGAGACGAGAGACTTAAACGCACACAGGCACACAAACAACGATGCTCATATGTGAGAATCACAGACAGACAGACAGACAGACAGACAGACAGACAGACAGACAGACAGACACCGGCAGCAGAAACAATAATTGAAAAAATAGATACGTATTCCATTTGCAAAATAAGTCTATTATCTAGAAGGTTCGAGATCCTGACATTCGAAACAAAAACATGGCTAGGGGTCATTCATGTGATGACTAGTAGATTACGTGGAAGGCATTAAAAGGCAGCATGTTTGAATACACAACTGGCAGGCAACTCGGCTAGCAAATCACAGACTCATCATTCATCATTGATTTCCAGTGCACCATGTCAGGGATCCCAGTTTTCTCCGCTGAAATGTCAGTCACATTCTCGATATGAAGAATTTAAAGCATGAATGGTTACAAAATGGTTGCTTTTGTTTCCAATCTAGGAATATTTACGTAAAATTAAACAGAGTGTGCAATGATTAGCGTACAGTTATTATTGTACAATGAATCCTGCTACGTGCTTGACAAAACCGTTGTCATAGTTGCTTGCTCTACGTCTGCTTGTTATATATATATATATATATATATATATATATATATATATATATATATATATATATATATATATATATATATATATATATATATATATAATATTAATTTGTTTGAAAGCAGTTTCCTGCTTTGGGTCTGTGAAGTGATTGGACCATCACATTTGGTTGTCCTAAAAGCATGGAAGAAAGAGGTGGTAAGTCTTTCCCTCACTTAGCGAGACGACGAGCACAGGGTAGAATCCTTGTCGGACAGTGCTCATAATATTATAAGGGCAGCTCCCTATCATCTTCGCCAACGCGCCTGCTCGCACTAGGTTACAGGGTTAATATTCTTTCCTTCCCCTTAGGGTGCCGGTAACACACACGTGTGGGGGGGGGGGGGAGAGGGGGGGGGGAGAATCCTCCTTAGTCAGTTCTTACGACATGCATGGCAGGTTACGGTGTAACTATTATTTGCTTCCACTTAGGGTCCCATAACACACGGGGCGCTTGGAGTCCCATAACACACTCATCCACACACACCGATACACATTCCCCACACACCCACCTAGCCATCCACATCCAAATCCACACACCAATACACCCACCCACACACACGCCGACCCACACCCATACATACACACATCCCCTACACAACCACACCTACACACCCACATAACCCACACACCCATACACACCTACATACGCTAGTATTTGCACTGAGAGAACACAGCGGTCAAGAATACAATATGACGCTAGGTGGTTTGCCAGGTGTGACGACTGAACAGAGCGACTCCACACATAACGGCCATCACGCAGGGGCATCAGATGGTCCTGAGTTGTATTCCGCAACAGAAGAGGTATTTTGTAAGCTATTGTTTCTATGACAACAGAGAGTTATCAAGCACTGTCTGTCTGGTGTGGTAGAGACATTGGCGAGCATAACCCCAATTTCCTCACAGCCAGCTGCTATTGTAATAAAAAAACAGACATTGCTGATAGTATTGCTGGTTGTCCATCTGTTTAACCTGTTCACTTGCATCTTGGGTGTTAAAAAAGTTAGGTGCATATCCTTTACAGGACGTCGCAGTCAACCCCAACGTTTTTGTTTTCTATGTTTGTGATTTCTTGGTAAGTTTAAGTTCAGTAGTTTGCCAGTGCCTTCTGAACGACTGGCACTCATACCTCTATATGAAAACCAACGCAAGGTGGTCGGTTTCCAAATCGCCCACAGCTGTGTTTCGAACTCGGTATGCGGGATTACGAATTGCTTTCGTATACCCTGTGCCACAGAGCCGGTTCAATTTATACTGTACATTATTATATGGCTCAAAGACATACATCTAAGGCAGTGTTTCCCAACGTGGGGCCCACGCCCCACAGGGGGGCAATTTGACTGTTAAGGGGGGCAATTCGAAAATGGAAGAAATCGGCTGAATATAACAAAACGGGGAGACTTGAGACTGAAGTTAACTAAATTGGAACCTGACATAAGATCTCTTTGCAGCAAGCATCAAGCGCAAGGATCTCACTAAATTTAAATAATAAATAATTACTAATAATTAAAATAATATAGAAAAATCGTTCATTAAAATTATTTTGTACTTGAATTTCAGTTCTCCATTATATGTTTTGAAAATTTACTTACTGTGTTTGCTCAATAATTACCTAGTGATTTCTTCCTAAAACCTATCATTCAAGTTTCTTTAGTGAACATTTCAATTTTTGAATATTAAAAATAATGTATATGTTGAGGGGGGGGGGGGGGGGGGGGCATGGGGCGGGGGAGGGGGGCAATATGAATTTTAGAAAGGCTTAAGTGGGGCATGGTACAAAAAAGGTTGGGAAACACTGATCTAAGGTATACTGTACATTATCATATGGTGCAGAGACATATGCTGGGAACACGCAGTGGGAAGAAAAAACTCCAACCGTTAACATGTGGAAATATAGACACATTTTAGACTTATATAATGAGAATAAAGAAGTCCTTCACAACACAAAGATGACAAAGACGAGTACAAGACGATATGAATGTGGCAGAAGAAAAATATGTTGGGTACTTAAAGAGAAAATAAAGTTGCAAAAGAGACTTACAAGATGAGATAAAGGTTGCAAAGAACAATACTGCGGGCACATGAAAACAGACGGAATAGCGAATTGCAAGACGAGATGAAAAATATATGCAGCAATTAGAGCAGAACATGATGTATAAAAGGGAATTACAGGACGAGATGACGGTTGCAGGGAAAATGTTGGACACAAAGCGAAAATAGAGGTAAAAATAAAGAATTGCAAGATGAGATGAAAGTTGTAGGAAATCTAATGTTGGCACATAAAGCGAAGAGATATCTGTCCGACTGTCATAGACGGTAAGAAACCTTGAGAGAGAAAAAATGGTAAAGGTTTAAGTGGGGTGATTCCTCGTCTTGTTTCCAAGCGTTGTCTCTGCTCTTAACATGTCCATAACTGAAAGTATATTGACTGTCTGCATATATATATATATATATATATATATATATATATATATATATATATATATATATATATATATATATATATATATATATATAGAGAGAGAGAGAGAGAGAGAGAGAGAGAGAGAGAGAGAGAGGAGAGAGTGAGAGAGAGACAGAGAGAGAGACAGAGAGAGAGAGAGAGAGAGAGAGAGAGAGAGAGAGAGAGAGAGAGAGAGAGAGAGAGAGGTTAACATTATAAACATACTGTACAGAAAATTCCCGTCTCGCACGCATACATACAAGCACACACTAATTGTGTACACTGCCCTTATCTCAAACGAACACACCTTTTGCACAGACGTCCTTCTCATGTGAAAGAAACCATGACCCCAATTATACCTGTCTGAGAAACAGATTTGCAATTTTGTGTAGACATAGATTCCACGTGTTTTAACATGCAGTTAAGGAACCGTCTTAGAGTCCAGCTAATGTCTGTGTGTGGACGACTCTATGTCTGATATCCAATTTTATACCATTAACGAACTCTCGAAGCAGCATTAGCTATCTAGAAATTGTGCTAGACTATTTCAGGTGATTTGAGCAGGCATAATTCTAAAGGCTGTGAAATTTCATTTGTCCATCAATTCAAGTTATGAACATCGTTACGTTTTGAGGTGTCAAGGGGGATTTAATACGAAATGTTCATTTCTAATTTGTGCAACAGAATGAGGACGATGATAGGGAACTGGTAACGATAATGACAACCAGGATGATGGTGATAATTATGATGATGATGATGATGGTACTGAAGATGATGATGGTACTGATGCTGATAACAAGAGGAGAACGAGGAAGAAATGGAGGAGAGATCCCCGCTCCCGGTCTTACACAGCTGTTTAATTATTTCTGTCAGTCTTGACAATTTAGATATTTCTAATTTATTTATCACATTAACTCATTAATTCCCGAACAATAAACACTTTTATAACCTCTAACCTGGTTGTAAAGTTAACTATTTATATTCAAATTATTACTTTAATTCCGTCGGTCCCGAACAATGATTACTTTTACATGTTAATTTAACTTCTTCAGACGTAAACAGTGATTTACCTTGATTAACTCTACCCTGCTTGTAACTTTAAATATGTCTAAGTTAGTTATTACTTTAATTCCTTCGGTCCCGAACAATGGGATGATATTTTAACTCCTTCAGACATACACGGTAATTTTCTTGTATTAACTCTGCCCTGCTTGTAACTTTAAGTGTCTAATTTAGTTAATGCTTAAATTCATTCAGTTAACGAAGTAACCGCCGCGAAGTGGCGACCCCGCCTGCCTCACGATCCAAACGTTATGGGTTCGATTCCGGTCTACGTCGTTCGGCTCACGAGTTCAATTTTCTCGGAGACTCCTAGGGGTCGTTGCTGGAGCTACGGAGTTGGTGCTTTGTTCGACGCTTTCGGTAGACCGCCCTGCGGAAAGAGACCGAGTCATATGGGATGACACCCGGTGCAATGAAGTCGATTATCTTGCATATTAAATCATTGTTTTCCTTCAGTTCCGGGCAATTATTATGTTTAATATCATCTGCCCTAGTTGTATCATTAAATATTTCTACTGGAATTGTTACTTCAACTTCTCCAGGCTTATATAGCTATTTATTAACGCTGTCCCGGTTGTAACTTTAACATTTCTAAGCTATTTGTTACTTTACTCCGGCTCCCTGAGACATGTATCTCTGGAGCTGCTTCTGACCCGGGGTGTTATGATGATGATTATGAAACATCACCTGCTCATGAAAGAATGAAATAATGACAGTAGGTCTTGTCTATTTAACGTAGCTTCACATGATGGGACTGTCTGTGCCATTGTCAGTGCAACATTCCTGGGGGTCCATGCCATGAACATGTACAAGTGAAAGTGTGCATGGCATACATTTACCACTGAGATGCTGAAAGTATTACTTTTCTAATCTAAGTCAACTTCACTTAGAGATATGGCAGTAACATTACTTAGAGATGCATTTGGTAGTAACATCATCTAGGGATGCATATGGCCTAGTTTCATACGAATATGATACAACAAACTGTCAGTGACAACTCTTGATCATCATGTGACAGATCCTTTGCAGAACATGACTGTCCTCATGCCACGCCAACAATACTCTCGATCCCTGGCCAGATCCCATGCCTCATACAATTCCACGTGCAACGTGTCTTCAATGTCATGTTTTCATCTTCGTTTAACATG
This sequence comes from Cepaea hortensis, assembly GCA_963921405.1. NCBI lineage: Eukaryota > Metazoa > Mollusca > Gastropoda > Stylommatophora > Helicidae > Cepaea > Cepaea hortensis. Next base: position 49,489,240 of record OY992894.1, on the reverse strand, counting down.
GAGAAAGAATTTTAGCTTCCGAGACATGAATGACGCTCTTTGTGACCCAACTGTTTCGATCTTCAGGCCTTGTAGAGTCGCAGTAATTGTATTATTCGTGGTCCACATTATAAGAACTTTTCTGTAACATTTGAGCGCAAAGGTCTCAATTTTCGTCTTTAGTTATTACGAAATGATCCAAGGCTCACATCTATATGCTGCTAGAAAAAATTTAGTTGCGTGTCCTTCACAGGACGTAGCAGTCAACCCCAGCATTTTCGCTGTTCGTGATTCCTGGGCAAGTTTTAAGTTCAGTAGCTTGCCATTGCTTTCTGAACGACTGACACCTATACCTTTTTCCAAAAAAATCAGCACCACTGTGTTTCGAAGCCGGGTATACGGGATTACGAATCGCGTCCGTAACACCTTCGCCGCGGAGACGACATGATGATATATAGACACATACAATTGATCTTGTTTAGTCAAATTGTCACTGTCATTTACTGCCTATATAGTACCTTGTGGTGTATGGCTGGGGGTGGGGGTGGGGGGGGTGTCTGGAGCCTGAGGAATTAAGGCCTCCTGACTAGTGCAATCGTTGCGAACTGTGCAGGTTAGGGTTTTCTCTTTGCCCCCGACAAAAAAAAAAAAAAAAATCCACACCTTACCGAGGATTCGAACTCGGGTCTCCCGAAGGAGAATGCGGCACCCTAGCCACTCGACCAGCCACTTCTCACTATTTAGTATCGGTATAAAATATGGCTGGTCGATTGAAACTGCTGACTAATTTATGGACAACCAATGAATCGTGTATAACTATCAATCAACAGTCTTCAAATAAAAACGGTCCCTTTAGCACAAACGCAGACAAATTTATACACTGTAGGACATTAACGAATACAAATAAAAACCAGATTTATTCCCGTCCACGAACCACGTACTCACAACGTAAATTGATCATACGTAGTACTACAAATGAAAGAGGAAACCCGGAAGTTACGTCAACTGACTGTGCATAGCCTCAGTCAATGTTACATACAATGGCGTCAATCAATATTTCAAATGATCGTGAATTAAATTTAGGAAGGTAGAGATTGCACGGCTCACGAGACCGGTGTTCTACAACATATGATTGAGTTTTATTTTCTTCAACACTCTATCCTAGACACTGAAAATTAACTCTCATATGTCGATAGGACAGAATGTGAGGCGGGTAGCATAAACCAAACTATAAATAAATTAAAAGTCCCGGACTCTATCCCACGCATTGAGGAGTATTGAGTATATGGTGCTAGACTCATCCTTTTATATCAATGGATCGATGGAAGTCATAAACCCTGGAAGGAAAGCAATTACATGAAGGACCCACCCACTCAATGCCAAACCATTACTGCCTTGTGGAAGTTCTCGTAAGAACATAGACTAGGGCAACAATGCCATACCACCACTGCCTTGTGGAAGTTCAGATAAGAACATAGGCTAGGGCAACAATGCCAAAGCACCACTGCCTTGTAAAAGTTCTTGTAAGAACAAAGGCTAGGGCAACAATGACAAACCACCACTGCCTTGTGGAAGTTCTTGTAAGAACATAGGCTAGGGCAACAATGCCAAACCACCACTGCCGTATGGAAGTTCTTGTAAGAACATAGGCTAGGGCAACAATGCCAAAGCACCACTGCCTTGCGGAAGTTCTTGTAAAAATAAAGGCTAGGGCAACAATGCCAAACCACCACTGCCTTGTGGAAGTTCTTGTAAGAACAAAGGCTAGGGCAACAATGCCAAACCACCACTGCCTTGTGGAAGTTCTTGTAAGAACAATGTCAACAATGCAAAACTGAAAATGTGATCAGACAGAGCCCACAAGCCCAAGAAGGCAATCTGCCAGTAGGAGAAAGAATCCAGGTTAGGAAACCTCAACCATCGAAGTCGGAAGATGCTGGCTTAAAAAGCGGACATCTGCACACTACAATGGATGCTATACCCCATGCATTGCAAACGTTGATCACAGAAGAAGTTGTTATTGACACACGGTAGGTGATATAGTCAGTATCACACCGGCCGCCTTTACTTTCCAAGACACTTTCTGCTACCTGTTTTAGGATGGGTCAACTGTGACCCAGGTCAATTAAAAAACCGCATAGGATTCCAGCACAGGCCCAATAGACCGGCAGTCGAGTGGCTGGCCACTGAGCCACTGCGACTTCCAATTAAAAGAAAGGTAAACATCAAGTGACTGCAAAGAACATGTTGGACTATGTTATAACGAGGAGAAACTTCATGGTAAAGGTAGCAACTAGTCTGAAAGCGAAACCTTTGCGCCGCTGGTGCGATGAAACTTCCTACTATTAAAAGATAGCAGCTGATCCGAAGAGAAAACCCTCACACCGCTGGTAGGTTGAAACTTTATAATATTAAAAGATAGCAACTGATCCGAAGGGAAAAGCGTTACACCGGTGGTAAGCTGAAGCTTCATATTATAAGCTAATCCACATGCAATATTTAGCCCAGTGCTACTACAGTAGCGTGCACGGACTACACTTGAGTTCAAAGCGAGCGAGGATAAATTAAAATTAAATTAAGTTGCATGTCCCTTCACAGGACGTAGCAGTCAACCCCAGCATTTTCGCTGTTCGTGATTCCTGGGCAAATGTTACGTCAAGTAGTTTGCCATTGCTTTCCGAACGACCGGCTCCTATACCTTTTTCGAAAAATCCAGCACCGCTGTGTTTCGAACCCGGGTATACGGGCTCACATACCGCGTTCGCGAGCCCTTAGCCACAGAGTCCGCGAGGGCAAAAGCACCCCCCCCCCCCCAAAAAAAAAAAAAAAAAAACGAAGTACTTTTATAGTACAATTATATGTCCATCGTAAGGTGGCTTGAAGCTGACTATGAGTTAAGCGTTGTAACTACCGCACACTGCCTGTGTTATTTCTGAAAATGTCTCCAGTTGTTGGTGGGTGGAATTATATGTCTCTGCATCTAGACAAGCTGCTTTACATGTCACAGCGGATATGACAAATGTTAATGATCGCACTCACTACTTCGTCTCAGCTTGCAACAGTTAGGTGAAATATTTGTGAGTTTCCTCACTATGACTACAATATAATAAGCTAAAATACATGATACTTTGTTTTCACACGTGCTTGCAAATGTTAGAACAATTACAATTTCTGTCGGCTGTACTTTCAAATCTGTCAGTGTAAATAAACACTTGTACATACAAACGGGTTTTGTGTTGATCTGTTGACTATGGTGTACTTTGTACTGCACTTTATAATCCACTGATAAACATTCAAACAAGTTTTACATTTGTATAGGGATACATTCATACCACTCGTATGTAACTAGGACCAACCAAGAAAACCCGTAACATCAACAACCGTAACCTATCAAGCGTTCCATTAGAGGCTACTACGTGGGTTTGATCGTGCAGGCTATCGCTATCTCAAAGGTCTGCTTGTGATTTTCCCAAGAAAATCGGGTTTTCGTACCCAATGAAAGGTACCGTAGCAGTGTCTTTTAAGTGTCTTTAAAAAAAAAAAATGCATGTTTTTTGTTGTTGTTGACCAAAGAACACTGTTTGTTTCTTGTAAATTGTGATTAATGTTCTACTTTGATCAGCATGATCTTGGCAAGCGCTGTTAGTTCCACTCTAACCTTCAAATATTCGTAGCATTCGTCTCAGAAACTGTTTCTCTGCTGCCTGCTAGCTCTTCCTGATTTGTTCTTTCACATTGCAAACTCACCGCCTTACAGCGGTCGTAAAGATAGCCATTGAAACTGCATTATTGTGACATATACAATTAGTTTTTGCGGAGTCATTGAAATAACATTATTGCGATATCATTACTTAGACGCTGACATGTAGAGAAGCGATGTCGGCCTCTGGCTCGGGCAGGACGAGTTCGAAACACCTGTAAACTAAAGAACTCATGCATGGCGTGCTCTCTCCGAATCCTGGGCTACTGAATAGGACACATAACCGTCTCAGATAAGGGTGAAATATTAGACGTCCTTCTAGTGCTCATTGCGCATATAAAATCAGTCAGAGCCACGTTCTGCAACAGACCAAATGAGTTGGTTGAATGAGCCACTGCCTACATTTAAGAATTAAAAAACAAACAAAAAACGAAAGAACACTTATTTGTGGAGTATGTGTTATTCTGCCAGACTCGCATGTGGATGAGTCACCATTAATACGGAGGGAGTTGTGCACTCTGTATGGAGGAGGGGTAGGGGTAGGGCTGCTAGATACGTGGGCTTAAAAAGGAGGACATAATAAGATCACCACCCCCCCCCCCCCCCGAAAAAAAGAGGACACAGGAGGACATATTGAATGTTTCTTTTGAATCGTTCCAGAATAAACCCACAATCAGTACAATTTTATTACAATAGCTGCCAATAAGTGAAACGACCAAGAAACAATCATGTTTAAAAATAAGTATAAATTCAAAGCAGGCCCTTTTCAAAATGCTAAAAAAACATTATTTAAACGGCCGATTGTACAATTATTACCTTATAATCTTTATTAATTACTCATAAAATATATATATAAAAAGAAAATAAAATAAAATATAAGAAAAGCCGGACATTTTAAAGGATTTTAGTTTTGCCTGCAGGACGGAGAACAATAGGATATAAAGGAGGACATATTGAATGTTTCTTTTGAATCGTTCCAGAATAAACCCACAATCAGTACAATTTTTTTGCCGGACGTCTGGCAACTCTAGGTAGAAGGAAGTATCTTGTGCGACATGTAGGGGGACTTTGAGTCACTTACGGAGTCACCTGAGTGTGCAATGATAGCCATCGTTTACAAACACACCAAACTAGTTTCTCCCCATGGATTCTTGCAGTTGAAACATATCTAGAACGGATCACAGTACTCAAAGAGAATCATTGTGCAGCAACTGTATTCCCATTAGTCATCGGGTATACATCTACCCGAGAACTCAAAGAGACTCACTGCACCACAGCTGCATTCCCGTTAACCCTGGGGTATTCCCATAGTGACAAAGGGAAAGCACGGACAACAAAATAAAATCCATTTAGCCGGTGTCCCGTTGAGTTTGCCGAGTAATTACTGCAGCGGGTGGACTTTGAGAGTTG